>JACYVW010000087.1:0-161561 GCA_023065735.1 Coffea humblotiana | reverse complement strand
TTTATCGGTTGGATTTCGAATTTTGGACAAGAAATTGAAAGAAAAATTGAAGCTTTCTCTCCCTTTCTCTCTCTCAAAGTTTCGGCCACCAAGATGCTAAAATGAAGATGATTTGGTCAAAATTAGCTTTTGGTAAAGTTGAAAGAAAGTTAGGCAAGCTTGGTCCAACCGCGACGCGACACGTGTCCCTTTTTGGATTTCTTTCTTATCCTTTTGCTTTCCACTGATCAAATATCTAACCAACCTCTAATTATCTCTTAACACCTAGTAATTTAATGCCTTTCTGCAAAACTTAACCTAATTGGCCGAATTTCTCTCACTTAACGCACTAGCGGGTCCCACTTCCACTATTCGCTCCTAATTTCTCGTAAACTCACTTATACTAGAAAAAAATTTTTAAAACCCTATTTACTCATAAAAATGTCTAGAAAATTTATAGAATAAAGAAAATATAGAAAACGGTGCAAAGGAATAAAATAATGCCTAGAAATAAAGAAAATTTTCGGGTTCTCACAAATGAGCTAAGCATGGAAATGACAGTACAACGGCGCGTGATTGATCAATTGGTTGCTAGTAGTGGCAGCGGTGTTCAACATGAGCCCTTACCTGCTAGTCAAACTGAACCGCAACCACTATCCATATCCCATACTCAAACCCTTTTTGCTCCACATCCACCTGAAGAAGCTTTCACCAATCCCACTTATGGCTTACCACCTACCTATGCACCCAATATCCAAATCAATCCTCCTCATATACAAGTTCCTCAAAATTACCCACCTGCCAGTCTGAATATGCCACTTGAACCTCAAGAACATATTACTATTCCACTACAGAACCATTCACGCTAGACACCGCTACCTAAGGAAAAATTGAAGTTGGGGAATCCTCCGCGCCAATTGACAAGAATCTGTTAAAGAGGTTGGACTGATTTGACGAGTTTATGAGGAAGAGTCAAGGTTTGAGCAAGCAAGGAGGTTTGGATTATAACGAGTTGTGCCTGTTTCCTGATATGCAACTATCTGTGGGTTTTAAAGCACCCAAATTTAGCAGGTATGACGGAACGGGCAATCCCAAAACACATCTCCGAATGTTTGCAAACAAACTAGGGAAGCCGATAGATGATGAGAAACTACCTGTGCGTCTATTCCCTAAAAGTCTAGAAGGTGATGCCCTGGATTGGTATTCTAATTTGAAACCTGAAGAGATGAAGACTTGGTTAGACCTGTCTACAGCTTTCGTGAGGTAGTGTGAGTACAATTGCGAACTTGCACCGACGAGGACCACACTTGAGGGGACTAAAAGGAAGCCATCTGAGGATACGCGAAGCGTTGGAGGAAACTAGCTGCCAAGGTGGAAACTCCTATGACTGAGGAAGAAATTGTTCGTACATTTATTAAAACTCATGACCCGCCCTATTTTGAGGATCTAGGAGAGTTTGAGGGTAGAGAAGAGAGGCAGCTAAAAAGAAAACATAGAGGAAAAGGAGAGAAAACAAGCAAAAGAAGAATGAGGATTCTGCAGAAATTTTTTGTCAAATTAGGCTGACGAATCAGCTTTCTTCCTGGCTGATTTCTGGTCTCAATAGTCCATATTTCTGAGAGATTTTTTTTCTACACCTTCTCTGAATGTCTGGGGGCAACTTTTGTTTAGCAATTGTCGACTGAAAACATCTCTAAGGTAACTAAATTGAGGCTCAAAGTCGCGGGTTCGCTATTGCTGGAATCTCTGCAACAAATCTTCCTGGGCTCCATTTTCCAGAAACCAGCGTGATTTTCTTGAGGTTTCACGTTTTCTTTGCTTCACCAACACTTGCAGGTAACTCTAGCTTTTCTTCCTATCATTTTAACACAATTTTGGTGAAGATTTGAGTTCATCACATCAGTTTCTTGTTCCTTCCTTGCGAATGCGCTTGTTATGTCATTCCTTTGTGGTCCCTGATGCTCTGAAAGAATTCGTTTGGCTGATTCAAATGCATTTAAAAGGCTTTAGGGTAATTTGATGTTCAATGATTAGATGGGTTGGCTAGAAAAACAGTAACTTTCGATGGATCCAACTTTAGTTTACCGCAAGCTTCTTTTTTTTTTTTTTTTGTTTCTGTGTTTCCATGGCCAGTAGCATGGTTGGATCTTCTGGGAATGGCAATATTGTTTGGGTAATGTGATTAAAGTTGGGCTGAAGCTATTACATGGGTTTGTTTAACGAATCAGTGGGTTTTGTCTGAGATTATTCGCATGAGCAGGTTTATGTTGAATGAAATTGTTGCAGAAGATTTTTGTGTATAGATGCTGAATTTCTGTGATTTTTTTGAATGTTTTTTATTATTTCTTTATTCACTTTATTTATTTTAATTTTGTATATTTATTTTAATTTAATTTAATTTTGGTTATTTGCGAGGCATTAAAATGCCAAGATGTAATAGTTAGGTATTTATTTTATTATTTATTTTATTCCTTCCCCCTTTAGATTGTATTTAGGGCCTCAAATGTAATAGTTTGGTCTTTATTTGCTTTATTTACTTTGTGTGTTTTGCATGCTTATGTGTTTACGTGTTTACTCGCTTTCTTAGGGCCTTTGCATCTACATACCATGCTTATGTGCTATGTGTTTTATGTGATATTATGTGTTTACTTGCTTTTAATATGTTTTATATGATTTATTTGATTATAATAAATGTATAATGTCAACACAATAGTCCAACGCTAGTTGTGGCCCTTTTTCCATTTTCTCATTGGTCCAACGCTAGTGCGAACTTATAAACATGGGCTAATCCAACGCTATACCCTTAGGGGCCATCCGCGCGCTAGATCATATCTGTGTGACAATCACTACATTTTCATGTATATTTTCTACTTTTTAGGGTTTTTTTTATCATTTTGCATGACATCTCCCTTATATATACATCATTTATCCCATATCCCCCTTATATGTATATCCCTTATCCTATATTCCCCTATATGTATATCCTTTATCCCATATTCCCCTATACGTATATTCCTTATCCCTATGTGCGAAACATGACATTTAGATTTGTATTTCATTTAAGAAAATTAGAAATAGGTTGGATCATTTGCTTGATTAGATAGGAAATACCCTTTAAATATGGGATATGGACGAATATGGTTTTCTAACCTTAGCACGCTCCTATTCCCTCTATCGAAGGGAAAATTGAAGTCACGAATCATAGTTCCCCGCACCCGTTATGATGCATTCCTTTAGGTCATGTATATTATTATTTTCTTTTCTTTTCTTTCTTTCGAGTCTCATATTTTGCATGTTCGTGACCTCTTCAAAGAGTCACTCTTGAGCATTACAATTAATGTGATTTCCACCAATTAAACTTTGAAGAGATACTCCGACCCCCGATATCCTCCTAGGTTTAGGTTTTGCATCCGTATATTGACATCCAAATGTGATAAATTCTTAGGTTAAAATATGAAAATTGTTTACTAAATCACGCAACTAACCTTGGTTAGGTTGAAAGGGTGTTTTGGATTTTATCCTTGCCTTCTCTTTCTTCAAATGTGACTCCCGACCCCTTTTCTCTTGATTTTCGCAGACTTGGAGTCGTTTAAAAAGGGTTTTCTCAACTTTTTTATTTAAAATTCATTTTAGGTGACTTGGTATACTTTAACTCAATACCAAGTGGCGACTCCCATTTTTATTAAAAAAACCCTTTTTAAACTTTTTATTTTGGGCCAAAATCGTCGCACTTTTTTAGTCCCTTTTAGGCCCATTTCTTTATTTATTTTCTAAAAATCAAAAACTCATTTTTTCAATCAAAAATTAATCAAAAATCCATTTTTATAAACACGTTATATTTCATTAAAAATGGGGCGTGACAATCATGTGGTCATGTAGGCCACACTAATATTCCAACATTCTTCCACTTGGACAAAGGACCACATAAATTATGATAGTCCAAAGCCAATAAACAAAATAAGTGGCCACAGCAAAAATGTGTTTATCCTACACTATTATGAGAATGGATTATGGCGGTTATATGTCAATTGACAAACATATTTCCTTCCATATATCACTATACTAATAATTAGATGTAGATAAACTAATTACGGAAGAAATGAACAACTAAAACAAATATGTTCATTATTGGTCCATAAATTATATCCTGACTAATTTTTGAAAATATAAAATGTGCATAAAGTAGGAAATAATATATAAGCAATTATGTGTCCAAAATAATACATAAACATATATTCATAAAATAGCAAGACCCATGGAACTGGCATGTTCCTGAAATTCTTTGGCGCCAATGCTTTTGTTAATGGGTCTGCACACAGCAAATTAGTCTTTATATGCTCCATGGACACCTTTTGTTATTGAATTCTTTCTCGAACTACATGAAATTTGAATTCAATGTGCTTAGATTTACTAGAACACTTGTTATTTTTTGAAAAAAAATATAGCTGCGGAATTATCACAATATATTATAATAGGCCGGGATATAAAATCCATAATTTGAAGACCTTCAACAAAATTCCATATCCAGATGGCTTGAGAGGTAGCCTCATGACAAGTTATAAATTCTGCTTCCATTATGGAAGAAGCAATTATAGTTTGTTTTGCACTTTTCCGTGATATAGCTCCACCAACAAGCATGAAAACATATCCAGAAGTAGATTTCACACTAACAACCCTTCCTATAAAATCCGAATCCGAGTACCCAAAAATTTCAAATTGATCACTATGCTTATAGGTAAGTATTAAATTTTTGGTACCTTGAAGATATCGCATAATCTTTTTAACTACGATCCAGAGATCAAATCCCGGATTACTTTGAAATCTTCCAAGTATTCCAACTACAAAACTAATATTAGGCCGTATACAAGTTTGAGCATACATCAAACTTCCTACAGTTGAGGCATATGGTACTGTTTCCATTTTACGCCACTTAAGATCATTTGAGGACATTGATTTTGACTCAATTTATCACCTTTAATAATGGGACATGGAGTTGTTGAACTGTTTTGCATTTAGAATCTTTCAAGAACTTTAGTTATGTAAGATCTTTGAGATAGACCAAGAATTTTCTTGGACCTATCTCTGAGAATCTCAATGCCAAGTACGAAAGATGCATGTTTCGTATCTTTCATTTCGAAGTTTTTAGAAAGAAACCTTTTAGTCTCATGCAATAAACTTGATACATTAGTAGCAAGCAATATATCATCAAGATATAAGATCAAATATATGAACTTACTCCCACTAACCTTTAGATATACACAATCATCAAGTTTATTTTCTTGAAATCCAAAGAATGTAATGGTATCATGAAATTTAAGATACCATTGATGAGAGGCTTGTTTAAGTTCATATATTGATCTTTCAAACTTACATACTAATTGCTCTTTACCTTCCTCCTCAAACCCTTCGAGTTGTCACATGTAAATTTCTTCGTCTAGATTTCCATTCAATAAAGCCATTTACGTCCATTTGATATAGTTCTAAATCATAATGAACTACAAAAGCCATAAGTATACAAAAAGAATCTTTTTTGGATACTGGACAGAAGGTTTCATTATAGTCTATGCCTTCTCTTTTAGTGAACCCTTTGGCCACTAGTTGATTCATTCATTCGTTTGGCTACTAGCCATTTGATTCATTATAGTCAATTTTCGTAGCATCTATCCATTTGTTTGATTCACTACTACTTATGGCTTGTAAAAATGTCAATGGATCATCATCAATACCTATGCCTTTTTGTTCTTGCAAATACATTAAATAGTCATCTGAAACTGCATTGGTCTTTGTTCTTTTTGACCGTCGCAGAATTTGATGATCATCAAATTGTGTATCTATGAGAATAATGGTATCGTTATTATCATTAGAATGTGATGTCTTAGAAATTTCCTTTGATTCTAGAATTAACACCATATCCCTTTTATCATGACTCCCACTAAAATTCTCATTTTCAAGAAATTTAGCGTTATTCAATTCCATTATTATATTATAATGGTTAGGACAATAAAATCGATATCTTTTAGACCTTTCTAGATAACTAATAAAACAGTAACTAATGGTTCTTGGATACAATTTTCTTTCATAAGGATTATAAAATCTTGCTTCAGCAGAACAACCCCAAACATGTATATGATTTAAACTTGGTTTCCTACCAACCCATAATTCATAAGGAGTTTTAGCAACAGCCTTAGTAGGAACTCAGTTTAAAATATATAGGGCAGTCCTGAGGGTTTCACTCCACAAAAATTCAAGAAGAGTAGTGTCACTAACCATACTTCAAACCATATCCAGTAAGGTTCGATTACATCTTTCAACTACACCCTTCTACTATGGCGTTCAAGGCATTGTATATTGAGCAATAATTCCATTATCTTGAAGGAATCTAGCAAATGGTCCTGAATTATGACCAGTTTCATCATATTTTTCATAATACTCACCACTTCTATCAGATTTCATAACTTTTATTTTTCTATCTAATTGATTTTCAAACTCTGCCTTGAAAATTTGAAACATACTCAAAGCATCAGATTTTTTCTTAATTAGATAGAGATAGCCATAACATGAGAAGTCATCAATAAAGGTGATAATGTATTTTTCACCACTTATACAAGGGGGAAATGGTCCACAAATATCTGTGTGTATCACTTCAAGCAACCCTAAACTTCTAGTGGCATTTTTCTTGGTACTTTTAGTTTCCTTACCCTTAATGCAATCTATACAAGTACCAAAATTTGTAAAATCAAGAGTTGGTAAAACTCCATCTTTTACAAGTTGCTCAAGTTAGTTTTAGATATATGACCTAAACGTTTATGCCACAACAATGATGAAGTTTCATTATTACGGCTGCGTTTGTGGAAACGTTAACATTCATATGTAGGGAAAGAGATTGTGAAAAAACAAGATCAAGATTTATTTTATACAATCCATCAACTAAAAAACCACTACCAACAAAAACTATTTTTAGACATAGAAAAAATTTCATCCCCAAATTAAATTTTATAGCCATCTAAATTAAGACAAGATAAAGAAATCAAATTTCTAGAAAAATTCGGAACATAACAAGTGTTTGGAAGATCTAATAAAATGCTACAATGTAGAGCAAGTCTATAGGTTCCAATAGCTTCAACTTTTGCTCCCATCTTGTTCCCCGTTAGTATTGTCTTTTTCCTTGTCATTGGTTGGTGGTTTGTAAGGTACCCCTGCATATTATTAAAAATATGAATAGTTGCACCATAGTCAAGCCACCAAGTATTAGAAGGAACATCAACTAAATTGGTTTCAAAACAAACAAATGAAAGGAAATTACCTTTCTTTTGAAACCATGCCTTGCGTTTCACGCAATCTTTCTGCATATGTCCCTTCTTCTTGCAAAAATGGCATTGCCCACCGAAGCCTTTATGGTTGGATGCCTCTTTATTTGGTGCCTTAGGATTCTTTCTTTTGTTCCTTTTAGATCTATTTGCATTATGACCTTGTGATACCACATGCACAGTCTGATTCTGCAATCCTTCCCTTTTCAACCTCTCTTCCTCTTCGTGACACATAGAGATAAGTTAAACATTCCACTTATCCTTTTGCATATTATAATTGATCTTGAAAGGACCAAATTGTGGAGAAAGAGAGTTGAGCATGAATTGCACCGAAAAGGACTCATAAATAGTCATATCCATACCCTTAAGTTGTTCAACAATATTATTCAATTCCATGATATGTTCACGAACACCACTCACCCTATTATATTTCTTAGTTGTCAAAGTAGCCATAAGAGTACCTACCAAAGCTTTATCCAATGTCTGAAATTGCTGCTTAGCTAATGCTAAAAACACACGAGCCCTATCGAAATTAGGAATTGACTTCTTTATGTGCTTTGCAATTTTGCTCTTAACAATCATTAGGCTTAGTTGGTTGGAACACTTCCAATTATCATACAGGATCCTTTCATGTTTGGTGCTTTCAAAAATAGGCTGCACAGGCTCAATATGGAGGCACAGGTCCAAGTCTAGGCAACCCAAGGTGATAAGCACTTGATCATGCCAATCAAAAAAATTGGACCCATTCAACTCTGGAATGTTTGCTGCAATTCCTGAAACTGAAGCTGGAGTAATAGCTGTAAATACAAGTCAAGCAATGAAATAAATATATAGAGTAATCAAATGCATCATCGTATTTTACCTTTGGACTAGAAACGACATGCTAGCGATTTACTCAGTAATTGATAACAATTATTCACTTACAACTTTAATAGAGATATCATATCCCTTTAGAAAATATAATAACTCATGATTATAGAAATTAAAATACCTTTGGACAAATTTTAATAACTATAATCATCATACAAAATAGATATAAATAACCTTTGCATAAGCTATATATCAATTAGGTCACTTTGGTGACAACTAATTGATAATTTTCCTAAAATGTCTATGGAGGTTATTTCATCTTTTCAACTCACTATTGAGTACATGCTAACTCAATATTCAATAATTCGAGTATTACAAATCATGTTTGAATATTCAAATTCAAAATAGATATGCCAATAAAATTTATGTTATTTAAGAATCAGTAAAAATAACAAGAACATATTCGAATTATAACATTATAGCAGTATATTACAAATATTCTGAAATTCACAAACATTAACCTTTGATTCTATATCATATAGTCTAAGACCATGTGAATTTGTTATGTTAAAATTGAAATCATAACTTGATGCAACACAAGAAACTTCGACTCAAAACATTAAGGGACTACCAAACATAGTGCTCGCATGAACCATAAGGGAGTTTCAAAATAGTGTAACTAGAACTTACGGCAAATATACATCAATGCTAGGTTAACTTACACTATACATGTAACCACAAAGTCATTTATTGATTTAAACAATTAAATGCCCAATTAAGTGGTCAGTCATGTTGAAGCACTGCTGGCCTTATGAGAGACGCCCACAAACAGGCTTTTTAATCATTCAATCATAACAATTATATGCCTCAGACCATTAAACTAACTCGTATGAAATCCACAGGTAAAGATCAGGAATGACCATCATGGGTTTCAAAAACAATTCAATGATTAATTATATATATGTATATCATTATACGGTATCAAGAGACTCAAAACAATTACCCAATGCCGTATGCTTGTCCACAAGTGAATCAAAGATGTAAACTTGTTCATAGTATTTGATTAGTATCAATTAAATGATACTAGACCAGCCCATTAAAATTGGTTTAAATTAGGATACGCTAGAACTTCAAGTATGGTGCGAAAGTTATGAGCAATTCAGAATCACCCAAAAAAATGCTACTCCAATTATACACACAGAGCCAAATTCAAGCAGTCCCATCTTGGGAAAAAGAAACGAAAATAGGTCCTCAATTCTAAACCTAGTCATTATGATAGAATAAACAAGCAAACAGGTTCACATTCAATTGTATATCAAATTTTAAGCATACCCAATAAAAATACTAACATAATAGATTTATAAATCAAAACATTAACCCGAAACTCTGATACCAGATGTTAGAATTTCAAGAGTAAGATTGTTGGTATGATTTGTAAATTAAAATTTAGAAATAAATTATAAATTGACATACCTTGAGACATTAAAGATATGTAAGGATTGAAGACAACCTAAGAGGGGGGTGAATTAGGTTATCTAAAAACTAACCAAGTTATGAGACTCTTTTTGCTCAATGTGAAATTTACCCTCTTTTCTAGATGACCACACAATGGAACAAATAATAAGAAAGTACAAATGTTTGTGAGTAGAAGAGATGAACAATTTATATTGCAAGATAGTAAATGAAAGAGATAGAATAGCAAACTGAATTCCAAACTCCTCTTGAGTTTGAGTATCACTTTATAGAGCAAGCTTCTTCAAGTTGATCAATTACAACCGATCTTTGTGTACAAAGGAAGGATCACTTCCTCCTTCCCCAAGCCACACCTGGTCAAATTAGAAAGTTTTACTATCACTCAGATAACCCTCACAAAGCTACACTATTGAAGTAATTTTCTCACACAAGAAAAGTTTACACGAAATCTACACAACTAAGAGTACAAATCTTCTTTTAAGAGAATTTTCTCACTAAAATTGCTCTAGATCTTTTGTAGTCTCAATGTGCAAAAGTGTTTAGAAGTGGTTGACTTTGTTCTATTTATATGAGACCAAAAGATTCTTCAATTAATGTTTCCAACGGATAGAAGGCAGCTGAAAAGTCAACTAGCCGTTGGTAGTGTCGGACGTTCGGTAGACCTATTTCTTGCGTTCGAACGTGGACAGTGACCTCAAGAAGTTTTCTTGAAATATTTCGGACGTCCAGTACCTCCAGAGTATGCGTCCGAAAGTAGGGAGTGAAACTGAGAATTTTATTTCAATTCTTTCGGACATCCGAAACCTCCAAAACTTTGCATCCGAAGTGTCGCAATGTTTGTCGGACGTCCGGTGCTCTAATGATGAGCGTCCGATCGAAGTCAGTGAACTTATAAGGAATGACTTAATGTCTTCGGACGGCTGATGGTGGAATTCTTCATGCGTTCGAAGTTGTGCAATGATTATCGGACGTCCGGTCCAGTCTTCTCGAGCATCCGACAGGTTCAGCATTCCTTGACCCTTTCAAAGGTGCTTAATTTTTGAACCTGTTTTGCTCCATTTCTGAAAAACGTTTTTGAAGAGAGAATTAGTAACATCCATTTGTTTTGTAAACATCAAAAGCTAGGGACTCAGATTTACAATCTCCCCCTTTTTGATGATGACAAAGCAATGGATGGAGAGAAAAAGAATCATTGACTCAAAACTCCCCGTTACTTAATGCATAGTGTAAAAAATTGTAAGTGCCACTCCCCTTCAGAATGACTCCCCCTCACACATATACCAGAAGATTTTAAAACTTCCTAACATTTCATTTTCTTATCATCCTCATCCATTTCTCCCCCTTTTTATCATCATTAGATGATTCAAATCCATTTCTCCACTTCCAGCAACATAACATTAATGTCATCAGCCACATCATTAACCAAGAATACCAAAAAATAGCATTAGTTAACATCATTAATCAACAACCAATATCAGCAATCACAGAGATACCAAACAAAAGATGACCAACAAAAGTAACCAGAAATCATTCAAATATAAAAGTTAACCAAAGTTTACAAGCCAACAGAGTTAACTAAACAACCAGAATTGAGTACAAAGTACTTGAAATGTTAAAATACAGAAGATGCAAATGTCTATTATGAGATGCCTACTTAAACATGAAATGCACGTGCCTAGAGGTGCCTAAATTGTGATCTTGGACGATCCTGGCCGCCTCCTAACTAGGCGAAACTGAGCAGGATCCACTTCTTCTTCTTCAGTCTCCTTATCATCATTACTGTCTTCAGTTGCTGGAGCTTTTCCCTTATCCTTTGGCTGAGAACTGGAAGCATGAACTTCTGGATTGGATTCAATATGTGGAGTGTGTTTAGTTGGCTCAGTCCTTGGCTCAGTTGGCTCATTTTCTTGAGGGATAGGGGAACAAGCAAGTTCCTTTTGGCAGTAAAAGAGGCTTGTTGCTCAGTGACATGGTCATCAGCAGACCATCCTCAAGAAGAAGAATATGTGTCGGAGGTCCTCAAGCAGGGAGATGACCTCAGAATTAGAGGAAGAGGGCTAGTGGATGACCTTCTAGGATGAATAGTAAAGGGTGAGACAAACATGGACTGATTTCGAGGAGTTCTAGGGTGACAGGAGTTTCGTGACGACTCTTAGTCCTATTTTCGAAACAGTTTCTTGTGGCACCAATGACCCTAAAAAAATCTCAGATTTTTCCTTTCAAAATAAGTTGGAGAAAACAGTTGAGGCACTTGCATTTGGATTTGCCAGTGAAGGGAATTTTAAAATGAGCAAAGATTGGGGTCAGAAATTTCCATAGGAAAGTTTCCTACGGCTATCAGTGCTGATTTTGAGTAAGAATTTGCACATAACAAAGCGAAATCAATTCGAATTTTTTCAAGAAAGCAATAAAACAGGTAAAGCTCCATTTTGTTGGCATCAGTCCTATGACCATCAGTAGGAACCAACAGATTTGATATTATAGAAAAGATGATCAAATTTTGGGGACTGAGATCCTCCAATCTTGCCTCAGCAGGAGTGTTAAAATGTGTTTGAAAATAAGACATCAGTTTTGCAACATGAAAATGATGGTAGGCAGAAGGAAATTCCTCATATGAGAAAAATTTTACAATTTTTCCTTTAAAACCATCTTCAATTTTGGTTTTCAGAACAGTGTTGACAATGTCAGGATTTAATTCTATATCAACAGAATTTACTCGTGAGACTAGATCAGTGTGGGATCTACCCTTCCTAAGGTTGGCAAAGAATTGATGGAGCATGTCAGGGTAATAAGTGTTGGGAATGGTCAAAATGTGAGTCCATTTTTGGAATTCAAAGAGCTTAAGGACAGGTTCAAGGTCAAGCTTACGAATTCATGAGGGACAATTGTCCGTTGGGTGATGAAGCCCTTCTGAGAAACCCATTCGAACCTATCCGGCATCATCATCAATGAATTTTGGCAATGGGTAGGTTCCTCTTCAATTTGGGCCTCAGGTTGCACATTGGCAGTGCGTTTCCTCTTTCCAGTGTGTTGAGCAGTTTGTACATCAGTCTGTCCACCAGCCCTTGTTCTTGGTGACTTTCTGGTGGAAGGTTCAGTTGTTTGTTGTCCCTCAGATTGAGCAGTCCCCTTCCTTTTTGCAGACTGTTGTCCCTTTTTACCACGAGTTTCAGTCCCCCTTTTTGGAGATTTAGTGGTGGAGGCTCAATAGTTGGCTCTTCATCATCACTTACATGAGGCAATTCAGTAGGCTGTTCCTCAGTTTGTTTAGCAGAAGTCTCAGTAGGTTGCCTGTCCTCAGTTTGAGCAGATTGATTCTTTAGGGCAGAACCTTTCTCTTTTCCACTTCATTTTTTTGTCGCCCTTTTTGGAGATATAGTGGTAGAGGGCTCAATAATTTCAGTACTTCATCCCTCAACCTGAACTTGGTGGTGCGTCCGGTACTTACAGATCCTCCTCTCATTCTCACCATGATGAAATGCAGGATGATATTGATGCAGAGTATGATGTGAGTGTGTATGTGATGATCTTAGAGTGCGAATGAACTACAATAAATGTTTGAAACGTCCACAGAGGGTGAATTTTGAGTCACTAGGGTTTCAGATGAGAATTTGGGATTTTTGAATTGGTTGGCAGTTATAGGATGTTATGAAAGCTAATGGGCACGCAAAAGGATGTGATGATGTTGGGCAAATCAATTTTCTTGGAACTTGTTCTTAAGAGAGATGAATTTTGAATTTTGAATGTGAGAGGATATGAAGGGTTGTGTCCGACAAAGCAGTTGAGAGTGAAATAAATGGAGGAGAGAACTTCTTTATAATACCCTTCTTTTGAGTGTCGGACGGCCGAACGAAGAGAAGCGTCCGACACAGCCGTCCGAATAAAAATTTTCTGGAAAAATGATCAAGAACACTGTCGGACGTACGTTCATCAGGTATCGGACGTCCGATAAAGTGTGACAGATAATTTTTCAGAAAAACTTTTCAATAACGCCCAATTTTGTTCTCAAGAATACAAACTGATCTAGTGGAAGGGCTTTTGTGAGAATGTCAGCACTTTGATCTTTTGAGCAAACATATTGCACACAAATTTCACCTTTTTGGACGAGATCTCTAATGAAATGATGCTTTATGTCAATATGCTTTGTCCTAAATGTTGAATGGGATTTTTTGTCAAATTTATGGCACTTGTATTGTCACAATACACAGGCACACAATCATATACTAATCCAAAATCATTCAAGGTACTTTTCATCCACATCAGTTGAGCACAACATGCACCAGCGGCAACATATTCCGCTTCGGCCGTAGACAATGAAATAGCATTTTGTTTCTTACTTAACCAAGACACTAAGCAATTACCAAGAAAGTGGCATGTACCACTTGTACTCTTTCTATCTACTCTACATCCACCAAAGTCAGCATCCGAGAAACCATATAAAGGAAATTCATGACATCTAGGATACCAAAGACCATAGTTCAATGTTCCTTTCAAGTATCTAAAAATCCTTTTCACAGCAAGCAAGTGAGATTCTTTTGGACAAGATTGGAAACGAGCACACAAGCAAACAGCAAACATGATATCGGTCTACTTGCAGTTAAATAAAGTAAGCTGCCAATCATACCTCTATACTTCTTTTCATCAACATTTATACCTCCTTCATCCTTGTCAAGTTTGGTAGATGTGCACATTGGTGTTCCAACTTGCTTTGATTCCTCCATACCGAACCTTTTGAGCAGCTCCTTGGTGTATTTAGTTGATTAATGAATGTTCCTTCTCGAGTTTGTTCCACTTGAACCCAAGGAAGAAATTCAATTCTCCCATCATGCTCATCTCAAACTCTTTTTGCATAATAGTGGAAAAATCCTTGCACAAACACTCATTAGTAGCACCAAAGATAATATCATCAACATATATTTGCACAATTAGTAGATCATTGGAGCATTGTTTGGTGAAAAGAGTGGTGTCTACAATGCCCCTTTTAAAACCATTTTCAATCAAGAAACCACTTAAGCGTTCATACCATGCTCTTGGAGTTGCTTTAAACCATACAAAACTTTTGAGAGTTTAAACACATGATTTGGAAACATTTCATTCTCAAAATCGGGAGGTTGATCAACATATACCTCTTGATCAATAAAACATTTAAGAAAACACTTTTAACATCCATTTGAAATAATTTAAAATCCTTGAAACATGCAAATGCCAAAAACATTCTAATTGATTCTAGTCTAGCTACGGGAGCAAATGTTTCATCAAAGTCTATTCTTCTTCTTGAGCATACCCCTTAGCAACTAGTCTAGCCTTGTTTCTCACCACTTCACCTTTGTCATTCATTTTATTTCTAAACACCCATTTTGTGCCAATAATAGGATGATTTTGAGGTCTTTCAACTAATGTCCACACCTTGTTCCTTTCAAATTGATTTAGTTCCTCTTCCATAGCTAAAATCCAGTTTTCATCTTTCAATGCATCATCAACATTTTTTGGTTCAAAATGTGAGACCAAAGCAAAATTGTCCATCAAATGTTTCGAAGAGGAGCGAGTTCTTACCTTTTCGGATGGATCACCAATAATGAGCTCCTTAGGATGATTTTGAACAAACTTCCAAACTTTTGGAAGATCCCTAGGTGCATTACCATGATTGTCATTTTCTTCCAATGCTTGATTGTCTTGGGGATCATCTTCCTTTGAGCTCTCTTCTTGTGGAGCATTGTTTTGATCATGAATTGTTAGCTTTTTAGTCCTTCTTGAACACCTACATCATCATCCTCACAACTCCTTTTGAAAATGTTATCATTAGATTCATCAAAGGTGACATGTATGGCTTCTTCAATAACAAGAGTCCTTCTATTATAGACTCTAAAACCTCTTTTGTTCTCACAATATCCCAAGAAAATGCCTTCATCAGATTTCTTGTCAAATTTTCAAGGTGTTCCTTGATATTTAATATAAAGCATTTGCAACCAAAGACTTTGAAATAACCAACAATTGACTTTTTATCAAACATTAATTCATAAGAGGTTTTGTTCAAAATAGGTCTCAAAAGAACTCTGTTCATAGCATAGCAAGCGGTATTAACGGTTTCGGCCCAAAAATATTTTGGCAAGTTACATTCACTTAACATGGTTCGTGCGGCTTCTTGAAGAGTTCTATTCTTTCTTTCAACAACACCATTTTGTTGAGGAGTTCTAGCAATTGAAAACTCATGTGTGATTCCATTGTTATCACAAAATTCGAAAAATCACAAAATTTAAATTCGAGCCATTGTCACTTCTAATCCAATCAGATTTTGAACTTTTGCAAATAATGAAATAAAACTTTTGAAAGCATCATCCTTGTGAGCAAGAAATATCACCCAAGTGTATCTAGAATAATCATCAACAATAACCAAACAATATCTTTTACCACCCAAGCTAGCAATCTGTGTAGGACCAAATAAATCAAGATGTAAAAGATCCAGCGTTTTGAAGTAGAAACACAATTCTTAGGTTTGAAGGAAACTTTTACTTGTTTTCCAAATTGACAAGCATCACAAATTTTGTCCTTTTCAAAGTTAATTTTTGGTAAACCTCTAACAAGTTCCTTTTTGAAATTTCTTTTAACAAATTCATATTGAAATGACAAAGTCTTCTATGCCACAACCAAGGATCTTCATCTGCAACTTTAAGACATTTAAGCTGGAAGAATCAACATTATCAAGAATAACTACATAAATGTCATTCACTCTTTTTCCTTTGAAAATAATGTTGAATTTTGAGTCAAGAACAAGACATTCATGTTTTTTAAATAGCACAAACAGATTTCTGTCACACAATTGACTAACACTCAACAAATTATAACTCAGATTATCAACTAGAAGAACATTGTGAACAAAAGTTTGACCATTCTTACCAACATCTCCAACTCCAACTGTTTTGGCTTTGTTATCATCTCCAAATGTTACTTTTCCACTTGATTTTGACTTGAGTTTGATGAATTGTGATGGATCACCAGTCATATGCCTTGAGCATCCACTATCTATGAACCATTTTGATTCCTTAATGACATTCACCAACTCACCTACACAAGAGTTCACAAGATGATATTTGGTACCCATTTACTTTTTGGTCTTGAGAGTTAGCATTATGTCTAACTATCCACATACATTTCATGCCATTTCTCATATTCTTTCTTACATACAATTATTCTTCATGTGACCAACTTGGCAACAAAAGCTACACATAGTCAGTGAATTGCCTACAAAGACAGGTTTAACAAATCTGACTTGCCTTCTTTTATAGATGTTAAATTCGTTTGCATTAGAGTTCAACCTTTTCTTATGAATGTCAAAGTGAGGTTTTGATTCATTCTTTTGAAGGCAGTCTTGTTTCTTGTGTTTAAGCAACTCATCTAGACCATCCATTCTTCTTTTCAAGTCACCTTGTTCCTTTTTGAACAACTCACACAGCTTTGTTTTTCTATCAAGCTCAAAAAGTAGAACATTCTCATCCTTTTTCAAGTAGTCATTTTCAGCTTTCAGCATTTTGTTTTGTCGAAAAAGATTTGCATTGTCTTGAATCAAAAAACTAATTTTCTGTTTTAGTTCCTTGTTTCTAGCATATGATTCTTTCAAGCTATTATGCAATCTCTCAATGAAAGACTCAACATCATCTTCAGATTCATCATCACTAACAGGTTGAGAGTTGCAAGTAGTTACCTCATCATCACCAATAGCCATGAAAGCCATTTGAGCAGATTCCTCTTCCTCTTCAATATCACCATCCGAGTTGCAATCATTCCATGTGATTTGAAAGTTGTTGAACTTTGGTTTTCGTTCAACTTTTCCTTCTTTCTTCTTCTTCATTGGACACTCACTCATGTAGTGTCCAAGTTGGCCGCATTCAAAGCATTTGTCCGCTTGCTTTTTATTGGCCTCTTGTTTTCCTTTGTTTCTTGCATTGTTGAACTGATTTGGAAATGTATTGCTAGGTCCTCCTCTTCTGAATCTCCTTTTGTTGAGGATTCTTTTGAACTTCTTGTAATGAGAGCAAGATCATTGTCATCAACTTCTACATCTTCTCCATCCAAGGAAGCCGAATCATCTTCATCTTGAGAAGTTTTTAGAGCAATGCTCCTTCTCACTTTTGCATCTTCCTCCTCTTGTACCTTAGACTTAAGTTTCAGCTCATAAGAGGTTAGAGAATTAATGAGAGATTCAATAGACATAGTATTTAGATCTTTACCTCTTCAATGGCAGTCACCTTACTCTCCCAATCTTTGGTCAAGGCGTTCAAAATCTTTCTGTTTTTCTCACCTAAGGTGTATTCCTTTTCCAGCACCTCTAAGTCCTTAATGAGATCATTGAATCTACAATACATCTTATCAATGTTTTCATGAGATTCCATCTTAAATGATTCATACTTAGTAACTAGGATTGATTTCTTTTGTTCTCTTACATTCTCACTCCCTCATGGATCTCTCTTAGTTTATCCCAAATTTCTTTTACAGATTTACAATCTTTGACTCTAATAGCCTCATTTGAAACTAAAGCTGTGACAGCCCCACCTCCCCTAAGGCGAACCAAAGGGTTTGGCGGACAGCCCGCCCAGCTCTCGCCAGGACTACTAAGTCGAATCATACAAATCCTAAATTACGCGCGATAGAACCCAAAGAAAACAAACAACCGGAGACTACTAAGTTGGAAACCTGATTTCTAAACCACACGGTGACCTGGTACTTCGATTAAACACCACAACGGAAATAAAAATGAAAACGAAAACACAATTCGAAAACAGCCACGTCACAATCCGGCCAAGATCTGGCCGGATTCCCGGCCGGATTCCAGGCCGGATTCGAGGCAGAAAGCAACTCAAATTTTTCCAACCTGCCCTACCAATCCGGCCAAGACCTGGCCGGATATACGGCCGGATTCTCTGCAAGGGTTTCCTGCCAGAAGTTTTCTTTCCACGTTCAAACTCTGCACTCGTCCGAATCCCAAGCAAGTACAAGCAAACTATATATATCACACTAGATAATGTACATTCCCAAACAAATGAGCCACATAGACAAGATCCACCACTTTTATATACACACGTGGGTAAGTGAACAATTCGAAAGGGAAACATTTGATTAAGATACAATTAGGGTTTTCCAATTTCAGAGGAGCTACACGAAAGAATATTTAAACTAGCTCCACTCTTATCTTCAAAGTCACAGTTCCAAAATTTGAACCCTGTAAGAAAAACAAAGGTAACGGAAAATGGGGGATGAGCTTAAGCTCCATGAGATACCAAAAGTACAAGTAGTCACGCAACATGGCATTTCACTTTTAAATCATGCAATTATACACACCAGATAGGGAAATGAATAAATACTTCAAATGGAAAGAATACAGGTAGCTCTCAAGGAGCAAAAAGGGTTGGTAAAACTCGAGTATACCAGAACTTCAGAATATAACTTAGCCCTAAGTCGAGAATTTCGTTCCTGGCGGTGCTGGACAACACAATAGGCTAGCACGACGGCTAAGCCCCACCATAGGGTCTAGATTTCAGGATTTCATCCCTGGCGGTGTTGGACAACACAACAGGCTAGCACAACGGCTATGCCCCACCAGAGGGTCTAGATTTCAGGATTTCGTCCCTGGCGGTGCTGAACAACACAATAGGCTAGCACAACGACTATGCCTCACTAGAGGGTCTAGATTTCAGTGCACGTAACCATACAAGTCCGCATACAGGAACAACTAATTCAAATTCATATAGTGATTTGACAATAAGCGAGGGAGACAAGTGTGGTAAAAGAAACCCTCGACTCGTCCAAAACTAAGTAGGTAATACAGTCAAGCAAGTCACCTTATGCAGGTACAGGTAACACAGTTAAACAACGAGTCATGCGAGTGGTACACTCACCTATATAAGCAAAATAACGTCCAAAATTCCTTCCGGATAACACCCTTAATCACCAAGAAACCCTAAGAATAATCATAAAAAATATTACGGTTCAACCAACTCAAGATTAAGTGAATCAAAGAAAATCCGAATAACTAATAGTACAATGTATACGTATGATTTTGGAAGTGAAAAAAGTACATTTAGCCCAATAGACATGAGTAAAATAGTCGTAAAACTATTTTTGGAGGATGGAGGATGGAGGATGAAGCAAAGGATGGAGGATGAAGTTGGAGCTTTCTTTCTCTCATTTTTCTTCATATGGCTGGCCAAGCTAGAGAAGAAAATGAAGAAGATTTAGTTAGGTAAGACGTGGTCAAGTCCAACCTCCAATGGTATCTTGACACTTAGCTTCTAGAGTTTACTCTAATTAGTTTTGTCTTCCAATACTAATCTTCCTAGCTAATCCCTAATCATCTCTTAGTACCTTGTAAAATAATATCACTTAACACAAAACTCCAACTAGTGGTCAAAAATATATCGCACTTACCTTACTAGCGGGTCCCACATCCACAACGCACCTCAAACTTAACATGTACGCACTTATACTAGATAAATGATTTAAAAACGACACTCACTTATAAAATCTCTGAAAATTAATATACTAAAATTAAAGTAAGGAAAATGCAAGCGGAAAATAAAGTAAATATTCAAAAACAAGGAGGAATTTTGGCGGGTCCTCACAGCTCTCCTCCCCCTAAAAGAAATTTCGTCCTCGAAATTCTCCTCCTTTTACGCACAAAAATGATTCTACAGCGAGTTCTTCTGCTTTTCAGGAGCTTCTTCCTCATTCATCCGCCCTAATCAAGTCAGGATAGTTCTCGAAAGTCACGTCAGGCACTAAGGGCCACTCTAATCAAAATTTCAAAATAACCCGAGATCTCCCATGCCAGGCACACTAACAAGTTAATGCCAAGTGTTTCCTTTGCCTCAAGCTTTGTGGAAAGGGAAATAAATACTTTGGGGTAAACTAAAAGCTCAACAAATGTCCAATAAAAATCAATAATCAAATAAGTTTCACACTAGTGCATTTTATCAGTAATCAAATGTAAGTTTATTGCTCTTGTGAGTTAGGAAAATCATAGTACTTAAACTTCCAACTCTCCAATAAAATCCAGTAACAGTCAAGCAGTACAAGAGAGCCATCAGTGCTCCCACATTCAGATCAAGTGTCATTAAAGTGGAGACGTTGGTGTTAAGCACAAGACTTCCAAGCACTCATTTGAGCCAAATCATTGCATAACACACACGCAAGAAAACAGTGCAGGAAATAGTTCGAAGATAATTTTGGAAACAGTTTTGGAATCACTCACCAACCACAGCTCATGATCCTCATCCATCATAGATAGTTTCCCCCTTTTGAATCACCAAAGAAAATTTCACTTAACTTCAAGACTAACCTATAATAAAAGATTCATGAATTAGGTTCAGTACTATCAATCACCAATATTTTATATCACTCATCAAAATATCAGATACTAGGGTGCATTACTTCCATTAGCCACACAAATCACTATTTAAAGTTCACATACATATAGCTCCATAAATACAATGTTCAGCCCAACACATCACTAAGGGCCGACCTTTGCCATAAGAACTCACCTCAAGTGTAATCAAGGTACAGGCCCTTATTCTAGTGTTCCCCAATATTTGGTACTCAAGGTTACAAGAATCCACGATAAGATAATTCACAACTCGAGCCGGCCGGTCCCAAGAGTAAACCACCCATATCAAAGATTCCCACATGACGTACATAACTATTGTCCCCAAGTACCATGAAAAGAATTTAACACTTATAACAGGCACAATTCATAGCTTAACGCCCAAGAAGGGCACTTAGTCCTTTACACTTATTCATACAATTAGGACCATACACCACTTGGCCCAAGCTCACTCCGCGCAGAGACCACGCAAAATTGGCTCTGATACCACCTGTGACAGCCCCACCTCCCCCTAAGGCGAACCAAAGGGGTTTGGGCGAACAGCCCGCCCAAGCTCTCGCCAGGACTACTGAGTCGAATCATACAAATCCTAAATTACGCGCGATAGAACCCAAAGAAAACAAACAACCGGAGACTACTAAGTTGGGAAACCTGATTTCTAAACCACACGGTGACCTGGTACTTCGATTAAACACCTCAACGGAAATAAAAATGAAAACGAAAACACAATTGGAAAACAGCCACGTCACAAATCCGGCCAAGATCTGGCCGGATTCCCGGCCGGATTCTAGGCCGGATTCGAGGCAAAAAAGCAACTCAAATTTTCCAACCTGCCCTGCCAATCCGGCCAAGTATCCGGCCGGATTCTCTGCAAAGGTTTCCTGCCAGAAGTTTTCTTTCCACGTTTCAAACTCTGCACTCGTCCGAATCCCAAGCAAGTACAAGCAAACTATATATATCACACTAGAGAATGTACATTCCCAAACAAAATGAGCCACATAGACAAGATCCACCACTTTTATATACACACGTGGGTAAGTGAACAATTCGAAAGGGAAACATTTGATTAAGATACAATTAGGGTTTTCCAATTTTATAGGAGCTACACGAAAGAATATTAAAACTAGCTCCACTCTTATCTTCAAAGTCACAGTTCCAAAATTTGAACCCTGTAAGAAAACAAAGGTAACGGAAAGGGGGGGGGTGAGCTTAAGCTTCATGAGATACCAAAAGTACAAGTAGTCCACGCAACATGGCATTTCACTTTTAAATCATGCAATTATACAACACCAGATAGGGAAATGAAATAAATACTTCAAAATGGAAAGAATACAGGTGGCTCTCAGGAGCCAAAAGGGCAACAGGCTAGCACAACGGCTAAGCCCCACCAGAGGGTCTAGATTTCAGGATTTCATCCCTGGCGGTGCTGGACAACACAACAGGCTAGCACAACGGCTATGCCCCACCAGAGGGTCTAGATTTCAGGATTTCGTCCTTGGCGGTGCTGGACAACACAACAGGCTAGGAACAACGGCTATGCCACACCAGAGGATCTAGATTTCAGTGCATGTAACCATACAAGTCCGCATACAGGAAC
Organism: Coffea humblotiana; assembly: GCA_023065735.1. Taxonomy (NCBI): domain Eukaryota; kingdom Viridiplantae; phylum Streptophyta; class Magnoliopsida; order Gentianales; family Rubiaceae; genus Coffea; species Coffea humblotiana. The sequence goes on along the minus strand of JACYVW010000087.1, from coordinate 139,024 downwards.
AACTAATTTAAATTCATAATAGTGATTTGACAATAAGCGAGGGAGACAAGTGTGGTAAAAGACACCCTCGACTCGTCCAAAACTAAGCAGGTATACAGTCAAGCAAGTCACCTTATGCAGGTACAGGTAACACAGTTAAACAACGAGTCATGCAGTGGTACACTCACCTATATAAGCAAAATAACATCCAAAATTCCTTCCCGGATAACACCCTTAATCACCAAGAAACCCTAAGAATAATCATAAGAAAATATTACGGTTCAACCAACCCAAGATTAAGTGAATCAAAGAAAATCCGAATAACTAATAGTACAATGTATACGTATGATTTTGGAAGTGAAAAAAGTACATTTAGCCCAAAAGACATGAGTAAAATAGTCGTAAAACTTATGCCCGCCTTCTTAAAATTTTGAAATCGCCATTTGAGTTGCAAATTTGGGCAGCACGCCCTTTGTATTTTCCTATTTTCCAGCCATTTATGGCTTCATTATTTTCCTCAATCAGCCCCCCAAAAACACACACAAATGATCTCATTACAATAGCCGTTCAATAGGCTAAAAGTCATTCAATTACAAAAGCCAAGCTAGAAAAGTGACCGGAATTAAGGTTTAAGACAAGGAACAAAAATGGCGGGTTTGACATCTTTTAGCGCATTGATCACAACTGAAGCTACACGAATCGGATTGGGGTAAATTTATACCGTTTCGAAGCTAAGACATAGGTCTACAATGCTTATGAAAGACACCTCAACCCAGTTTCTCAACCTAACCTAGTCCAATTTACCCAAACAGCCCCAGATTGTCCAGTTCGTAGCTCACTGTGACATTCAGCTAGCAATCCTGATTTAGTTCAATCATATCTCAGCAGCAACAGAACTCCTGATTCCATTGATTCCAAAGCCATTCGAAAGCTACGATACAAGGATACAATTATTATGAAGGCATAAAAAGCTAATTTATTCATTTTCCCAGCCAAATGAGCCAATTACAGAGGCTGATTATCATTTCGGGATAGAAACACGGGCAGCAGGGGTAAAATGTCATTTCACAGGTACAGTGCTCCATTGAGCTGAAATTTACAGGATAATCTACACTCAATCTCTACAACTTTCATGTTTTGTGCTAAGGCTAATTCAGCCTCCATCATATCGAATGACACTGGCCAGAATAGGGCAGAAAATTCCTGATAAAACTGAAAATTTCCATAATATCACTTCCAACCATGAAATATTGCATAAAACTACCAAAGTTGCCTCCATAAGGCACTATTTTGCAATTATTTGAAATAAAGAGAGTTTCTTAGCAAAATTACCTTAAACCTTAGGCAAGGAAGCTACCCACACCTTTCTCCTCCCAAATCATTCCACAAAACCCTTAAGCTTCCTTAGAGACCAACTTCTATGGAGTATTTTGCAAGACTATCGGTGAAATCTCAAGATTCAAGCAAAGGATGGAGGATGAAGTTGGAGCTTTCTTTCTCTCATTTTTCTTCATATGGCTGGCCAAGCTAGAGAAGAAAATGAAGAAGATTTGGGTTAGGTAAGACGTGGTCAAGTCCAACCTCCAATGGTATCTTGACACTTAGCTTCTAGAGTTTACTCTAATTAGTTTTGTCTTCCAATACTAATCTTCCTAGCTAATCCCTAATCATCTCTTAGTACCTTGTAAAATAATATCACTTAACACAAAACTCCAACTAGTGGTCAAAAATATATCGCACTTACCTTACTAGCGGGTCCCACATCCACAACGCACCTCAAACTTAACATGTACGCACTTATACTAGATAAATGATTTAAAAACGACACTCACTTATAAAATCTCTGAAAATTAATATACTAAAATTAAAGTAAGGAAAATGCAAGCAGAAAATAAAGTAATATTCAATAAAACAAGGAGAATTTTGCGGTTCTCACAAAAGCACTATACAACACATTCATAACCTTGGCATTCAAGATGAGATGAGTTCTATTCTCAGCAGTCAACTTATTTCTGGTTTTTGGTCTTGGTCTATGAGTGGCATCATCAATAGTAGAGGCATCAAATGCACCTTCATTAATAATAAACCACAGTTCAATATCAAAAGATTGCAAGAAGATAATCATTCTTTCCTTCCAACTCACATAATTGGATCCATTAAACATTGGGGGTCTAGTGACGATTGTCCTTCAAAAAATATGGCATTGTTGGTTGTCATTTTTACTCCCAAACCGATTGAGCTTAATCTCTAGGAGACCAAACTCTGATACCAATTGTAAGGATCGAAGACAACCTAAGAGGGGGGTGAATTAGGTTGTCTAAAAACTAACCAAGTTATGAGACTATTTTTGCTCAATGTGAAATTTACCTTCTTTTCTAGATGACCACACAATGGAACAACTAATGAGAAAGCACAAATGTTTGTGAGTAGAAGAGATGAACAATTTATATTGCAAGATGGTAAATGAAAGAGATAGAATAGCAAACCGAATTCCAAACTCCTCTTGAGTTTGAGTATCACTTTATAGAGTAAGTTTCTTCAAGTTGATCAATTACAACCAATCTTTGTGTACAAAGGAAGCATCACTTCCTCCTTGCCCCAAGTCACATTTGGTCAAGCTAGGAAGTTTTACTATCACTCAGATAACCCTCACAAAGCTACACTATTGAAGTAATTTTCTCACACAAGAAAAGCTTATACGAAATCTACACAACTAATAGTACAAATCTTCTTTGAAGAGAATTTTCGCACTAAAATTGCTCTAGATCTTTTGTAGTCTCAATGTGTAAAAGTACTTAGAAGTGGTTGACTTTGTTCTATTTATATGAGACCAAACGATTCTTCAATTAATGCTTCCAACGGACAGAAGGCAGCTGAAGAGTCAACTAGCCGTTGGTAATGTCGGACGTCCGGTAGACCTATTTCTTGCGTCCGAACGTGGACAGTAAGTTCAAGAAGTTTTCTTGAAATATTTCGGACGTTCGGTATCTCCAGAGTATGCGTCCAAAAGTAGGGAGTGAAACTGAGAATTTTACCTCAATTCTTTCGGACATCCGAAAGCCTCCAAACTTTGCGTCCGAAGTGTCCGCAATGTTTGTCGGACGTCCGGTGCTCTGATGATGAGCGTCCAATCGAAGTCAGTGAACTTATAAGGGAATGACTTAATGTCTTCGGACGGCCGATGGTAGAGTTATTCATACGTCCGAAGTTGTGCAATGATTATCGGACGTCTGATCCAGTTCTTCTCGAGCGTCCGACAGCTTCAGCATTCTTGACCCTTTCAAATGTGCTTCATCTTTGAACCTATTTTGCTCCATTTCTGAAAAAGGCCTTTGAAGAGAGAATTAGTAACATCCATTTGTTTTGTAAACATCAAAAGCTAGGACTCAGAATTACATTTCCAAAGACTGCTGGAAAACCAAGACTGGTTCAAACCCGTCTTCTTGGAACTGAAAAATGAATGCTTTCCGTTTAGAATCTTGGAAAAATGTCTTCTAGGAACTTTTAGTAACCTTGAATCTAGTTTTCAACGGTATAAATGTTTCCATTTTGGACTTCCCAATCTCATGATCAGAGTTTATCAAGTTTATCGCGCAAAGCTGAAATTTCATGACTTGTAGGGAAATGAGTTTTTTGGAAATTTTTTCCTATCTTTGATATTGATTGTCGTTTTAAACTCGATTTCATGAAGGAAATCAGTTTCTCTTGTGTTATAAAAACCTCACTTTTGAAAATCTCGATTTTCGAGATATTGAGGCTTTTCAAGATATTGTCTTAGTTTAAAACGAACGTACATTCTTCCTTGTTGGGCAAGGAGTTTGTAAGTATTTTATGGGGTGATAGTTAATTGTTATGTCTTCAGGCACTCAAGAGGATCTTGAAGAGAATCCCGGAGCCGACCACTAAAGACTCTTTTGCACTTACTCCTTATTTTGATTTGGTGAGTATCAAGTGCATGACTTGTTGCAATTATGTGAATTGCTTCTTATGGATTGAATGGTTTATAATTGTTGAGTCGAGTGTGTACGTTATCGCACTCGTTTCTCTTTTAACTGATTGTATAACTAAAGTGCTTATAACTGAATTGTATTTGGTTGGACTGGATGTCGTTTGGGAGTGAATCTCCTCGACCTTACAACTGAATTGGGGGACGCCCAAATCTCAATTGGCCGACCTTGCGACTCGAGCCCAGCAAGGGGTTTGGTCGAGAAGTTCGGTGAACCATGAGATAATTATAAGCTCGATCTTTTAAGAGATCTCGTTTGGCCCTACTCAAATAGTAGTGCCTTTTATAGAAGAGTGGGGTCCGAGACTGGGGGTTGTAAAGGTTAAATGAGAATTGTGAAGAAAGTGGAGTTCTACGGACTTAATACCCGACCCGGTTGACGGAGTGTCATCGCGGGGAAGTATTTGATCGAGTCTTGGCAAAGCAAGTGAAATCTAGCTCCTGAGAGCTCCTGTATCCTCATTGAGTGTGTTTATTTTAAATTGTGATTTGCTTGAATGTTACAGCTTTATTTCTCGCTTAAGTGTTATTGCTACTTGAACTATGGTGTTTGCATGTTTTCTTGGGCTCACTGAGCAATTAGTTCATCCCATTAGCTTTGTTTTCCTTTTACAGGAGCGGATATGGGATGAATTGTGGAAAAGTCAACTTGAAGGACTTTTGATTAAGATTTTGAATGTAATTGTTTAGACAACTTTTGGGAGACTGTATATTTTGGGGAATGTTGATGTACTTTTTGGTAACTTGTGATGTAAGATTAAATATTTTAAAGAAGCGACCTTTTCTTTATACCTTCGACTTTTTATTATTCGGTTTATTTATCTTTAAGTTTGAATTGGAAATCGTATCGAGTCCTGGCAAAGAATTGGGCAGGACGTCCCGCCGATACCCTTTGGTTCGCCTTAGGGAGAAGTGGGGGCTTCACAGTTGGTATCAGAGCACTATGTTTGAATTCTATTTGGGAGATATATTTAGAGACTTTACTCTTGAGAATTAGCAATGAGATAACTTAGTTTATACCTTAAGTACTGTTTGAGGCGAGTTAGTGATTTTAAGTTTCTAAACCGAAAATTGTGGGTTGTTTTGCAGGGATGAAGAATGGTAATGGAGGACACCTTGCTAATGGTAATGGTCATGGCTAATGGCCACGTGGAGGCCTTAGGCCTATTTACTATCGAGTACTTGGTGGAGGAAACTCGTGTGCGTTACTCGTCTTTTTCTAGGTTTTCCCGATATCTCTGTAAGGGTGACATACGCTTACCCGAATGACCTCGTTCTGTCCATTGACGATAAGCGTCGTCAGTTGTGTGAATACCAACAGACCTTTATTCCAAGAGGTCGAGGAGCTGAGTCTTATGGTGAACGCTCAGGGTGATAGGATTACAGAACTAGAGGGGACGGTAGTGGACGAGATGGCTAGGGCTGAGGCTGCTCGTGATTGAGATTCAGAGGGTTGGGTTCGACTTACTAGGATAGGCGAGGAGTTCGGGATCGGGCTTTTGGGATCTTGGCAGACACCATTATGTTGATCGATGAGGTAATGGATGTTGTGCAGAGTCCGGTTCAAGGAGGGCACTGAGGAGGAGCGTTTCGAGGAAGAATCCTGCGGAGGACCCTGAGGAGGAGGTTCCGCCTGATAGTCCTGCTGAGCATTAGACTAAAGTGATGACTCTCTTTTGACTTTTGTAGCTAAAAAATAACTGGGGTGATGCTAGTTCAAAGGCCATTGTATTTTGCTTGACTGTGTGGCCTACTTTTGAGGCACTTGAATTACTTTTTCGTGCCTGACTAAATGTACTTTTGTGGCACCTGTGTGCTATATTTTTGTAAATGCCCCATGACTTGCTAATTGTATGAACTTAAAGTGTTAATATATGTTAATTATTGTTATTTCCAATGTTTTCATGTTGGCTCTTATTTTAAGTATTTTCTCGCGTAATTATTTTATTTCTTGCATTAGGCATAACTAGGATTATGGACGGACGAAGAGTGGTAGAGGTCGTGGGCGTGGGACTAGGCAAACCCAACCTCAAGGGGATGATCAGGGATCGGCAACTGGGCCGACCCAGGACAAGAAAATGTAGAGGGTAACCAAGTGGCTACTGCCATTAATCGGATGACTGATATCCTAGAACGATTAGCAGACGACAGGGTCCAGGGCCAATTAACCAACCCGGGGCCAGGATAGAGGTGATGATAGGGCTTTGGAGAGGTTTTTGAAATTTGCTCCGCCTAAATTTATTGGGGACCTGATCCTGAGTTAGCGGAGAACTGGTTGGAGAGATGACTAATATTTTCGCCGCTTAGACTATACGAAGAGAGGAGTGAACTTTGCTGCTTTCAGTTTGAGGCGTTGCACGTGCTTGGTGGGACGTGATAAGGGGAAAGTGGGAAAGAGCGCAGACCCCTTGGACTTGGAAAACTTCACGAGAGTTCAATGAGAAGTTTCTTCCGCCTCTGATCCAAGAGAAGCGGGAGGACGAATTTATAAAGTTGAACAAGGAACTCTTAGTGTAGCCGAGTATGAAGGGAAGTTCACTAAACTTTCTAAGTACGCTCCAGAATTGGTGACTTAATGAGCGGAAAAGGATAAGGTTTGTGCAAGGACTTAATGTGGAGATCCAGGAGGGTTGGCAGCAGTCCAAATCTCTACGTTTACTGAAGCTCTGGAGAAAGTGCAGAATAGTTGAGAGTGCAAGGCTGCAAGTTAGGGACTTTCCACACTAAGAAAAGGAACATTTCTAGTCATACTTCTGGACAGGCAAGTACAAGTGCCCCCACCTTCCAAGATGGGAAGAAGAATGGGAGGAATAGGACCGTAGGAGGTCTAAGAGGGGTTTTATCAAGAGGAGGTCGTAGTGGGCAAGGTCAATCGAGAGGAATACCTTCTAGTGGTCCGGCCGTAACTCCTCAGGTTAGTTGTGGCTACTGTGGCAAGTCAAATCATTCGGAGAAATGATTGTTGGAGAAAATCGGGAAAGTGCTTGTACTGTGGCAGTACCGAGCACCAACTCACGAGTTGTCCAAGTAAGCCGAAAGTAGGAGATAGTATTCAAAGGTCAGAAAAGTCAACTTCTAGGCAACTAATGCTAGATGAAGTCGACCAAAGGTACCTGTTAGGGTTTACGCATTGGACTATCAGCAGATTCCCGATACTACTGAGGTGGTCGAAGGTACGATCCTATTTTCCACCGTTTAGTTAAGATTTTAATTGATCTGGGTGCGACGCACTCTTTTGTGAACCCTAACTTTATGAGTGGAATAGATGTGAAGCCAATTAAGTTACCTTATGATTTGGAGGTTAGAACACCTACTGGGAATCAAAGTTTAATCACTAACTTTGTGTATAGAGATTGCGAGATATGGGTTGGAGAACGAAAGTTACTGGTCGATTTAATGGGTTTAGATATTAAGGGGTATGATGTTATCCTAGGAATGAACTGGTTAGCTCGTTACTATGCGCAGTTGAACTGTAAGGCGAAAACGTTAGAGTTGTGCATTCCAAGAAAGGCAATCCTAAAATTGGATGTAAGAGGTATGTTAGTTTCATCTGCTCTTATTTCAGGAATTCGAGTTAGAAAAATGTTGAGTAAGGGATCTCAAGGATATTTGGCTTTTCTTATAAATACCCCTAGCAATAAAGTGAAATTGGAGGATATGCCGGTAGTAAAAGGAGTATCCGGATGTTTTTCCTGAAGAATTAGAGTCTTTGCCTCCGGAAAGGGAGATAACTTTTAAAATTGATGTGACTCCAGGGGTAGCACCTATCTCTAAGACGCCGTACAGAATGGTTTCGGTTGAATTGAAAGAGTTGAAATTACAATTACAGGACCTGCTAGAGCGAGGGTTTATAAAGGAGAGTGATTCACCGTGGGGAGCCCCGGTATTGTTCGTTAAAAAGAAAGATGAGAGTTTAAGACTGTGTATAGATTACCGAAACTTGAACGATGTTACTATTAAAAATAAGTACCCTTTGCCCCACATTGATGAATTGTTTGACCAATTGTAAGGGGCGGTAGTATTCTCCAAATTGGATCTCAGGCAGGGTTATTATCAATTGAGGATTTTGGAAAAAGATATACCTAAAACTGCCTTTAACTCGAGGTACAGATACTTTGAGTTCGCAGTGATGCCGTTTGGAATGACTAATGGACCTGCGGTTTTTATGGATTTAATGTACAGAATTTTTAAGCCTTATCTGGACCAGTTTGTAGTGGTATTCATTGACGATATACTGGTGTATTCCAAAACTCTGGAGGATCATGAGAAAACATTGAAAGTTGTTTTGCAAACTTTGAAGGAACATCAGTTGTATGCTAAATTTAGCAAATGTGAATTTTGGTTGAAGGAAGTAACTTTCTTAGGTCACATAATTTCCAAGGACGGAATTAAGGTGGATCCGGCCAAAGTTGAAGCAGTTGCGAACTGGAAGCAACCGGAAAACTCTATTGAAATTTGAAGTTTTATAGGGTTAGTAGCATATTATCGGAGGTTTATCAAAGATTTTTCTAAAATTACTGGACCCATGACTGAATTGACTAAGAAAAGTGGAAAATTTATATGGAGTCCGAAATGTGAAGAGAGTTTTCAAGAGTTAAAGAGACGGTTGACGAGAGCACCTGTATTAGTTTTATCTAATGGAAAGGATAGCTTTGTAGTATATACAGATGCTTCCAAAGAAGGTTTGGGGTGTGTATTGATGCAGAATGATAAGGTGATTGCGTATGCTTCTAGGAAATTAAAACCGTACCGAGAGAAACTACCCAACTCATGATTTGGAGCTAGTGGCTGTAAGTGTTTGCATTGAAGAAGTGGAGGCATTACCTATATGGAGTGATATTTGAGGTTTTCACGGATCACAAGAGCCTTAAATATTTGTTTTCTCAAAAGGAGCTGAATTTGAGGCAACGTAGGTGGATTGAATTTTTGGAAGATTATGATTGCACGATAAAGTATCATCCAGGAAAAGCCAATGTAGTGGCTGATGCTTTAAGTCGTCAAAGTGCAAGTGGCAGGATTGATGATCAAAGAATTGCACTTGTTGGAAGAGGTTAGTTATTGGAATCCTCATTTTGAATCGAGAAAAAGTAATTCTTGGAAACATTGTCGTGAAATTCACTTTGTTGGAATGTATCAAGGAAATCCAGGAAAAGGACCCTAAAGTGCAAAAGTGGTTGGAGAAAATCAAAAAGGGAGAAAAGTTGGATTTTAATCTGGGAGTGAATCGTGTATTAAGGTTTCGGAATCGTATAGTAGTGCCAAATGATGAAGGGTTTAAGAAGAAAATTTTGGAAGAAGCACACCGATCTAAGTACACGGTACACCCTGGAGGGAATAAAATGTACCAGGATTTGAAGAGTTTGTATTGGTGGGAAAACATGAAAAAGAAAATTGCTCAATTTGTCCAAACCTGTTTAATTTGCCAGCAGGTTAAAACCGAGTATTAGAAACTATCTGGTCTTTTGCAACCCTTACAGATATCCGAGTGGAAGTGGGAAAATATCACCATGGATTTTGTATCTGGGTTACTTAGGACACAAAGAGATCATGATGCCATTTGGGTAATAGTAGATAGATTGACCAAATTGGCTCACTTTCTGCCGATTAGTATGAAGTACCTATTGGAGAAGTTAGCCAAATTATACTTGGATGAAATTATAAGGCTACATGGTATACCTGTAAGTATTGTGTCCGATCGAGACTCTAGATTTGTTTCGCGATTTTGGCAGAAATGCAAGAAGTGTTGGGGACTAAATTGAATTTTAGTACTACTTACCATTCCCAAACTGATGGACAATCAGAGAGGACGATTCAGACTCTCAAAGACATGTTGAGAACCTGTATCTTGGATTTTGGAGAGAGTTGGAGTAAGTATTTGACATTAGTGGAGTTGCTTATAATAATAGTTTCCATTTATCCATTCAAATGGCTCCGTATGAAGCTCTTTATGGCCGGAAGTGTAGGTCTCCGATTTGTTGGGATGAAATAGGTGAGATAAAGGTTATAGAACCAACTGCAGTGCCTTGGATAGAGGAGGCGCGAGAAAAAGTAAAGTTAATACGCCAAATGATTCAAACTGTACAGAGTCGTCAAAAGAGTTATACAGATAACCGAAGGAAGGATTTAGAATTTGCGGTTGGAGACCCAAGTTTTTCTTAAGATTACTCCTCTTAAAACGAGTCTGATGGCAGGAACAAGAAAGAAGCTACAACCAAAATTTGTAGCACCATATAAGATTCTTCAACGTGTAGGAAATGTGGCTTATAAGTTGGAATTGCCACCAAGTTTATCTCGGATCCATAACGTTTTTCACGTATCCATGCTCAAGAAATATTATTCAGATCCGTCTCATGTCCTGCAACCAGAAAATATTGAGATTGATGAGGCACTGACTTATGAGGAAAGTCCCGTGAAACTTCTAGATCGTAAGGTGAAAGAACTGAGGAATAAGCGAATCCCATTGGTGAAAGTTCTTTGGAGAAACCATGGACTAGAGGAAGCAACTTGGAAAGTAGAAGAAGAAATTAGAAGAAAATATCCAGAACTATTCCCAAATCAAGGTATGAATTTCGTGGACGAAAATTCTCTTAAGGGGGAGAGAATGTGAGGACTCATGTTTTTATTCTTAAAATAGTTATTTTTATAATTATTTTACCCTAGTATTAGTTAATTATATTATCGTTACATGAATTTCTTTCAAATTTCGCTTTATCACGCGTGAATCGAAAGTTCGCGTATTTTCGCGTCAAAATGGTTAAGTGGAAATTTGAGAAATTTATACTAGACTACTAAGAGTGAAATAATTACAGTGTTAAAGGAATTACATTGGAGGATTAGTGCACTAGTGCAACAAACAAGAGAGAAAAGTGGTAGTACTGGACACTATTCGAACACTATTTGCAGTTGACTTTTGCAAAGCTTTTGGGCCACAATTTCTTAAAGCTTCCAAGACAAGATTCACAACACACAAACCCCCCCTCTCTCATACCTCTCTCGGCCGACTCTCTCTCTCAAGGAAGGAGGAAGAAACTTCTTCATCTTGCTCCAAATCTTGTTCCATTTCCTTCACAAATCTTCACCCAAATCACATACTACTTGGAGATTGGTTCTAGCTTGGAGAAAGGCTTCATCTTGTGGATTTTCTTGGAGGTTTTGTGGTGAAAATTTCTGGTTTATTCAAGGGTTCAAGAGGTAACCCTTCACCTTCTTCAATCTTTCAAATTTCTTCAAGAATCATGGTTGGTTTGCATGGGTTTACAACCCTAAGCAAGGAATAGGCTAACGGACTTGAGGTGTTTCATTTCTTGCTTTAATCTTTAAGCTAGCGGCCTTGAGGTGGATTATAGGTAGCTGAATTGAGGTGTAATTGGTTGACTGATGTTGTTTATGTGTTGTATGAGATGATATTGGTTAGAAAGTGAAGGAAAAATCGAAGGAAAATGGTGCAAGAGAGCTGGCCGAATTTCTGGTTATGATTTTCTGCTTTAATTTCAAATTTTTGATGCTAGTTTGGCTGTGAAATTGATGGTTATATGTGGTATATTGTGTGTACAAAGTGTCTTCCGAAAATCGTTTCATTTGGTTGTTCAAAACTAGGGTTTTTGAAATTGAAAGAAATCTGGAAATGGTAATCAGGATGTCCAAACAGTAACTCTTTGTTTCAATGTAACTTTCTGTAAAAAAATTCAAAACTGAGTTCTGTTTGCGGCATTCAAAACTAGACATCCGTAGCTTTCTAACGGTATAAAAATCACCCGCTAGTTCATTTTGAGTCATCTGTAGTGATTCGACAAAGTTGACTGCCCTGTTGTGACTATCTGTCCGAGAGGAATGGAGAAGCTGCATCCTGTGGCTTGATTTTCTCTCACTTTTGAACTGATTTTGGGAATGACTCTTTCTAATGAAATGTATCATTTTGAACCTAGTTTCCAACACCACAAACCATTCCCAAGTTGAACTTGTATTGAGTGAGATGTGGTCTGATTTTGAAAGTGCAACAAAGCTGGAAAACTGGAAGTTTTTCCCTTCTTGCTGGCCGAATGGTCTGAGTTGTTTTGAGATGTTTTGTCTCGAAAATTTTGATATCAATTGCTTATAAATTTCTTATTAAATGTTTATAGGACCTTGGTTTCAAAATGGATCGAATTGGGGCTGATTTCATTGTGTAAAACGTTTGGAAAAGAAAGAAAAGCAAGAGGGCAGATTAGCCTCGAAACATTTTTCAAACTTTGGTCGTTTCGTTAACTGCCTTCCCACATGCTTTTTTGTGTGGAATTTGGTAGAGAGGTATTCCACATATTTAAGTTTTAGTGTACCAAATTTGGTGTAATTTAAATACCATTTAGATGCCCAAATAACGCTCCAAAGATGACTCTTCAAATCTGGAAATTTCTGATCAGTGTACAAAATTCAGCCGACTTTAAGCTACTATATCCTGACGCGTAAAACTCCGAATTTAGTTCCGTTTGTTGTGTTTGAAACCTTGTTTGGAGTTCTTATTGTGTTATCAATTTTAGGGGCTGATTCACTTTTTGTGAATTATGCCAAATTTCCAAAAACTACTGGAAAACCAAGACTGGTTCAAACCGGTCTTCTTGGAACTGAAACTTTGAGCTGAAAAATGAATGCTTTCCGTTTAGAATCTTGGAAAAATGTGTTCTAGGAAATTTTCTTACCTTGAATCTAGTTTCCAACGATATAAAGTTTTTCATTTTTGGACTTCCCAATCTCACGATCTGATTTTATCAATTTTATCGCGCAAAGCTGAAATTTCATGACTTGTTCGGAAATGAGTTTTTGGAAACATTTTCCTATCTTTTGATATTGATTGATCATTTTAAAATTGATTTCATGAAGGAATTCAGTTTTTCTTGTGTTATTAAACCCTCACTTTTGAATCTCGATTTTCGAGAAATTGAGGCTTTTCAAGACATTGTCTTAGCTTAAAACGAACGTACATTCTTCCTTGTTGGGCAAGGAGTTTGTAAGTATTTATGGGTGATGGTTAATTGTTATGTCTTCAGACACTCAAGAGGATCTTGAAGAGAATCCCGGAGCCGACCACTAAAGATCTTTTGCACTTACTCCCTTATTTTGATTTGGTGAGTATCAAGTGCATGACTTGTTGCAATTATGTGAATTGCTTCTTATGGATTGAATGGTTTATAATTGTTGAGTCGAGTGTGTACGTTATCACACTCGTTCTCTTTTAACTGATTGTATAACTGAAGTGCTTATAACTGAATTGTATTTGGTTGACTGGATGTCGTTTGGAGTGAATCTCCTCGACCTACAACTGAATTGGGGGACGCCCAAATCTCAATTGGCCGACCTTGCGACTCGAGCCAGCAAGGGCTTGGTCGAGAAGTTCGGTGAACCATGAGATAATTATAAGCTCGATCTTTTAAGAGATCTCGTTTGGCCTACTCAAATAGTAGTACCTTTTATAGAAGAGCGGGCCCGGGACTGGGGGTTGTAAAGGTTAATGAGAATTGTGAAGAAAGTGGAGTTCTACGGACTTAATACCGACCCGGTTGACGGACTGTCATTGCGGGGAAGTATTTGATCGAGTCTTGGCAAAGCAAGTGGAACCTAGCACCTGAGAGCTCCGGTATCCTCATTGAGTGTGTCTATTTTAAATTGTGATTTGCTTGAATGTTACAGCTTTATTTCTCGCTTAAGTGTTATTGCTATTTGAACTATGTGTTTGCATGTTTTCTTGGCCTCACTGAGCATTAGCTCATCCCATTAGGTTTATTTTCCTTAATAGGAGCGGATATGGGATGAATTGTGGAAAAGTCAACTTGAAGGACTTTTGATTAGGATTTTGAATGTAATTGTTTAGACAACTTTTGGAGGCTGTATATTTTGGGGAATGTTTATGTACTTTTGGTAACTTGTGATGTAAGATTAAATATTTTAAGGAATCGACCTTTCTTTATACCTTCGACTTTTATTATTCGGTTATTTATCCTTAAGTTTGAATTGGAAATCGTATTGAGTCTTGGCGAGAGTTGGGCAGACGTCCCGCCGATACCCTTTGGTTCGCCTTAGGAAGAAGTGGGGGCGTCACAATGTGGCCGTGGCACAATGTGCATGTAGTAATATCCGAGGGATCACTTGAACCACCGATTTGGTGCCTTGGGATTAATGACCCTTTACTCTTTGATCTGAAGGCTTGGGGGCCTAAAATCTTATCGAGTCCAGATGCATTAGTAAGCTCAACTTCATGCATCAATAGTAGAAATCGCCTATGATAGAGTCTACCTTACCCTATTAGGAACATTAGACACGAGAGGAGGGATTATACCCCTCTTTTTTTTCTTCACCTTATATTTTTGTAACATTTTATTACTCCAATGTGTTATGTGTTATTTATCAATTGAACTAACCTTTCTTTGCCTTTTCTTTTCTTGCATTCATGAGCTTTAGAGATAAGAGTCCTGGCATGGTACTTTTTAAATTCCTACCTTATTAGATAGGTTATTACACATTTTAATTACGGTTTATTGCATTAAGTATCCTAATAATTGCACATCATTTTTAGGCCTACCTCGACATATTAAATGGGGTTCCTTTAAGTCATGTTTAATTTTTGTTGTTACATAGTTATTCGTTTTAATAGATTGACATCATGCATTAGCCTTAGAGGGAATGCCATTTAGGAAATTCCATTCTAGAAATATGCCAACCTTATCTTCCCTTGGGTATTTAACCTTTATGGAATTTTCACGTTTAAATCTTGCTTAAACTGGAGAACTGGGATCCGTAGGTAAGGTATCTAACCTGGACTTTATGCTTTAGATGGATAACCCTCGACAAATTAAACAATTATTGGTTGTTCCAATTGAGGTCCAGAGGTGGCCTGCGCTTTTCTCGTCTAGTAAAATTCATCAAGTAGCGTCTTACCTATATCCGATCAGAGATTGTAAAGACATTGAATCAAACGGTTACTTGGTAGAGGTTTTGATACAATTATGGTATGCTAGTTGTTAGGCATTTAGAGTAGGAAACAAAGAAATGACTGTGACAATTGAAGAGGTAACTGGCCTTTTTAACTTGTTAGTACATGGCACAGCAGTGATATTCCCATTTGCCTCTAGCAAGACTAATTTTTGTCACTTCACAGGGTTGAAGAGTCTATAGTACAAGGGTCTAATCAGAGTATAGATGTAAATTTCTTATTTGACAGATTTGCATTAAGAGATGGGTTTGAGAGGCATTTTGAGAACTTTTTGTTTATATCTAAGACAATGTGGGAGCGCAAGAGGCCGTGGGTATATGGACTCGTCATGATTGGGATTTAGCTCTTTTCAAGAAGGGATAAGAAGATCACTTTTAAAATCACTAAACTCATGTTTTGACCTTTTTCTTAGGATTAAGAATCAACAGTGTTCCATAGTGCCGATCATATTAGCCGATATATTTCTTGCTTGTACCAATTACCAGAGAGGGGCAAAATTCTTTAATGATTAGAACCTGATTCTACATATGTGGGCTATGGAGCATTTTTGGAGACAATTACCCGAATCTGATAGTTTACCCTTGATTAGGTACAATTGGATAGTAATTCATCACAAAAGGGTCGACCGAAATAGTTGACCAAAAAGTGTGTTAGAATACCTGGATTTCTTGAAGGCGTTGCCAGATCAAAGGATTCGGTGGTTTTTGGATTGGACTGACTGTTTCAAACCTATTATTTGCACCAAATTATTAGATTTTATCCCATTGCTAGGAACTCAAGGTATGATGGCTTATACTCCAAAAAAGTCTTTTAGGTAGTTAGGATGTGTTCAAGGATTGCCACCCACACCTGATTTGATAGAATTTACCATCAATTTTGATAAGGGAATCTGTTTGAACGAAATTTCAATGAAGACACTAATTATTGAAACTTGGGAAACATTGCCTGATGATGAGCATATTGCCTATGTTTCAGACTTTAAACAGATGGCTTTGGTCACTCCACAATATGAAAACTGACTTAGAGATTTTGGTGCACAAAGGTTGTAAGAAGAGCATTCCGAAGAGGTTAAGAGGTTGTTGCGTATCATTGAGGCAAAGGATAGAGAAAATTTGCAATTGAAACAATCCGTGGAGGCTAACAAGGATTTGACAGAGAAAAATAAAAGGTCATAGGAAGAGATGCAAGACAAACATCAAGAATTGAAGAGAAAATATGGTGAATTATATGATCAAGTTGAGCACATGAAGAATCCCTATTCTAGAGAACCAAAAGATGCTGTAATAGATAGGTTGAAGAAATTTAATGACTTTGTAAGAAATCATCTTCGAGAAATGATGTAAATGAGTTTTGCAAATTTGGCAATGAAATGACTTTTCTCTTTTCACAAAATTATTATTGAAAAATAGGTTTGATGAATGAACCCCACTTTAAAAGTGTTGCATCATGTTAGGCCGACCCTTGACATAAAAAGGGTTCCCCCATAGGACATGCATCCAAATCATTTAAATGTCTACTAACTTGTGTCTTTTTTCTTTTCTTTTTCTTTTCTTTTGAAGTAGTTTAATCAAGAATGAACTTTTAATGGCATTCTCTTCTAAATTCCGTAGGTACTTTCAAATATAGTTACACGTAGAAACTCCATCATCATAAGGTTTGGTAGCAAAGTTTTGAGAAATCGTGTAAAAATGAGTTCACAGTTAGAATCGTCTGAAAAATCCGCAATAATTACCTCATCAGATGTTGCAACTTTAGGGGCCCAATTAAGTGAAGTGTTGAACGAATTCAATGAGTTAAGTGTAGAATAGTAGGGTCAAACCAGCCTAGGGTCAAACCCCTGTTAACCAGCCTAGGAACCCTGAAATAAGGGAAGATAGGGCCTTAGAGCGGTTCCAAAAGTTTTCTCCTCCCAAGTTTCTTGGAAGGCCAGACCCGGAAGTAGCGGAGAAATGGCTGGCGACAATGATCAATATCTTCGCTGTCCAGAATTATACGGAGGAAAGGCAGGTGAATTTTGCTGTATTCCAATTTGAAGAACCAGCCAGAGTCTGGTGGAATGTGATTAGGGCTAAGTGGAAGAGAGAGCGGACAGCGTGGACTTGGTTGAACTTTGTGCGAGAATTTAACGAGAAATATCTTCCACCAATAGTCCAGGAGAAAAGGGAGGACAATTTCATTAGACTACGTCAGGGAGCCTTAAGCATGTCTGAGTATGAGATTTAGTTTACCAAGTTATCCAAATTTGCTCCTGAATTGATGGCTACGGAGCAAAGGAGGGTGAGGCGGTTTGTACAGAGGTTAAATGTAGAAATACAAGAGACTTTGGTGGTGGCACAAATTAATACATTCACAGAGGTTCTTGAGAAAGTCTAGAGGATTGAAATTGCAAGGGCGCAGGTAAAGATTTTTCATGCAAGAAAGAGAGGTACGCCTAGTGGAGGCCAAGGGCAGAGACAGGGTGATCGGGGTATGCCACCCCCTAAAGTGGGTCGAGGAGCTGGTGGTGGGAGAATTTCGGGGACATCTAGGCGAGTTACTCCGAGAGGAGCCCCAAGTGGAAGAGGACAAATGAGAAGTGTCTCGCAAGGAGGGCAAACATCCACCCCTCGATTAGCTTGTGGATTGTGGAAAGTCCAATCGTACTGAGGATAATTGTTGGCGGAAGGTACGGAAGTGTTTACGGTGTGGTAATGCCGAGCTCCAACTCGCAACCTACCCACTCACCAGTGATACCCAGCAGGCCGATAGGTCAAATTCACCGACCACTGTAGGAGGGACCGGGCCAAGGGTGTCAACCAGAGTATATGTTTTGGATCAACAACAAGTACCTGAGCCATCGGAAGTAGTGGAAGGTACGATCCCTGTTTTTCATCGTTTGCCCAAAATTTTGATAGATCCTAGTGCAACACATTCTTTTGTCAACTCTACGTTTATGTGTGAAATGGACGTGAAGGTCGAGAGGCTAACATATGATTTAGAAGCGAGAACATCTACGGGTGACTAATTTTTACTTGCCAACGCGGTGTATAGAAATTGTGAAATTTGGGTCGGTGAGCGAAAATTGGTAGTAGACCTTACAAGTCTAGCTATTAAGGAGTATGACGTTATTATAGGAATGGATTGGTTAGCTCGTTATCATGCTCGATTAGATTGCTAAACAAAAGCGGTCGAGTTTTGTATACCGAGCGAGGCAACCCTAAAACTAGATGTGAGGGGTATTTTAGCCTCATCTGCCTTTATTTCGAGTATTAGGGCTAGAAAATTTGTTAAGTAATGGGGCATGGGGTATCTAACCTTTCTGGTTAACACCCCAGGAGAAAAGGTTAAACTAGAGGATATGCCGGTGATAAATGAATATCCGGATGTATTCGCAGACGAATTGGTGTCGTTGCCTCCCGAGAGAGAAATCCAGTTTAAGATTGATCTAGCACCTGGAACTGCAGTTGCAAGACTTGTTAGAGCGGGGATTTATACATGAGAGTGAGTTGCCTTGGGGCGCTCCAGTACTTATTGTTAAGAAGAAGGATGGGAGTTTGCGATTGTGTATTGATTATTGAGAGTTGAATGTGGTGACCATTAAGAATAAATATCCTTTGCCCCACATTGATGAATTATTTGACCAGTTACAAGGGGTTGTGGTGTTTTCTAAGTTAGATTTTAGACAAGAATATTATCAATTAAGAATTAAGAAAGAGGATGTGCCAAAAACTGTTTTTAACACTCGATATGGACATTACGAGTTTATAGTGATGCCTTCTGGATTAACTAATGCACCAGTAGCATTCATGGATTTAATGCATCGGGTGTTTAAATCCTATTCGGACCAATTTGTGGTAGTATTTATTGATGATATTTTGGTATATTCAAAAATTAAGTAGGAGAATGATCGACATTTGAAAATGGTATTGCAAACCCTAAGATAGCACCAGCTGTTTGCCAAATTTAGCAAATGTGAGTTTTGGTTGAAGAGAGTGTCATTTTTAGGCCATATAATCTCAAAGGATGGAATCGCGGTGGATCCGGTTAAACTAGAAGCTGTTGCCAAGTGGAAGCGATTGGAGAATCCTACTGAGATTCGAAATTTCTTGGGCCTAGCAGGGTACTACCATCAATTTATAAAGGATTTTTCAAGAATTGCAGGGCCCTTAACGAATTTGACAAAGAAGCAAGGAAAATATATTTTGGATGCTAAATGTAAAACCAGTTTCCAAGAGCTTAGGAAGCGATTGACTATGGCACCAGTGTTAGCTTTGCCAAATAGGAAAGATAGCTATACGATATATACAGATGTTTCGAGAGAAGGATTGGGGTGTGTCTTAATGCAAGATAGGAATGTAATTGCCTATACTTCTTGGAAGTTAAAATCTCATAAGCAAATTATCCAACCTATGATTTAGAACTCGCTGCCGTTGTGTTTGCTTTGAAGAAATAGCGGCATTACTTGTATGGGGTGACTTTTGAAGTGTATACGGACCATAAAAGTCTTAAGTATTTATTCTCCCAAAAGGAATTAACCTGAGGCAACGTCAGTGGATGAAGTTCTTAGAAAATTGTGATTGTACCATCAATTACCATCAAGAAAAAACCAATGTAGTGGTAGATGTCTTAAGTCGGAAACCTCAACTAGCAGGTTTGATGATGAGAGAGTGGAACCTGTTAAAAGATGTTAGTGAATGGAACCCTCGTCTTGAGCCACAGAATGTTATTTTTGGAAATATTGTGGTGAAATCAACATTGTTAGATCGAATTAAGGAGGGTCAAAAGAAAGAACCAACGGTACAAAAGTGGATGGAGAGAGTGAAAAACGGAGAATTACCCGTCTTTAATCTAGATCCCAATAGAATTCTAAGGTTTCGAAATCGCATTGTTGTACCAAAGAATGAGAAATTGAAAAAGGACACTTTAGAAGAATCTCACCGTTCTAGGTACACTGTGCATCCAAGTAGTGGTAAGATGTATCAAGATCTCAAAGGTCTATATTGGTGGGACAACATGAAATCGGAGATTTCTCAATTTGTTCAAAAATTTCTTACTTGTCAGCAAGTGAAGGCCGAGCATCAAAAACCGTTGGGTTTGTTACAGCCTCTAGAGATACCTGAATGGAAGTGGGAACACATAACGATAGATTTTGTGTCAGGGTTACCACGAACTCAAAAGGGTCATGATGCGGTTTGAGTGATAGTAGATCGATTGACTAAGTCCGCACATTTCTTGCCAGTTAATATGAAATATTCTTTGGAAAAACTTGCCAAACTTTATATGGATGAGATTGTAAAATTGCACGGGGTACCAGTGAGTATAGTATCTGATAGAGATCCTAGATTTGTATCTTGATGTTGGCAGAAGTTACAAGAGGTTTTAGGAACTAAACTGAACTATAGCACAACCTATCATCCTCAAACAGATGGACAGTTAGAGAGAACCATTCAAACCCTTGAGGATATGTTAAGAGCATGTATTGTGGATTTTGGAGAAAGTTGGAGCCAGTACATGACATTAGTCGAGTTTGCGTATAATAACAGTTATTACCTATCCAAATGGCCTCATATGAAACACTTTATGGACGGAAATGCCGATCACCGATCCATTGGGATGAAATAGGAAAGAGAAAGGTTATAGATCCAACAACGATACCATGAGTTGAGGAAGCCTATGAAAAGATAAAAATGATACGTCAGAAACTTCAAACAGCCTAAAGTCGACAAAAAAGCTATGCCAATAATCGGAGAAATAATTTGGAGTTTGAAATAGGAGATAAGGTGTTTCTTAAAGTTACCCCACTGAAAGAAAACATCAAGGTGGGAAAAGTAAGAAAACTACAACCAAGATATATAGGACATTTCGGCGTACTCCAACGGGTAGGAAATGTGGCATATCGATTAGAGTTGCCAGCAATTTTATCCCAAATCCGTGATGTTTTCCACGTCTCTTTGCTTAAGAAATATCATCTGGACCCGACTCATATTTTACTGCCAGAGGATATTGAGCTTGACGAGTCTCTAACCTATGAGGAACGACCTATTCGAGTATTAGACCGAAAGGTGAAGGACTTGAGGAATAAGAAAATTCCACTGGTTAAGGTTTTGTAGAAACACCATGAGGTAGAGGAAGCAACCTGAGAGTTAGAGACGGACATGCAAGAGAAATACCCTAAACTATTTATGAATAAAGGTTCATGTTCATAATCAAGTTGAGTTGGCGACATACTTCTCTGATTGCATTTATCAAGACATTCCCCGAGTTACTCCTTTGTAAGTAAGCACTCGATTTGAGGACAAATCATCTTTCAAGAGAAGGGGAATGATGAGAACATGAAGATCCGGATCCCCTTCAATTCCATAGAAATTTATTTTACAAGTCTTCATATTCTAATGATGGTTGATGATGCAATCGAGTTCAAGAATCATTGAAGATTCGAACCCGTGTCATGCTTATTTCTTGTTATTTATTTAATTAAATTTTTAGCTATAATTGGTAGTTAATTAGAGTTAGTCTTGAGTTATTTTTGAGTCCTTAATAAGGGGAATAAAGGCTAAGGTAATGTTGACCATAGTTAAGCCAATTTGAGCTAGTTAATTTGCTATTCTAGTTGAGTTAGAGTTTTAAAAAAGTAGTTAATTGCTTCCAAATTTGTTTAGGAAGTTGTGTCAAGTTTAGAAACCAAGTCAAAAAAAGAAACTTGTATTGTTTCCAACTTAGATTAGGTTTCAGAGTCTTGTAAGGCTATAAATAGCTAACTTTATATAACTATTCAATAATAGGATGTTGAAGATGAATTAATAAAAAGAGAGTTGTCTTCTTTTATGGAATTCCTTTATAGAACTTGAGTTTCTTCTTGAACTGTATCAAGTATTTAGCTTGGATACTTGTGGTGTTAAAGGCAAGATGATCACATCATCTTGTTCTTTCAAGCCAATAACCAATCCACTAGATTTCTAGAGACGGGTTCTCTTTAGGTCTAGCAAGGTAGTTATTGTTCCATAACTTGATCAAGATAGATCCTTCTGCTGCCTAATCAACTTCAAGTGTCAAGATTTTGGACACAAAGCATCTCAATGTTACAACCAAAGGACCATGCTAATCTTGCCTAATGGAGAAGTGGTGTCGGATAATGAGGACGATTGTGAAGGTATGCCACCTTTAGTGGAGGAAAGCGACGACTCAGAGGAAGAATTGCCATTAGAAGGGAATGTTGGAGTCTTGGTAGTAAGGAAATTGCTTGCTGCCCGAGCAATAGAGAAGGAAGGTGTACAAAGAGAGAACTTATTCTACACTCGTTGTGACATTAAGGATAAGTTGTGTAGTTTAATAATTGATGGTGGAAGTTGCACAAATGTGGCGAGTTTGTTCACGGTTGAGAAATTGTCTCTTCCAACCACCAAACACCCTAAGTCATATTGACTTCAATGGTGTCGCACCCTATTTTTGAAAGAAAAATAACGTGTTTATAAAAATGAATTTTGATTTAATTTTTGATTGAAAATGAGTTTTTGATTTTTAGTAAATAAATAAAGAAAATGGGCCTAAATGGGACTTTAAAAATGCAACAATTTTGGCCCAAAATATTAGTTTAAAAAGGGTTTTTAATGAAAAATAAAAGTTGCCACTTGGTATTGAGTTAAGGTGTACGAAGTCACCTAAAATGAAGTTTTAAAGAAAAAGTAGAAAATTGGAGAATTGAGGAATGAGTATTAGACTCGTAAGTATGAGTAATTAAAGTGTTAGAGGAATTACCTTAGAGGATTAGTGTATATGTGTACCAAACAAGAGAGAAGTGGTAGTGCAAAACCCTATTTCGCACTATTGAGGGTTGACTTTTGTGCACACCTTATGGCTACCTTTTTCATTCTTTCCCTCCAAGAAATCAAATC
The DNA here is from genome assembly GCA_023065735.1 of Coffea humblotiana. Classification (NCBI taxonomy): domain Eukaryota; kingdom Viridiplantae; phylum Streptophyta; class Magnoliopsida; order Gentianales; family Rubiaceae; genus Coffea; species Coffea humblotiana. The sequence continues at coordinate 116,205 of JACYVW010000087.1, read as the reverse complement.
ACAAAACCCTCACTCTCTCTCTCCTTACTCTCCGCCGACCCAAAGGAAAAGAAAAGGGAAGAGAAAGGCTTCAACTTCTTGCTCCAAGTTTGCTTGATTCACTCCATCCAACTCACAATCCCTTGGGTTTTTGTTCCAACTAGAAGAAAGGTGAAAGCTTGAGGTGTTGCTTGGTGATTTTGGTGGACAAATCTGGTCTTCATCTAGGGTTTTAAAGGGTAATCACTTCATCTCCTTAACCTTTCAAATTTTACTAAGATTGACGGTTAGATTTCATGGGTTTGAAACCCTAATAAAGTTTATAGGCTAGCGGACTTGAAGAAACATTTATCTTGCTTTAAATCCTAAGCTAGATGTCTTGAGGAGGCCTTTAGGTAGCTGATTTGAGGCTATATTTCTTGATTGTTGTTGTTTATGTGATGAATGAGATGACTTTGGCTTGAAAAGATGAGAGAAAGTTGGAAGAAACCGTGAGAGTGAGCTGGCCGAATTTCTGTTATGGTTGTCCTGCTTTTATTTAGAAAATTTTTTGCTATTTGGCTGTTAAATTGATGGATATATGTTGTACTATGTGTGTAGAAAGTGTCTTTCAAAAATCATGTCGATTGGTTGTATAAAACTTGAGTTTTGGAAAAGTTCGAAATCTGGAAAATGCTTACTAGTGTAGCTGGACAGGGTTCTTTGCTTGAACATAACTCTTTGTACAAAAGTTGAAATTGAGTGCCATTTGAGGCATTCAAAACTAGACATTCAGAGTTTTCAAATGGTATAAGAATCCCCTGATAGTTCATCTTGAGTAAACTGTAGCGAATCGGCAAAGAGGACTAAACTGTTTGGTCTGTCTGTCCGAGAGAAACTGGGAAGCTGCATCTTGTGGCTCGATTTTGTCTTACTTGTGAAAGGATTTTTAAAACTATGTCTTCTGATGAAATGTAGAATTTTGAACCTAGTTTCTAAAGCCATAAATCATTCTTAATTTGGACTTGTGTAGAGTTAAATATGGTCTGATTTCAAAACTGTGTTTAAGCTGGAAACTGGAAAAACGTCTGAACAGGCTGCTAAAACCAGCCAACTTTGAACTGTTATATCTTGTTCCTCAAAACTCTAAATTTAGTTCTGCTTGTTATTTTTGAAACTTGATTTAGAACTCTTATTGTGTTATAAAATTCAGAGGGTGATTCACTTTCTGTGAATTTTGCCGAATTTCCAAACATTGCTGAAAAACCAAGACTGGTTCTGTCCTGTCTTCTTGGAACTGCAACTTTGAACTGAAATTTGAATGCCTTCTGGTTAGAATCCTGGAAAAGTGTCTTCAGGGAAGTTTTAATACTTTTAATCTAGTTTCCAACGGTATAAAGTTTTCCATTTTTTGGAGTACCAAACTCAAGATCTAATTTTCCAAGTTTTGTCGCGCAAAATTGAAAATTTCTGATTCTTTAGGAAATGAACTTTCGAGAACTTTTCACTTTCTTTCGATATTGATAGACCGTTTTAAACCCAATTTCATGGAGGATACACTTTTTCCTTGTGACTTTAAATCCTTACTTTTGAATCTTGAATTTCAATAGAGTAAAGCCCTCTTGTGGCATTGTTCTACGTATAAACGAATGCACTTTCTTCCTTGAATGATAAGTCGTCGTGAGTTTACGTGAGTGATGTATGGTCCCTATTTCTTCAGGTGCTCAAGCGAGTCTTGAAGAGAATCTCGGAGGGGACAACTAAAGACTTTACTCGTTCAATTACTTTTGAATTGATGAGTGTCAAGTGCATGAATTGTTGTGTTTACTTGATTAATCTTACTTGTATACGTGAACATGACTTGTCGAGTCGAGTGTGTACTTTATCGCACTCGTTCTCTTTTACTTGATTATATAATTAACTTGCTCATACGTGAAATTATACTCGTGTTTGACTCAATGTTGATTGGAGTGAATCTCGTCGACTATTATACGTGTACTCGTGGGGGACGCCCAAATCTCATTGGCTAACCTTGCGACTCGAGCCGGCATGGGCTTGGTCGAGAAGCTTGATGAACCATGAGAATATTATAAAAATAAAATTTGATCTTTTGAGATCTTGTTCGGCATACTCGTGTAGTATTGCCCTTTTCGTGCGTGTTTGGTTACGGATCCAAGAGGGTGAAATGATGGATGGGGGAAGTAAGTAGAGTTTCTATGGACTTAATACCTACCCGATTGACGGAGTGTCATTACGTGGAGGTATTGGATCGAGCCTTGGCAAAGCAAGGAGAATTTAGCTCCTGAGAGCTCCCGTATCCTTATTAATCGTGTTTTATTATTAATTGTGAATTACTTGAACTTTCTAGTTTTAATTCTTGTACAAATGTTATTGTTACTTGAACATGAAGCATGCACTTGACACTCACCAAAAGTCAAGAGCAAAAACGAGAGCAAAGCAAGAGGTCAAACGAGCTCCTCGGTGTCCGCGTGATCACCTGAGACATGCACAATCACGATTACCTAGGTATTCAACCAAGGTTAATAAGAAAATTTCCTCATGCTACCCCCACTCAAAAGCCACAAGTTCAAGTCGAGTTAAAAGAAATTCTCTCGCTTAATCACTGAAATAATACTCAAGGAGCAGTCAAAAGTCATTTTCAAGTCAAGTCGTGACAAGAAATTTTGATTTCAAAAGAGGAGTACCATACTTAATTTTTGGCGCAAAAATCGAGGAAAGAAAAATGGTTTTCATATCTTAAAACTTCTAATCTTATGCCCAAGTTTTAGAATATAAAGGAGCGTTCACGTTTTCTAAACTTATGAAGTCAAACTCCATCAAAACGTTACTTATTTCATAGTAAATATTGGAGTTAAAAGCTCCAAGTTTCAAATATAAAGCTAGTGAAATTCCTCAAGAATTATTCTAGCTAAACGCTCCAATTTATGGTTCATTTTCATGGAAACCAAGGGCATAAGACTAGAAGGTGAAATCCATTTCTCAAGTATGAAATGAGATGCAAATAATCAAGAAAGTTAGGCTTGAAACCTAGAAAATGTTCCCAAACCACTTTTTAAGCTTTTGCCTCTTTATAAGGAAATTTCAGTTTTGGCAACTTTATTTGAAAAATCATAACTTGAGTTCCATAAGTCCAATTTTGGAAGTCTTATACCGTTGAAAATAAACTCAATGAACTAAACTCCCTAGAAGACACTTTTTCCAGATTCAAATCAGAAATCAGTCAAATTTTAGTTCCAAATCGCTGCTTGAGTAAGAACAGGGCAAAATAGTTTTGAATTTTAGTGAAATTTTAAAATTTGGAAAAATTCATAGGAATCAAACTAGCCCTTGAAATTTATAAAACTGAAAGACCTCCAAGTCTAGTTTCAAACTTAACAAACGGAACTCAATTTGGATTTTTCTACACCAAGATACAACAGTTTTCCGAAAGCTGGTTTTTGAAACCAGATACACGAAATTCCAGCTTTGGAACACCCAACACAGTTGTAAATCAGGTCATAACTAAGGTTACACAAGTCCAAAATTAGTGTGGTTTATGGAGTTGAAAACTGGATTCAAAATTCTAAAAATTACTAGAAGAAACTGTCTTCAAATTCATTTTGTAAGAGGAGTAACAACAAGCTACAAACTGCAATTGTGCTTGTTTCTCGGTTAAAACAGTGAGGGAAAAGAGCCAACTTTTCCGGTTCGCTGCAACTCATAGAAAAAGAACTAGCAGGTTCATTTTATACGGTTGGAAAGCTCTCGGAGTCTAGTTTCATATGCCGCAAACGGCAATTGATTTTGACTCCTGTACGAAAAATTATGTGCTGTTGAGTGTGCACTGGTCGGCTGCACTGATCAGAAATTTCCAGGTTTGTTTTCCTCCCTTTAACCTAATTTTAACTCATTCAAATGAAGTGCTTTTTGGAAGATAAGTTACACACATATAACCCAACATGTAGCAAGCATTTTTACATCAATATATTCACAATTTTTGAAATTAAAACAAGGGAAATAAATCAGCAAAAATCGGACAGCCTTGCTTCCTCTTTCTCTTCAAATTTTTCTCTCCAAATCTCACACCAAAACCAAGTTAAAAATCACTAAAACAACAACCAAACAAATAAGAAATCCTCAAGGACACAACCTCACAATATTCCTCAAGGCATCTACCTAATGTCAAGGTTCATGGAACCCATCAACAACGCAAGCTTATCTAGCTAAAAACTAACTAAAAACTAACCAAAAGATGAAAGAAAAATGGGAGCTTTGAGGGTTACCTTTCCTCCAAGAGTAGTGGGCAAAACTTCAAGAAATCAAGTTCTAAACCACCAAGAATCTCTCCTCCTCTAAGTCTCCTACTAAGCTTGAGGATGATCCAAGAGTATGAGCTAAGTTGGAGCAAGTTTAAGGAGCAAAAATGGAGAAGAAAAATTGAAACTTTCTTGGCAAAATGGAGGGAGAAGTGGCCAGCCAAGGGAGGGAGAAGAGAGAGGGCTTTGTGTGCTTTTTTTGGTGAAGTGATTTGGATGAAAGAAAGATGGGGCATAAAGCTACTTTTGGTGCAAAAGTCAACAGTTGCATAGTTCCCATTAGTGCTCCTAATTGAACTTAATTCAACTCACTTACTTCTAATCCCTCAATTAGCTTTTCTTAGTCTACAATTGATCATCCTTAACTCTCCAAGACCGCTGCACTCTCAGTCCAAATATTACCTCGAAAAATGTGTTTTCTCTAATTTTCACTAATCGAGCGACAGAAAAATTAACTTTACAAGCAAACGTGTTAAAAATATAAAATAAGACAATGTACCATGCAAATGCAATTAAAATGAATGAAATAAATTAATTGGAGCAAATGAATAAATAAATAATTAGATAAGCCAGAAAAATAAAATAAATAGAAAATTCGGGTCCTCACAGTAACCCTCCTGGACAAGCGGATGAGAATGCCCCACCTCCTAAAACGAGAAGAGAAGCAGGAGGAATAAAGATGTCCGGGAAACCAAGAGGAGCTCCATCGATGGGGCCCACAGTGGACGAGATCAATCGAAAGGGACACCTCAAAGTGGTCAAATTGTAACTCCTCAAGTTGTTTGTGGCCATTGTGGTAAGCCAAACCTCACAGAGAATGAGTGTTGGAGAAAATCAGGGAAGTGCTTGTATTGTGGTAGCGCTGAGCATCAGATCTAGAAATGTCCAAGTGCATCGAAGGAAGGAGGTAGTACTCAATGGCCAGACAAGTCTGCATCTAAACAATCTAGTGCAGGAGGAAGTCGACCGAGAGTGCCGGTTAGGGTTTACGCCTTAGACTATCAGCAGGTTCCCGATTCCACTGAGGTGATTGAAGGTACCATCCCTATTTTCTATCGCCTAACTAAGGTTTTAATTGACTCTGGTGCGACACATTCTTTTGTAAACCCTGAGTTCATGACTGGGCCTGTGACGACATCACCTTCTCCTAGGGCATACCCTAAAAGTTAACGGATCGGCTGCCTGGTTCTCGCCAGGGCTCATTTACTCATATTAACTTTAGAGATAACACTTTAATAAACCAAAACCAACCGTTCAAATCTTTGACAATATCTAGTTTAATACAAAAGCTTCAACTGTAATAACGTGCTAAAGGATTCACAATCCCAAAAGTCTTCACGCTAATTCCCTAAGATCGCTCGTTCGTTCCTCGACCACCAACTCCTGTAAGGAAAACAAAGCTAAAGGGCTGAGCTAATGCTCAGTGAGGTTTACCGAGCAGGTAACATTTAATAAACGCTTAAATCAGTACAATTAAGCTAGTAGTGCACATTTCACAGTACAATCACTTTCATTAAGCAATTGAGGAAACACTTTACTAAACAATCACTTTTAAAAAGATATGGTGCTCGCATTAGAGCCACTTCAATGTCAATGAGCATTCATTTTAGTGTCAAGAGACACTCATTTCACTGTCATTGTACATTCCTTTCAATATCATTGCACATTCCGCCAATTCACCTCCTTATGTCCTCCAAAACAATAAACAATCCCCTACATTCAATAATCAGTTCAATAATCTCCCAACCTCATAGTAATACTCGAGTATACCGAAACATTTACCCAAAACTACCATCCTACCCCAACCTCATGGCTCGAATAGTCCGTTGAATAGAGGGTTTTGGGGCCCAGTTCAGCCGATGCGGCGAGACACACATATGGCTTACATTCATGCACACTTATAGTAACATTCAGTCAATTATTGACCTTCAAGCTCAACTAAACCGAGTGCGATGAAGTACATCCTCGACTTAGAAGGCGAGGGACAATTGAGATACACTTTACAATGAATCACTTAGCAATAATTTATAATAAGCACATTTCGTCACATATTCATAATAAGCACATTGTGACAGCCCCACCATCCCCTAAGGCGAACCAAAGGGTTTGGCGGACCGCCTGCCCAACTCTCGCCAGGACTACGAAGTCGAATCACACAAACCCTAGATCACGCGCAATAGAACCCAAAGAAAACAACAATCGGAGACTACTAAGCCGATCACACGCAAACTAAAACATTCCGAATGATAATACAATGATCAAATGTATCGACGGCCACGATAACGAAAAATGAAAACGAAACTGAAAATGAACAGTGACTGCCACGTCACAATCCGGCCGGTTTCTGGCCGGATACCCTGCCGGATTCCTGGCCGGATTGGAGGCAGTAGCTCAACCACAAACCTCCAAAATCCCCTGCAAATCCGGCCAATAACTGGCCAGATACTCGGCCGGATTCCGATGAACAGTTCCCACCAGAAATTTTCTTTTCCTTGCTCAAACGCCGTGCTCGTCCGATCGTCCCATGGTTACAAGTAGCATCTCAACAAGTCCAAAGGTACCATCTCAAATGAATACACTTAATGTACATGATTAACCACTTATAAACATACATAGAAAACTTTACAAATCAAAACGTGATACTTGATTAAAGCAACTAGGGTTTTGATTACAAAAGAGCGTAACAAAAGAACATTTACACTAGCTCGACACTTTCTTCAAAATCACGATTCAAAAGTGTTGTTCCTTGTAAGGAAAACAAAGATAACGGGAAGGGGGTGAGCTTACGCTCAATGAGGTACCAAAAGTACAAGTAGTCACGAATCATGGCATTTCATGTATCAATCATGCAGTTGTACACACCAGATAGGGAAATAAATAAACACTTCAAATGGAAAGGATACAGGTGGCTCTCAGGAGCCAAAATTCTCATTGCTTCACCGGAGCTTGATCAAATAGTAGTTGACACTCCGTCAACTTTCAAATAAAGTAACCCGTCCAGTAGAGCACCACTTTACGCCAATTCCGTCCACCAAACATCCCCCTCACCGGGCCCGAACACCTCAACAGTAACAGTGGTTGGTAATACTCGAGTATACTGGAAATCCAGAGTCTCCAATACCCAAAGATTTCCTAGAAGTGGACTACCGTGGTTCGTTATCTAATCGACCAGGCCCTTGCCGGCTCGACTCGAGTAACTAGCCCCCGGTATTGAGCTCAAAGGTCATAGAATGGTCGTTGGACTCAACCCTCCAAACGACATCAACCAATACAAAGAACAGATACAGAGAACAAATACAGATTTATACAGTAGACAGGAACCAAAATAAACAGATGCGAGAAACGAGTGTGATAAAGTACACCCTCGTTTCATACAAAGTATACAGAAGTCACAGATAATCAGGTTGCAAATTGCAAGTACAGATAAATCAGATAAGCACCAATTTAAGGGAGTGGTACACTCACCAGTTTAAACAAACAACTTCAAATGTTTCCTCTCGAAGTACTTGGATCACCGGCATGTCCTAAACCACCAAGGTAAAACAATTGAGACTCGATTACGAGTCATATGCCTAACCAAGTAAATTACCAAAGCAATACAAAAGTATAGTTTTGGAGTGAAAAGGTAGTAGTTGGTACTAAAGACATGAACGATCCAAAACCCTTCGCTTCTACCCAAAACCATACCTACAATGATCTACTAACTCCAAACTTAAGGTGCAAAATGAAAGTAAGAATAATTCGAGGAAAACAGGATTTTCCAGTTTTGCGCACCATCACTTGAAAAATCATATCTCACGATTCTTAAGTCCAAAATTGATAAAATTTATACCGTCGGAAAATAGACTCAAAGGGGTACAATTCTTAGAAGACACATTTATAAGATTCAGATCACAAGTCAGTCAAATTCGAGCCTCGAGTCGCTGCTTCATCTAGTAAAGACAGAACAGGTATGTAATTTCAGTCAACTTTGAAAAATCACCATAATTCGTACAGATAGAAACAGGGTCTGAAATTTTCACGGTTTATATCTCTATGACTCTAGTTTAAAACGCAACAAACGGAACTTAATTCCAATATTTATACAACAAGATATAGCATGTTTCCCAAAACTGCTCAAGGGTCCTACGAAATTTCAGCAGCACTTCCCTTATTTCTCTTTACTTTTCCAACCTAACATCCGCCCAATCTCACCTCAATTCAGCCACACTTTCACATTCAAATCATAAACCATTTAACACACTTAATTAGGGTCACAATACCCTTCAATTACAACCAATTGGTAGCTCTAAAACTAACCCTAATCATGCTCAAAATTAAAAACCCTAATCTCAAATTTAGGTACACAAACTGAAAATTTCTTTAGGCAAGTCCATCTAACACATAATACCTCAATAATTCATATAACAAAGCTATCAAATCATGAACAACCCTCAAGCATCACATGTGACCAGAATTTTCACCATAAAACTGAAATTTACCACTAAACTACTTCAAACCATGAAATATTCTCATAAAACTACCAAAACTACAACCTTAAGCCACAAATTTGGAATTATTAAGAACAAAGAGGGATTTCCTTAGCAAGTTACCTTGGGACCTCAAGAAAAATGGTGGCTTAGGCTTCTTCCTCCCAAAATTACTCCAAACCACCTTGGAAACTACTTTGGCTAGCACTTTTATGGAGTGATTTGCAAAAGTTATGGTTAGAATTCAAGATTGAGCTTGGAAATTGAAGTGCAAGATGAAATTTTCTCTCCTTTTCTTCCTCAAAGTTTCGGCCAAGAGAGCTAAGAAAGTGATGAGATTTTGGGTCAAATTTTGAATTTTAGTAAAGTGAAGAAAGGTTGGGTCAAGTCCAACTTCGAATAGGGTCGCGACATGTGGCGCCTTTTAGGGTTCCAACTTATCTTCTTTCTTCCAATGGTTAATCTATCTAGCTAACCTCTAATTATATCCTAGCACCTTGTAAAATAATATCACTTAACACAAAACTCCAACTAGTGGTCAAAATTTATCGCACTTAACGCCCTAGCGAGTCCCACGTAAAATATACAGTACTAATGTCCCTTAAACTAGCTTATACTCGAAATATGATTTAAAAACTGTACTTTCTTATAAAAATCCCTAGTAAATTAATATAGTAGGGTAAGGTATATAAAAAAAGCACACGAAAAATAAAATAAAAGAATATAAAATAAGGAAATTTTACGGGTCCTCACACACATTTTATCACATAGTCATTATACCACACATAAACAGTTAACACATAATTCGGAAAACACTCACCCTAATCAAATGTTACACTTCGATCTCGGAATTGCTTTCTTGCACACCGCTGTCTCCTGAGACACGTTATAATTGCCATAATTATTTAACTACTCATTTGATGAAGTTCTAAAGTATAATCAACATACGTGTTGTATTCTAGTCTTAAGTCACCATTCCACCTGAATTCTAAGTTATTGCTATGTCTAATGAGACGACTAGTGCATTTCTTACATTCACTCGTCATTTCGACCTTTAATTTCCAAAAGAGAGGAAGTTTAAGTAGCAATTCCAGTATTGTGACTTCATTACTTTTATACTGCTAGATTTATCGTACTAAAACCCAACATTACACCATTTTAGGATATTTCTAAATTCTCAATTTTTATAAAAATTTAATTAGGCATTTAATTTAACCACTTATTCATTATATATAATATTTCTAATATCAAAGTAATTAAAATGAAATAAATTCATGGCATACACATAATTTTCTCGGGTTCTCACATCCTTCCCCCCTTATAAAAATTTCGTCCTCAAAATTTCGTACTTTTAATCGTAAAAAGTTCTGGGCATTCTTTCCATTTTTTTTATCTTCCATTTCCACATCACTTCCTCCAATCATTCATGTTTCCACCTGATCTTAACCAAAGAAATTTGTGTCTTAGTATTTTCGCCTTTCCAATTCAAGTATTGTATCGGCTGCTTCCTCAAGAGTAAAAAAAATTCAATTTCTTTAGTTATACAATTCGACTGGGCATTATACCTAATTAAACAATCTATACCTATGATAACATTATAAACCTGATGTTATCGCTCCCTAAACTCTATATCTCTCACAACTAGTCGACTTACAAATATGTAATAATCAATTATGCATGCATACAATTGTAGTTATCTGCAACCCAGAAATACATTCACTTCATATATATCATTGGTACAAAGCAAATTCACGATCAATTAAATTACACCATCTAACAAAATCAATTAAAACATATATCAAGCTCAAGTACACTTTAATAGGAAGTCAAACAAGTCTTTAGTGTAAGTACATTCAGTATCCAAACATGGCAAAGTTCCGACTCAATCATCCCAACCTACAGGTTTATTGGGTCAGCCCATAATAGAGCTGATAGATCCTTGAAATTCCTATCTTTATTCACAAAAATTTGGGATATATTTATATATTTGAAGTTCTAAGAAAATGCCGTAAAAATCATCCAAATAGCTCAAACAAGAAGAAATTCTCAAATTCTAGGTTGCTTTCCAAGCCAAACTTTCAGTCAACTTTAAAGATCAGTAAATAAGATGGTAAAGAAATAAAATTTTTGATTGAAAGCTTTTTGAGTCACATTTTTGAGTCAAACTCTACACATAACAAATAAAACTTGATTAAGATGCTTAAACAAGAGGTATCGAGTTTACTTCAAAAATCAAGTAAAACTAGTTCCATTGATGAAAGCATGTTATAGTTTTTTTTTATGTGACAGCTTATACCTAATAAGAAAATATCATACATTCTTTTCAGTCATGGATCCTTAAATCTTACTAAGCATAATGTAAAACCTTCACTACTCGTACAAATAAATAGCTTATAACTCTTAAACTATGACTGTCTACATATATACACAATTATAATCAAGCCTAAGTTTAGCACTAAATCAACATCTACCAATATATTTCATGTATAACATAGACAAAGTTAGTTATCAATCTTACATCAAATAACCCAATAACTTCACGAAATATCAATAACATTAACCATCACGTCCTATCTATATAATTAATATTACATATATCAAAATATTTATTCAATAAATCTCATCCATTAATAGGAGTCTATTTCATATTAACTACCGTGTATAATCATCCCAACATAGCCAAGGTGACAATCTCATTGAGCATATTCACTAATGAAATTACCCAATCAATAGGACTAATCAAAAATTCCTTAGTAAATTGTAGATCCACTATGTCCGATACCAAATCAAATAGTATGATCATTACCTAAATACGTTAATGGCTCTTAAGTATTCTAAATGAAATCAAATATTTCATAGATTGGGTTTTCTAATAACTTAACAACTAGGTATCTTTATCCTATTGGACGTTAGCTCCAATTTCATCGAATAATCCTCCAGTAAAATTTAAGGAGCCACAATTTCACGGAGAACTCGCATATATTTATTTGCAATGGTAGCATACTAATCACATGGCAAATTTGTTAAACTTATCTCTCCTCACTTTTGAAAACTCTCCTTACGGTTTAGATCTATTCACAATTGCATAGTTCTTACTTAAACTGTTATTTCACTCAAATTCTAGGTCTAAACCCACATTTTTGGGTAAGAGATGGCATATAATCCATTTACCATTGAACGACTAGTAAAATTATTCAAGATCTCACTACTGGTTCTTCACTTTTAACTTTCAAAAGCTAGACTTGGTCCTTTCGATTCTACTTTTCCAAATTTAGTCATGATTTCTAGTCACGTCATAATACAATATGCTAAATTCTTCCCAATTTTGCAAATACACCATTGAATGAAATATCTGGTACTCGGGTACAAGAATCAGGAAATAGGATAATTCACAGCTCAGGCTGGCTAGTCCCAAGAGTAAATCACCTATATTTGATATTCCTACCTGACGTACATATCTAATTCACTTAGCAATAGTAATTAGTTCAACACTTAATAGGCCATTCCCCACAGTCCGAGAACCCTCTCTCAGCGTGAGCTCATTAAGAGCTCTGATACCACCTGTGACGACCCGGTCTTCTCCTAGGGCATACCCTAGAAGTTAGCGGACCGCCCGCCTGGCTCTCGTCAGGACTCATTCACTAACATTAACTTTAGAGATAACATTGTGGTATACTAAAACCACACGTTCAAAACTTTTACAATGCCAAGTTCAATAGCTTTGCTATACTCACGTTAGGTTCAGGTTATTTCAGTCTTACTTGTTGAGGTTAAGGGACTTATGACATGCTACAGTTCTATACGTTTGTCTAGAGATTAAAATTTGTAGAGGATAACCAAAGTTTCCTTCTTTTCTCTTTCGATTGCAGTCACTAGATTTCCAACAAAACAATAGTTCATCATTTGACATTTTCTCCCCTTTCCTTCCTCAGTTTTTTTTTGTCTCAATCACTCATGCAGAGGATACTTAATTTACTACAGGTTATCCTAAGCTAAACAAGGCAGTTCATGCCCAGAATTCATAGGAAAACTAAATGGAATCTCAAGTCTGCGCAAGACTGCTAGACTGATGCAGCCCGCATCAGATTTCTTTCAACCTCAATCCTTACTATTTCATGCTCACTTTCTCATGCATGAAGCAACCATGATGCCATGCATCATGTTACAGTTTAGCACAGGATATCAGAGTCATGGTTTACAGGATTCAGCAGCAATCTTTCCATTTCTCTTCTGATAACAGGCTACACAACCAATGCTTATCTCACGGCTAGAAGTCAGAATTTTATCTTAGCTAGGGACTCATTTTCTTTATTAAAACTAAATGCAACCAGTAATCTTCTTTACATGTGAAGGAAATGAAGATTTAAGGAAGTTTTACCCCTGCTTTGACTAGAGAAAGCTGGAAAATGAAGAATTGTTGCACTTGTTCCTCTCTCGGCTGAAGCTGGGAAATTCCAGCAGCTTTCCTTCAACATCTCCAGCCCAAACCTCCAACTTTTCGTGAGTTTTTCAGCTAAGCATCTTATAAAACTTAAGTTAAACATATTGCATGCATCCTAACATCATTCTTCCAAAGAAAACTCTGGTAACAAGCTACAATTCCAGCTTCATCCTCTCAGTTGTTGCAGTTTTCTTTTCCAACACTTAATCAGTCACAAAACAGAATTTTCTGCACTTAGTCAGTCATTAATCTAGATTTCTACAGCCAAAACTCACTTTTCTAAGTTAAAATCTAACATGCAACTTGAATAATCAAAGATATTAGAAGAATAAGATGTTTATAATGATTTTTACCTCCCTTTCTCCTTACAATCAAAGCTGGAAAAGAAGAAAAATGCAAGCAGTCCCCTTCCTCCTCCTCCTTCAATTCCTTATGGTGAAATGCTCCAAGCTTCCTCTTTTCTCTACCTCACTCTCTTACCCACTCGGTTGACTGGAAGGAAAGAATGGAATCAGATAGCTCCCTCGCTCTCACTCTTTCTCTCGGTTTTGGGTATGGAAAAGGAAGAAAGCTTAGTACTCTGTTTTCTCTATTTTTGTTTGCTCGGATGATCGAGTCGATTCCATGATTATAAGTTCATTCCATACCGGACCAGACCAGCCGGTATTGGCTATCAAAAGAAATGCCTTGCTTCTCATCTCGGTCACCGCCCAAAATGTATTGGCAGAATCTCTCATTTTTCCTCCACTCGGTCACCACTTGGTTTTGCTATCAGCTTGTTGGCCGCTGTTGTTTTCTTTCTCTCTTTGGTCATCACCTAACTTAGCAAGTAATTGGCAGCTGTCTTTGTAGGAGTTGTTCACCGCCCAACTAACAGCCAATTTCTGCTTATTTTTCCTTCCACCGTTCAAACTTAGTAGATGGTTATGTTGCTTCCATTCGGTTCCTGTTTTTTCAAAATTCTAGTAGCTTGTTCCTTAGTTGCATGGTAGTTTAACCGAATCTCCAAGATTGGTTCGGTCCTTTAGTTTTAGTTCATTTGTTTGCTACGAGTCCATAATTTTATTGTCTCACGCTTTGATTCAAAATTTCGTTTGTTCTAATTTATATGTACCTTGAAAAATTTTGCTTATATCAATCTAGTAGATTTCCACACATTTGGCTTTAAGGAAAATTAATTAGTTATGTAACTTATTCAACTATATAATATATTCAAATGGCTCAAATTACTGTGAGGACCCGAATTTTACTTACTTTTAATTCTATTTTACTGGATTATGTAATTATTTAATTACCCGTTTTCTCCGAATAATTTATTTCAACCATTTTAAATCTAATTACATAGAACAAGGTCTCATTTATATTTTTAAAATGTTCCGTTAGCAAAATTTAATTTTTCGGAGGCTCGTTTAGCGAGAAATAGCGAATACACGTTTTTCGAGGTAATATTTGATTCGAGAGTGCAATAATCTTGGAGAATTAAGAATGATTAATAGTAGACTAAGAAAAGTTAATTGAGGGATTAGAGGTGAGTGAGTTCAAATTTCCGCCTTATCGCGCGCGAATCGGAGATTCGCGTATTTCGCGTCGAATCTACTAAGTGGAAATTTAAGAAACTTATACTAGACTACTAAGTGTGAATAATTATAGTGTTAAAGGAATTATATTTGAGGATTAGTGCACAAGTGCAACAAACAAGAGAGAAAAGTGGTAGTACACTTCACTATTCGCGCACTATTCCTAGTTGACTTTTGTGCAACTTTTGGCCACAAACTCAATAAGCTTCCAAGGGAAGATTCATAAAACAAAACCCTTCTCTTCCTCTATCTTGGAGTCGGCCGAACAAGAAAAAAAAAGGGGAGGAAGAAAGCGTCTCTCATTTTGCTTCCATCTTGCTTCAATCTTGCCCAGAATCTTCACTCAACTTCCATACCACTTGGAGATTAATTTTAGCTTGGAGGAGGACAACATCTAGTGGAAATTCTTGGAGGTTTTTGTGGTGAAATTTCTGGTTTCTTCAAGAGCTAAGGAGGTAACCAACAACTCTTGCAATCTTTCCATTTTTCTTCAAGAATCAAGCTTAGATTTCATGGGTTTGGTAACCCAAAGCTTGAAATAGGTAGAGGACTTGAGGAAATCTATTTTATTTTGCTTTAACACTAGGCTAGTGGACTTGATGATGCCTTTAGATAGCTTCCTTGAGGTGTAATAGTTTATTGTGGTTGTTTACGTGTTATTTGAGTTGAATACGGTTAGAAAGTGAAGGAAAAATCGAAGGAAAGTGGTGCACTAGAGCTGGCCGAAAATCTGTCCTTGTTGCTCAGTGATTATTTCAAATTTTTGGTACTTGTTTTGCTGTGAAATTGATGGTTATATGTTGTATATTATGTGTACAAAGTGCCTTGCGAAAATCATTTGATTTGGTTGAGCAAAACTTGAATTTTCGAAATTTAAAGAAACCTGGAAATGGTAATCTGGCAGCCGAACAGTGCTCCTTTGATCGAACATATCTCTCTGTATATAAGTCGAAATTGAGTGCCGTTAGTGGCATTCAAAACTAGACATCCGTAGATTTCTAATGGTATAAAAATCACTCACTATTTCATTTTGAGTCATCCGTAGTGATTCGTCAACGTTTGCTGCCCTGTTATGAATATCTGTCCGAGAGAACATGAGAAGCTGCAATTTGTGGCTTGAATTCTAACTACTTGTGAACTGATTTTCGGAATGTTTTCTTCCCATGAAATGAATAATTTTGAACCTAGTTTCCAACGCCACCAACCATTCATAATTTGAACTTGTATTGAGCGAGTTATGGCCTGATTTTGTAAGTACGATAAAGCTGAAAAACTGGAAAAACTTTTCCTTCTTGCTGGCCTACTGGTCTAGTTTGTTGTGGGATGTTTTATTTCGAACGTTTTGATGTCAATCAACCATAAAGTGTTTATTAAAGGTTTATAGGACCTTGGTTTCAAAAATGGATCGAATTTGGACTGATTTAATTGTGCAAAATGATTGGAAAAGAAATAAAAGCAAGAAGACAGATTGTCCTTGAAACATTTTCTGAACTTTAGTCGCTTTGTTAACTGCCTTACCACTTGGGTTTTTGTGTGAAATTTGGTAGAGAGGTAGTCCACATATAGAGGTTTAAGTGTACCAAATTTGGTGTTATTTCAACAACCTTTAGATATCCAAAGGATGCTACAAAGATAGCTTCTTAAAATCTGGAAATTCACTGTTTTAGTAGTGAAACTTTATCGACTTTGAACTGCTGTATCTCGATACTCAAGACTCCGAATTTAGTTCCGTTTATCGTGTTTGAAACCTTGTTTGGAACTCTTATTTTGTTATGAATTTCAAGGGCTGATTCATGTTTTGTGAATTATGCCGAATTTCCAAAGATGACTGTAAAACCAAGACTGGTTAAATCTATCCTATTAGAACTGAATCTTTGAGTTGAAAAATGAGTGCTTTCCGTCTAGAATATTTGAAAGGTATCTTCTAGGAACTTTTAGTACTCCGAACCAAGATTCCAACGGTATAAAATTTTCCATTTTTGGACCTACTGAGTTCAAGTTCTGATTTTTCTAAATTTGACGCCTAAAACTTAAATTTTCCGACTTGATGGGAAATGAGTTTTTGGAAAGTTTTCCCTATCCTTTGATAGTGATTGATCGTTTTAAACTTGATTTCATGGAGGAAATCAGTTTCGCTTGTGTTGTTAAATTCTCACTTTTGAATCTCAATTTTGAATGATCAAGGTTCTCTTTTGAGACTTTAATTTAGTCTAAATAAGTGAACCTTCTTTCTTGATTAATACACGATTGTGAGTGAAAGTACTTGTTATATTGTTCAGGCGCTAAAGGAGATCTTCAAGAGAATCTCGAAGCGGACGCCTAGAGACTAAATTGCTCGCTCACTCACTTTTATTTTGACTTGGTGAGTGTCAAGTGTATGAAACGTTGTTACGTGCTTAATTGTTCTCATTGATTGAGTATTTTGAAAAGTGTCGAGCCGAGTGTGTACTTTATCGCACTCGTTCTCGTTTAAGTGAAGTGTATTTGAATTGTTTGAAGTGAATTGTTAAGTGAATTTAGTGAAGTGTTGCAATAGTGAATTATGCTATGGTTGCATATGTCGATTGGAGTGAATCTCCTCGATTCCTAGTGACAATAGTGGGGGACGCCCAAAACTCATCGGGCGACCTTGCGAATCGAGCCGGCATGGGCTTGGTCGTGAAGCTTGGTGAGCCATGGAAAAATTGTATAAGTTTGATCTATTGGAAAGATATCGCTTGGCATATTCGAGTAGTATCGCCTTATATAAAAGAAGTGCGGGCCCGGAGCAGGGGGTGTAACGGTGAACGGGGAAGTGTAAGTGAAGTTCTACGGACTTATAACCTACCTGGTTGACGGAGTGTCAACTCGTGGAGGTATTGGATCGAGCAAGTTGAATATAGCTCCTGAGAGCTCCCGTATCCTTATCAAGTGTGTTTTATTGTTAATTGTGAACTAATTGAATGTTATAGCTTTCATTCTTATTTAAGGGCTATTGTTATTTGAACTACGTGTTTTGCATGTTTTCTTGGCCTCACGAGCATCCGCTCACCCCGTTAGATTTGTTTTCCTTAACAGGAGTTGAAATGGAAGGAATTATGGAGAAGCCTACTTGATGGCTCTTTTGATTAGAATTTTGGATGTATTGATTAGACGACTTTTGGAAGTTATACATTTTGGAAAATTAATGTACTTTGAAAACTTGTGATGTAAGATTGAACACTTGTGTATGGAAGCGACTTTGTTATTCAGTTCGACTTTTATTATTCGGTTGTTTACCTTAAGTTGGGATTGGAATTGTATCGAGTCCTGGCGAGAGTTGGGCAGGCGTCCCACCGATATCCTTGGGTTCGCCCTTGGGAGAAGTGGGGGCGTCACAATTACAATATGCATATCATATGTTTATTTGATTCATATAAAATTTTTTTTACACCATTTTAGGATATTTCTAAATTCTCAATTTTTATAAAAATTCAATTAGGCATTTAATTTAACCACTTATTCGTTATATATAATATTTCTAATATCAAAGTAATTAAAATGAAATAAATTCAAGGCATACACATAATTTTCTAAGCCTGATTAAGTTACCCTATGACTTGAAAGTTAAAACGCCTACTGGAGATCAAAGTTTGATTGCTAATTTGATGTATAGAAATTGTTATATATGGGTTGGAGAGTGAAAGTTGTTGGCCGATTTGACAGGCCTAGCTATTTAGGGGTATGATGTTATCCTAGGTATGGATTGATTAGTTCGCTACCATGCTCAGTTGAATTGTAAGATGAAACGGTAGAGTTATGTATTTCGTGAGAGGCAACCCCGAAATTGGATGTAAAGGGTAAACTAGTCTCGTCTACTCTTATTTCAGGAATTCGACTTAGGAAATTGTTGAGTAAGGGAGGTCAAGGATATTTAACCTTTCTTATAAACACACCCGGGAATAAGGTGAGATTGGAAGATATGCCAGTGGTAAAGGAATATCCAGATGTTTTTTCCGAGGAACTAGAGTCATTGCTACTAGAAAGAGAGATAGAATTTAAAATTGATGTTATTCCAAGGGTAGCACCTATCTCTAAAACACCTTATAGAATGGCTCCAACTGAATTGAAAGAATTGAAGTTGCAATTGCAGGATTTACTAGAGCGAGGCTTTATTAGAGAAAGTAATTCTCTGTGGGGAGCTCCAGTGTTATTTGTTAAAAAGAAGGATAGGAACTTAAGATTGTGTATAGATTATCGAGACTTGAATGATGTCACTGTTAAAAACAAGTACCCTTTACCCCACAATAATGAATTGTTCGACCAATTGCAAGGGGCGGTAGTATTTTCAAAATTAGATCTTAGGCAAGGTTATTATCAATTGAGAATTTTGGAGAAGGATATACCTAAGATTGCCTTTAATTCAAGATATGGGCACTTTGAATTTGCGGTGATGCCGTTTAGGTTAACTAATGCTCCTGCGGCCTTCATGGACTTAATGCACCGAGTCTTTAAGGCTTATCTAGATCAATTTGTGGTGGTGTTCATTGATGATATACTGGTGTACTCTAAGACTTTGGAAGATCATGAGAAACATTTGAGCATTGTCTTGCAGACCTTGAGAGAACATCAACTGTACGCTAAGTTCAACAAAATATGAGTTCTGCTTGAAGGAAATAACTTTTCTAGATCATATAATCTCCAAGGAAGGAATTAAGGTGGATCCGGCCAAAATAAAAGTAGTTTCTAAGTGGAAGCAACCAGAAAATCCTATTGAAGTTTGAAGTTTCTTAGAGTTAGCAGGGTATTACCGTAGGTTTATCAAGAATTTTTCTAAACTTACGGGGCCCTTTACTGAGTTGACTAAGAAAAGTGGAAGATTCATGTGGAGTTCTAAATGTGAACAAAGTTTTCAAGAGTTAAAGAAACTATTGACAAAGGCACCTATCTTAACCTTACCTAATGGAAAAGATAGTTTCGTGATTTACACAGACGCTTCAAAAGAAGGCTTGGGGTATGTGTTGATACAAAATGAAAAGGTGATTTCATATGCCTCTCAAAAGTTAAAACCTCATGAGAGAAATTACCCGACTCACGACCTGGAGTTGGCAGCAGTAGTGTTTGCACTGAAGAAGTGGAGACATTATCTATATGGGGTGACGTTTGAGGTTTTTACCGATCACAAGAGTCTTAAGTACTTGTTTTCTCAAAAAGAGTTGAACTTGCGACAACATAGATGGGTGGAGTTTTTGGAAGATTATGACTGTACGATTAATTACCACCTGGGAAAAGTTAATGTAGTACCTGATGCCTTAAGTCGTAAAGTGCAAGTGGCTGGATTAATGATAAAAAAATTGCACCTGCTAGAAGAAGTTAGTGTTTGGAATCCTCGCCTTGAGCAAAGAAAGCTGATCTTTAGGAATATTGTTGTGAGATCTACCTTATTAGATCGTATCAAGGAGGCACAGGAGAAGGATCTTGAAGTACAAAAGTGGTTAGAGAAAGTTCAAAAGGGGGAAACGTCAGATTTTAATTTGGGATCTAATGGAGTACTTAGATTTCGAAATCGTATAGTAGTGCCAAAGGATGAAGGACAAAAAAGAAAAATTTTAGAAGAAACTCACCGTTCCAAGTACACGGTGCATCCCGGAGGAAATAAAATGTACCAGGATTTAAAAAGCCTTTATTGGTGGGAGAATATAGAGAAGGAAATTACCCGATTTGTCCAGATTTGTTTGATTTGCCAGCAAGTTAAAGCCGAGCATCAGGAACCCTCTGGCCTATTGCAACCTTTGGAGATACCTGAGTGGAAATGGGAAAATATCACCATGAATTTTGTATTTGGATTACCAAGAACGCAAAGAGGTCACGACGCCATTTGGGTGATTGTGGATAGATTGACCAAGTTTGCTCATTTTCTGCCGATTAGTATGAAATACTCCTTGGCGAAGCAAGCCAAACTATATTTGGATAAAATTATAAGGTTACATAGGATACCGGTAAGTATAGTGTCCGATTGAGACCCTCGATTTGTCTCTCGATTCTGGCAGAAGATGCAAGAAATGTTAGGAACTAAGTTGAACTTTAGTACTACCTACCACCCACAGACAGATGGACAATCAGAGAAGACAATTCAAACTCTTGAGGATATGCTGAGATCCTATATTTTGGATTTTGGAGAAAGTTGGAGTCAGTACTTAACGTTGGTGGAGTTTGCTTATAATAATAACTTTCATTCATCTATTCAAATGGCTCCTTATGATGCTCTTTATGGCCGAAAGTGTCATCTCCGATTTGTTGGGATGAAATAGGCGAAAAAAAGGTTTTAGACCCAACTACAGTACCATGGATTGAAGAGGCGTACGAAAAGGTAAAGTTGATACGCCAAAGGATTTAAATAGCTCAGAGCCACCAAAAGAGTTACGCAGATAATAGAAGGAAAGATTTGGAGTTTGCCGTTGGAGACCAAGTTTTCCTTAAGATCACTCTCTTAAAAGCAAGTTTGATGGCATGAAGAGGAAAGAAATTGCAACCAAGATTTGTAAGACCCTATAAAATTCTCCAACGTGTGGGGAACGTGGCCTATAGACTAGAACTACCACCATGTTTGTTCCGAATCCATAATGTTTTTCATGTATCTATGCTCAATAAATGCCATCCAGATCCCTCCCATGTATTGCAACCAGAGAATATTGAGATCAACGAGACTTTAACTTATGAGGAGAAGCCAATAAATCTTTTGGACCGAAAAGTGAAAGAACTGAAAAATAAGCAAATTCCTTTGGTAAAAGTCCTATGGAAGAATCACGGAATAGAGGAAGCAACTTGGGAAGTGGAAGAGGAGATCCGAAAGAAGTATCCAGAGTTATTTGTAGATCAAGGTATGAATTTCGAGAACAAAATTCTTTTAAGGGGGGAAAGATGTGAGAAGCCAAAATTTTCTTTAACTGGTTTATTTATCTATTTACTCCAATTAATTTATTTCCTTCATTTTAATTGCATTTGCATGGTATGTTGTCTCAATTTATATTTTAACACATTTTCTCTTAAAGTTAATTTTTCTGTCGCTCGATTGGTGAATTAGAGAAAACACATTTTTCGAGGCAATATCCGGGCGGAGAATGCAATGGTCATGGAAAATTAAGGGTGATCAATGACAGACTAAAAAAAGTTAATTGAGAGATTAGAGGTGAGTGAATTGAATTAAACTCGATTAGGAGCACTAATGGACTACTATTCAATTGTTGACTTTTTGCACCAAAAGTAGCTTTATGTCACTTCTCCTTTCATTCTCTCACATCACCAAAAAGCACACAAAACTCTCTCTTCTTCCCTCGCTCTTTGCCGAAACTCACTTCCTCCATTTAGCCAAGAAAGTTTCAATTTTTCCTCTTCATTTTGCTCACTAAAACTTGCTCCAACCTTGGAGGAGGAGAGATTTTTGGTGGTTTAGAGCTTGATTTCTTGAAGTTTTACTTGCTACCATTGGAAGAAGGTAAACCCTTCAAAGCTTCATTTTTCCTTCATCTTTTAGTTAGTTTTTAGCTATATAAACTTGGGTTTGTTGATGGGTTCCATGAACCTTGACATTAGGTAGATGGCTTGAGAAGATTATTAGGTAGTGGCCTTGATGATTTCTTGTTTGTTTGGTTGTTGATTTAGTGATTTCTAACTTGGTTGTGGTGTGAAAGTTGGAAAGAAAAATTTGAAGAGAAAGAAGAAGCAAGGCTGTCTGATTTTTCCTGGTTTATTTCCCTTGTTTTAATTTCAGAATTTGTGGTTATATTGATACAAAAATGATTGCTACATGTTGGGTTATGTGTGTGAAAATTATCTCCCAAAAAGCACTCCATTGGAATGAGTTAAAGTTAAGTAAAAGGGAGGAAAACAAACCTGGAAATTTCTGATCAGTGCAGCCGACCAGTGTGTACAGAACAGCCCATAATTTTTTGTACAAGAGTCAAATTCAAGTGCCATTTGTAGCATGTGAAACTAGACTCTGAGGGCTTTCTAATGGTATAAAATGCACCAGCTAGTTTGTTTTCTATGAGTCGTAGTGAACTGGCAAAGTTGGCTGTTTTCCCTTACTGTTTTATTCGAGAGCCCAGCATAGCTGCAATTTATAACTCATTTTCCCTCCCGTTACAAAATGAATTTGAAGACAGTTTTTTCTATTGATTTTTATAATTTTGAATCTAGTTTTCAACGCCATAAACCACGCTAATTTTGGACTTGTGTAACATTAGATATGACCTGATTTAGAAACTGTGTCGGATGTTCCAAAACTGGAATTTCGTGAATCAGGTTTCAAAAACCGGCTTTAGAAAAACTGTTATATCTTGGTGTAGAAAAATCCAAATTGAGTTCCATTTATTACGTTTGAAACTAGATTTGGAGTTCTTTTAGTGGTATAAATTTCAGAGGCTAGTTCGATTCCTATGAATTTTGGTAAAATTTCAAATTTCACTGAAATTCAAGATTGTTTTGCCCTATTCTTACTGAAGCAATGATTTGGAGCTAAGATTTGACTAATTTCTGATTTGAATATGAAAAAAGTGCCTTCTAGAGAGTTTTAGTTCGTTGACTCTGTTTTTCAAGGGTATAAAGTTTTCAGTTTTTGGACTTACGTAACTTAATATATGATTTTTCACGTAGCATCGTGCAAAGCTGAATTTCTGGTTTGGATAAAAAATGTTCTTTTAAGAACTTACAACTTTCCTTTGATATTGTTAGTCCGTTTTAGGTTTGAGTTCATGGATGGATACAAGGTCTCTTGTGACTTTAAACCTTCATTTTGAATCTTGGTTTTCAAAGGATTTAAACCTCTCTTGATGTATTGTCTTAGTTGATTAACCAAATGAATTTTCCTTCTTGTGTGCTAAGTGACTTATGGTGTAAATGAGTGATAGTTTAAGGGGGAGGATTTGGCTAAAAATGGTTTGCTTTTAGTGATGGTTGGTTGATATTACCGCAGGTGTCCAAGAGGATTTCGAAGGGAATCCCGGAGCGGAGCAGTAAAGGACTTGTTTGCTTGTTTGTTTTTGGTTTTGGTGAGTGTCAAGTGCATGTCTTGTTGCACTCTATTTGGATTACTTCTTGTTGATTATGTGAATGAAACTTGTCGAGACGAGTGTGTACTTTATCTCACTCGTCCTCTCTTGCTTGATTTGAGAATTTACTTGCTCGTACTTGACAATTATACTTGTACTTGTGCCTGACTTGGCGTCGATTTGAGAGCAATCTCATCGACTTATACTTGATCTTGGAGGCCCCAAAAATCCAATGGCTAGCCATTCAACTCAAGCCAGCAAGGGCTTGGTTGAAAAGTTTGGTGAACCTTGGACTCGTGTACTTGACTTGCTTGGATATACTCGAGTAATATCACATCTTGTTTGACGTGTGGGCCCGGCAAGGGGTGTAACGGTGGACGAAAATTGGTGAAAAGTGGGGTTCTACGGACTTGTTACTTGCTTGGTTGACAGAGTGTCAACATTTGAAAATTGTGGTTCAAGAGTATTGTGAAGCAGTGTGGATTTAGTCCTTGAGAGCTCCCGTATCCTTTAGTGATTGTGCTTTTATTTTCTCTTGTGAGTTTACGTAAATATTACGGCTGCCTTCTTGATTTACATGTTATTAATACTAGTAGTACTTGTTTGCTTGCCTGCTTTTCTTGGCCTCACAAAGCGTTAGCTCACTCCTTTAAGTTTGTTTTCCTCAACAGGAATTTGAAGTGGAAAGATTTTGAAGAGGCTGGCCTTGACTATATTTTGGTTTGACTATGGATGTAAATGATTTAACTGACCTTTTGGTAGTTGTATTTTGGGAAGCTTGATGTAAATTTCTGGAAATATTATGGTGTAGAATTGAACGACTTTTGAAGGAAGCGACTTCTTCTTTATACTAGTTTTCTTGTTGGTTGAATAGTTCTAAGTTATGAACTTGGCTTGTATCGAGTCCTAACGAAACCTAGGCAGGCGGCCCGCCGACATCCTAGGGTTTTCCCTAAGGAGAAGTGGGGTTGTCACAGAACCTGAGAAGGACCCTAAGGAGGAGCCAACTGCACCTGAGGAGATGGTGGAATCGACTGGGTCGGTGATGAATTAAGTTAGAAATCTAGGGTTGAGGGTTGTGCAAGATAGCGAGGACATAGTATAGGGTAGTTGGGATGACACGTCACCTTTCTTGTTTTGTTTTTGATATTGACGTGTTAAGGTTGATGTATATAGGGCCTGCTTTTGTTCTATGTCCTTTGGTTGCTATAAGTACTTGACTTTGTTAGGTTGATATGTATAGTACTTTATAACTTGATATGTGAGTTGTTATGGTGTGTATATAAAAAGAGTGTTTTAGTTTAAATATGTTCCATTATTTTCATTTTATGACTTGGAAATGCTTCTATTGAGATTTATAGTTACTTTATTTTGCTTATACCTATATAGTCCATTTTCCAAAAGAGGTATGGAAGATAGGCGAAATCAAGGACGTGGGGCTAGTCAATGCCGCGGTACAAGCCGTGACGTGGGGTTATACAAGTACAAGAACCGAGGGAAGAAAGGGACGCGACGGCCGAGCAACAACCTGAACCTAGGGCCGAAGGAGGAGATCAAGTAGCAACAACAATCCAGCAAATGACTAATATTTTGGCTCGATTTGTAGAGTAGTAGGGTCAAGCCCCTGTTAACCAGTCTAGAGACCCTAAAATAGGGGAAGATAGGACCATAGAGTGGTTCCAAAAGTTTTCTCTTCCCAAGTTTCTTGGAAGGCCAGACCCGGAAGTAGAGGAGAGATGGCTGGAGACAATGATCAATATCTTCGCTGCCCAGAATTACACGGAGGAAAGGCAGGTGAATTTTGCTATATTCCAATTTGAAGAACCAGCCAGAGCCTGGTGGAATGTGATTAGGGCTAAGTGGGAGAGAGAGTAGACAGCGTGGACTTGATTGAACTTTGTGCGAGAATTTAACGAGAAATATCTTCCACCGATAGTTCAGGAGAAAAGGGAGGACAATTTCATTAGGCTACGTCAGGGAGCCTTAAGTGTGTCTAAGTATGAGACTTAGTTTACCAAGTTATCCAAATTTACTCCTGAATTGATAGCTACGGAGCAAAGGAGGGTGAGACGGTTTGTATAGGGGTTAAATGTAGAAATACAAGAGACTTTGTTGGTGGCACAAGTTAATACATTCACAGAGGTTCTTGAGAAAGTCTAGAGGATTGAAATTGTAAGGGTGCAGGTAAAGGCTTTTCATGCAAGAGAGAAAGGTACGCCTAGTGAAGGCCAAGGACAGACACAAGGTGATCGGGATATGCCACCCCCTAAAGTGGGTCGAGGAGCTAGTGGTGGCAGAATTTCGGGGACATCTAGGCGAGTTACTCTGAGAGGAGTCCCAGGTGGAAGAGGACAAATGAGAAGTGTCTCACAAGGAGGGCAAACATCCATCCCTCGATTAGCTTGTGAGTATTGTGGAAAGTCCAATAGTACTGAGGATAATTGTTGGCGGAAGGCATGGAAGTGTTTACGGTGAGGTACTGCCGAGCACCAACTCGCAACCTACCCACTCACCAGTGATACCCAACAGGCCGATAGGTCAAATTCTAAACCGACCACTGTAGGAGGGACCGGGCCAAGGGTGTCAGCCAGAGTGTATGCTTTGGATCAACAACAAGTACCTGAGCCATCGTAAGTAGTGGAAGGTACGATCCCTATTTTTCATCGTTTGGCCAAAATTTTGATAGATCCTGGTGCAATACATTCTTTTGTCAACTGTAATTTTATGTGTGGAATTGACGTGGAGGTCGAGAGGCTACCATATGATTTAGAAATGAGAACACCTACGGGTGACTAATTTTTACTTGCCAACGAGGTGTATAAAAACTGTGAAATTTGGGTCGGTGAGCGAAAATTGGTAGTAGACCTTATAAGTCTGGCTATTAAGGAGTATGACGTTATTATAGGAATGGATTGGTTAGCTCGTTATCATGCTCGGTTAGATTGCTGAACAAATGTGGTCGAGTTTTGTATACCGAGTGAGACAACCCTAAAACTAGATGTGAGGGGTATTTTAGTCTCATCTGCCCTTATTTCAAGAATTAGGGCTAGAAAATTTGTTAAGTAATGGGACATGGGGGTATCTAACCTTTCTGGTTAATACCCCAGGGAAAAGGTTAAACTAGAGGATATGCCGATGATAAATAAATATTCGGATGTATTCCCAGACGAATTGGTGTCGTTGCCTCCGGAGAGAGAAATCGAGTTTAAGATTGATCTAGCACCTAGAACTACTCCTATCTCAAAAACCCCTTATCGATTGGCGCTCGCTGAGCAAGGAATTGAAGTTGCAGTTGCAAGACTTATTAGAGCGGGGATTTATACATGAGAGTGAGTCGCCTTGGGGCGCTCCAGTACTTATTGTTAAGAAGAAGGACGGGAGTTTACGATTGCGTATTGATTATCGAGGGTTGAATGCGGTGACCATTAAGAATAAATATCTTTTGCCCCACATTGATGAGTTATTTGACCTGTTACAAGGGGCTGTGGTGTTTTCTAAGTTAGATCTTAGACAAGGATATTATCAATTAAGAATTAAGAAAGAGGATGAGCCAAAAACTACTTTTAACACTCGATATAAGCATTACGAATTTGTAGTGATGCCTTTTGGATTAACTAATGCACCAGCAACATTCATTGATTTAATGCATCGGGTATTTAAATCCTATTCGGACCAATTTGTGGTGGTATTTATTGATGATATTTTAGTATATTCAAAGATTAAGGAGGAGAATGATCGACATTTGAAAATGGTATTGCAAACCCTAAGATAGCACTAGCTGTTTGCCAAATTTAGCAAATGTGAGTTTTGGTTGAAGTGTGTGTCATTTCTAGGCCATATAATCTCAAAGGACGGACTCGCGGTGGATCCGGTTAAAGTAGAAACTATTGCCAAGTGGAAGCGGCTGGAGAATCCTACTGAGGTTCGAAATTTCTTGGGCCTAGCAGAGTACTACCGTCAATTTATAAAGGATTTTTCAAGAATTGCAGGGCACTTAACAAATTTGACAAAGAAGCAAGGAAAATATATTTTGGTTGCTAAATGTGAAACTAGTTTCCAAGAGCTTAGAAAGCGATTGACTATGGCACCAGTGTTAGTTTTACCAAATAGGAAGGATAGCTATACGGTATATACAGATGTTTCGAGAGAAGAATTGGGGTTTATCTTAATGCAAGATAGGAATGTAATTACCTATACTTTTTGGAAGTTAAAATCTCATAAGCAAAATTATCCAACCCATGATTTAGAACTCGCTGCCGTTGTGTTTGCTTTGAAGAAATAGCGGCATTACTTGTATGAGGTGACTTTTGAAGTGTATACGGATCATAAAAGTCTTAAATATTTATTCTCCCAAAAGGAATTAAACCTGAGGCAACGTCAGTGGATGAAGTTCTTAGACGATTGTGATTGTACCATCAATTTCCATCCAGAAAAAACCAATATAGTGGCAGATGCCTTAAGTCGGAAAGCTCAACTAGCAGGTTTGATGATGAAAGAGTGGAACCTGTTAAAAGATATTAGTGAATGGAACCCTCGTCTTGAGTCACAGAAAGTTATCTTTGGAAATATTATGGTGAAATAAAAATTGTTAGATCGAATTAAGGAGGGTCAAAAGAAAGAACCAACGGTACAAAAGTGGATGGAGAGAGTGAAAAAAGGAGTATTACCCGACTTTAATCTAGGTCCCAATGGAATTCTAAAGTTTCGAAATCGCATTGTTGTACCAAAGAATGAGAAATTGAAAAAGGACATTTTAGAAGAATCTCACCATTCTAGGTACACTGTGCATCCAATTAGTGGTAAGATGTATCAAGATCTCAAAGGTCTATATTGGTGGGACAACATGAAATCGAAGATTGCTCAATTTGTTCAAAAATGTCTTACTTGTCAACAAGTGAAGGCCGAGCATCAAAAACCGTTGGATTTGTTACAGCCTCTAGACATACCTGAATGTAAGTGGGAACACATAACGATGGATTTTGTGTCAGGGTTACCATGAACTCAAAAGGGTCATGATGCGGTTTGGGGTGATAATAGATCGATTGACTAAATCCACACATTTCTTGCTAGTTAACATGAAATATTTTTTGGAAAAACTTACCAAACTTTGTATGGATGAGATTGTAAAATTATACGGAATACCAGTGAGTATAATATTCGATTAGAGATCCTAGATTTGTATCTCGATATTGGCAGAAGTTACAAAAGGTTGTTAATCTTAGTCCCTAAATTTTAATGTTTACAAAATAAATGGATGATACTAATATCTCTTCAAGAAATACTTTCAGCTATGAAGCAAATCAGATTCAAAGATCAAGTGCAATTGAAAGAAACAAAGGCTGCTGAAAGCTGTCGGACGCTTGTGAAGACAGGACCGGACGTCCAATAATCATTGCACAACTTCGGACGCATGATAAACTCCACTACCGGACGTCCGAAGGAATTAAGACATTCCCTCTAACTCACTGATTTCGATCAGACGCAAAACATTAGAGCACCGGACGTTCGATAAATAATGCGGCACTTCAGACGCAAATCATTGGAGGTACCGAACGTCCGATAGAACTGAAGAAGATTTCTCATATTTATCATCTGCTTTCGGAAGCAAGCATCAGAGATACCAGACGTCCGAAAGAATTAAAGAAATTTGCTCAAGCTCACTGCCTGCTGTCGGATGCAAGAAACAGGAGTACCGGACGTCCGACACTCCCAACGGTTAGTTGACTCTTCAACTGCCTTCTATCCGTTAGAAGAGCATTAATTGTGACAGCCCCACCTTCCCTTAGGACGTACCCTAAGGGTTAGCGAACTGCCTGCCCAACTCTCGCCAGAACTACTAAAACGATCACACACACACAAACCAAAACGTTCCGGAAGATATTGCAGCATTTAAATGTAACAACGACCACGCATAACGAAAACGAAAACGAAAACGAAACTGAAAATGAACAGTGACTGCCACGTCACAATTCGGCCGGATTCTTGGGCGGATTGGAGGCAGAGGCTCAATCCTAAAATTTCCAAATTCCCCTGCATATCCGGCCAGATATCCGGCCAAGAACTGGCCGGATACTCGACCGGATTCTGATGAACAGTTCCCGCCAGAAATTTTCTTCTTTCCTCGCTTAACTTCCGTACTCGTCCGAAAACCAATCAAGTACAAGTAAACTTTAACTAGCACTTTAGAAGGTACATTCCCAAGAAAATATACTTCATGTACATAAGGAAACATTTATATTTACACATGTTAGTGAGTTACAATCAAAATGGGACATTTAGGGTTTCAATCCATCGAGGAGCTATACAAAAGAACAAAAGAATGTCTAACTAACTCAACTCGCTTCTCAAAATCATGATTTCCAAAAGTTGTTCCTGTAAGGAAAACAAAGATAACGAAGATGAGTTTTGGCCCAATGAGGTACTAGCAGGTCACGTAACCAAAGTTCACAGACGTAATCATGCTCAATTACACAGGGCTATCGAACATAGAAGAAAACACCACAATGAATTCAGAAGTAAAAGGATACAGGTGGCTCTCAGGAGCCAGTTTCCCCATTGCAGTTCTTGATCTCATTTCGTTGACCCTCCGTCAACGTTCGAGGAAACGAACATGACCGTAGATCCCACTTTACACCCAATACCTTCCACCATACGTTCCCCTTACCGGGCCTAAACACCTCACAGTAACCAAGAGGGTAACACTGGAGTATACCACAGGGTCGAGGAAATAACACTCCACTCGACAAACAGTAATCCCATGGTTCGTTACCTAATCGACCGGCCCTTGTCGGCTCGAATCGATTAACGACCACTGAGGTTTGAGCTTAGATATCACAGTAAAGTCATTGAGCTCATGCCCCAAACGACAATAACCCATGTACAAGTCAAATTCACAGTTATACAGTAATCAGTTATACAGATAAGAGAACGAGAGCGATAAAGTACACTCTCGTCTCATGCACAGTGTTCATACTCATTCAATCCAAAGATTGAAGGATAAGCAATCATTTAAGCATTAAATCATGCAATAGTACACTCACCAATTCAAACAAGCAAGTTCACAAGTTTTCGTCCGACGTATGCCTTGGATCACCGACACGCCCTATAATAATCAAGAAAACACAATTGAGACTTGAACACGAGTCGAATGCCTCTTAAATGAACTACTAAGGTAAAACCAAATATAGATTGAAATGGAAAATACATAACATTTAAAGCTAAAAGTACAAACAAGTGCAACACCTTTCATTTCTGCTTAACCTTAACTTAAACTCAAGGAACCCCAATATCCTCAACATTTGGACAGCATTTCCCCCAAAATTTCATACTTTTCCATCCTACAAACAACCACCAAACTTCATCTAGAACAACCACAAGCATACATACAAATCATAGGCTATTCAACACACCTCATTAGGGTTACAATACCCTTCAATCTTAGTCAAACAAGAGCCAATCAACCAACCCTAGCAAAACCCTAATTAGAAGGCCTAAAACTGAAATTTTCCGCACAATCTGAAATTTTCCGCAAACAACCACAATTAACGCACAAAAGCTCCATTTTACACAATATAAAACTATCATTCTAAGGCCAACCATAACCATCATATGAAAACAGAAAAATCCCCAAAAAAATCAAAAATTCATCTAACTCCACTTTAATTCATGAAATCATCCATAAAACAACCTATTTAGCCACCACAAGTCACTAATTTACCATTATTGCAAACAAAAATGAGTTTCTAAGCAAGGTACCTTGAAACCTCAAGAAAGGTAGTAGTTTAGGGTTTCCTCTTCCAAGAACACTCCACCAAAACCTTGGAATCTCCTTAGCAACCAATTTTATAGAGTGGTTTGAAATTTGGTTGGTTAAAATTCAAGATTCAAACACAAATTGAAGTTGAGGAGTTGAAGGTTTCTCTCTTTTCTCTCCTTATGAAGCTCGGCCAAGAGGGTTGGAAATGAAGATGATTTTGGGTCAAATTGATGTTTTGGTAAAGGTAAAGAAAGTGGTCAAAATCCAACTTCGAGTAATTTCGCAACACGTGGCACCTTTTATGTTTAAACTTATCCTCTTGCTTACCAATGGTTAAATACCTAACTAACCTCTATTTATCTCCTAACACCTAATAATTTAATCCCTTTATGCAAAACTTACCCTAATCGGCCGAATTTATCTCACTTAACGCACTAGCGGGTCCCACGTCCAATATACACTTCTAATATCTCATGAACTAACTTATACTAGAAAAATGATTTTAAAACTATATTTTCTTATAAAAATATCTAGAAATTTACTAGAATAAAGAAAATATAGAAAACGTGTGCAAAGAAATAAAACAATGCCTAGAAATAAAGAAAATTTTCGAGTTCTCACATTAATAGAGGAACTTTTTGGTCTCATATATTTAGTGCATGGTCAACTACTTTTAGACAACTTTTTCACATTGAGACTACAAAAGATCAAGAGTGATTTTAGTGAGAAAATACTCTATAAGGAAGATTTGTACTCTTAGTTGTGTAAATTTCGTATAAGCTTTTCTTGTGTGAGAAAAATACTTCAATAGTATAGTTTTGTGAGGGTTATCCGAGTGATTGTAAAACTTCCTAGTTTGACCAAGTGTAACTTGGGGCAAGGAGGAAATGATCCTTTCTTTGTACACAAAGATTGGTTATATTTGATCAACTTGAAGAAGGTTGCTCTATAAAGTAATATTCAAACTCAAGAGGAGGTTGGAATTTGGTTTGCTATTTTTTCCCTATTACTTACTATCTTGCAAACATAAATTGCTCATCTCTTCTACTCACAAGCAATCTTGCTTTCTTATTAACTGTTTTATTGAGTGGTCATCTAGAAAAGAGGGTAAATTTCATATTGAGCCAAAAAGTGTCTCATAGCCTGATTAGTTTTTAATTTACCTAATTCACCCCCCTTTTAGGTTGTCTTCGATCCCTACAATTGGTATCAGAATTTGGTCTTCTTGAAATTAATCTCAAACGGCTTTGGAGTAAAATGACAACCAACAATATCATGTTTTTTGAAGGACAATCTGTCACTAAACCCCCAATGTTTAATGGATCCAATTATGTGAGTTGGAAGGAAAGAATGATTATCTTCTTGCAATCTTTTGATATTGAACTGTGGTTTATTGTTAATGAAGGTCCATATGATGCCTCTATAATAGATGAAATTACTCATAAACCAAGACCAAAAATCAGAAATGAATTGACTGGTGATGATAGAACCCACCTTACCTTGAATGCCAAGGTTATGAATGTGTTGTATAGTGCTTTAGATTCAAATGAATCCATAAGGGTCAAAGGTTGTAGGTCTGCTAAAGAGATTTGGGATAAACTGAGAAAAATCCATGAAGAGAGTGAGAATGTCAGAGAACAAAAGAAATCTATCCTAGTTACCAAGTATGAATCATTTAAGATGGTACCTCATGAAAATATTGACAAGATGTATTGTAGATTCAATGAGTTCATTAAGGACTTAGACGTGTTGGAAAAGGAATACTCCCTAGGTGAGAAAAACAGAAAAATCTTGAATGTCTTGTCCAAAAATTGGGAAAGTAAGGTGACTGTCATTGAGGAGGCTAAAGATTTGAATTCTATGCCTATTAAATATTTTATCAATTCTCTAACCTCTTATGAGTTGAAGTTTAAGACTAAGGTACAAGAGGAAGATGATGCAAAGGTAAGAAGGAGCATTGTTCTAAAAGCATCTCAAGATAAGATGACTCGGCTTCCTTGGATGGAGAAGATGTGAAAGTTGACGACAATGATCTTGTTCTCATCACAAGAAACTTCAAAAGAATCCTCAACAAAAGGAGATTCAGAAAATGAGGACCGAGCAATTCATTTCCAAATCAGTTCAATAATGCAAGAAACAAAGGAAAGCAAGAGGCCAACAAAAAGTAAGCTGACAAATGCTTTGAATGCGACCAGGTTGGACACTACATGAGCGAGTGCTCAATGAAGAAGAAGAAAAAGGGAAAAGCTGAACGAAAACCAAAATTCAACAACTTTCAAATCACATGGAATGATTGCAACTCAGATGGTGATGTTAAAGAGGAAGAAGAATCAGCTCAAATAACTTTCATGGCCATTGGTGATGATGAGGTAACTACTTGCAATTCTCAACCTGTTAGTGATGATGAATCTGACGATGATATTGAATCTTTCATTGAGAGACTGCATGATAGCTTGAAAGAATCATATGCTAGAAATGTGAGAACCCGTAAATTTTCTTTATTTCTAGGCTTTAATTTATTTATTTGCACCCGTTTTCCACATTTTCTTTATTTTATAACTTTTCTAGACATTTTTATGAGTAAATAAGGTTTTAAAAATATTTTTCTAGTATAAGTCAATTTACGAGATTTTTGGAGTGAATAGTGGACGTGGGACCCGCTAGTGCGTTAAGTGAGAGAAAATTCGGCCAATTAGGTTAAGTTTTGCGTAAGGGATTTAATTACTAGGTGTTAGTAGGTGATTAGAGACTACCTAGATGGATTAACCCTAGTGAGTAAGAGGATAAGTTTAAAACTTAAAAATGTGACACGTGTCGCGACCCGATTGGACAAGACTTGCCTAACTTTTGACCACCTTTACCAAAAGGTTAATTTTGACCAAATTCTTTCTCATTTTTCCTTCCCTTTGGCCGAATTTTCTAGAGAGAAAAGAAGAGAGAAAAGCTTCACTTGTTCTTCCATTTCTTGCTCAATCTTGAAACCCAACCATTGAAATCTCAAATTACTCTATAAAAACCACTTGCTAAGGAAGCTTGAAGCTCTTGGTGGAGCTATTTTGGTGGTGGAACACTTAAGCTACAAACTTTCTTGAGAAGTTGAGGTATTTTACTAGGAAACTTCACTTTTGTTCCTCTTAATGTTAAATTAGTGGCCTATGGTGGCTTAATAGCTAGATTTATGGATGCTTTGATGGTTTAATTGAAAGTTTAGTGAATTTCTGATTTTATTGGGAATTTTTCTGGTTTATATGATAAATACTAGTTAGCCTTGGATTGGTGGTCTAATATTGAGCCAATTGGAGCTCTTGTATGTGAATTGCAGTTAATTGCGGAAAATTTCAGCTTTGGACAAAAATTTCAGTTTTAGGGTTTTGAAATTTGGGGCTTTTCTATAATTGATTAATTAGAGTGCAATTGATTGTGAATGAAGGGTATTGTGGCCCTAATGAAGGTTATTGAGTGACTTATGATTGGTTTGAGGCAATTGGGATTGGTTTGGATAAATTGATGTTTGATTGTAGGATGGAAAAGCTGAATTTTAGGGGAAATGCTGTCCGAGTGTCGAGAAAGTTAGGGTTTCGTGCGTTTAAGTTGTGATTGAGTAAAAATGTGAGGTTTTGGGGTTGTTTACACATTTGGCCTTAAAATCAAAGTATTTTCCAATTTGAGCTATATTTGCATTTTACTTTAGTAATTCACGTAAGAGGCCTTCGACTCGTGTTCGAGTCTCAATTGTAGTTTCTTGTTTCTTGTAGGTCGTGCCGGTGATTCCGGACAACCGTTGGGCGAAACTTTGTGACTTGCTTACTTGAAGTGGTGAGTGTACTATGCATGAATTGTGTTTAATCGGTTGTGTACTTGATTCCTTGAATTGGATAACTGTGATTTCCGTGCTCGAGGCGAGAGTGTACTTTATCGCTCTTGTTCTCTTATGTGTATAACGGATTACTGGATATATGTGAATTTGCCTTGTGTTTGGCCTAATGGCGTATGGGGCATGAGCCCTACGACTTTACTGTGACAACTGAGCTCAAGTCTCAATGGCCGTTTATCGAGTCGAGCCGGTAAGGGCCGGTCGATTAGGTAACGAGCCATGAGGTTACTGTGTGTCGAGTGGAGCGTTAGCTCCTCGACTTTGTGGTATACTCGAGTATTACCCCCTGATTTCTGTGAGGTGTTCGGGCCCGGTAGGGGAATGTACGGTGGAAGGTATTAGGTGTAAAGTGGTGATCTACGGTCGTACTTGTCCGTTGAGCGTTGACGGAGGGTCAACGTCATGTGATCAAGAGTTGCAAGAGGAAATAGGCTCCCGAGAGCCACCCGTATCCTTTCACTTTTGAAATGGGTTTGGTGTTTCCCATATGTGTGCTAGTTGTGTATATTTGAGCATGGCTACCTTCGTGCGCTTTGAATGCATGATTTTAGTACCTCATTGGGCGAAAGCTCACACTCGTTCCCTTTGTTTTCCTTACAGGGCATGTTTTGGGAAATCAAACTTTTGTGAAGCGAGTAGAGCTAGTTAGACATTCTTTTGTACTTTTGTATAGCTCCTCGACTTTAGAAACCCTAATGTGGGACTTGGACATTTGTTTGGATTAAAAACCCTAGAATGGGTTATGTGTACATATTTTCTTATGTATATATGATGTACTTTCTTGGAAATGTACTTGTTTATGCTGATTTAAAGTTTAGTCGTGTTTGGGACGCGTTCGGACGAGTTCGGACGTCAAACGCGGAAAAAGAAAAAAATTTGGCCGGACACTGTTCATCGGAATCCGGCCAGGTATCCGGCTAGATCTTGGCCGGATATGCGGCCGGATTTGGGGTGACTTTTGAAAAAATTTTGAGTGGTCACTGCCTCCAATCCGGCCAAGAATCCGGCCGGATTGTGACGTGGCACGTACTGTTCACGTTCGTTCCGTTTTTCCGTTTTCGTTTTGCGCGCTTATCGTTAACCTTTCTTCGGTATACCTTTCGAAACGGTCTGAATTGCATGTATGCGACCGTTAGCAGTCCTGGCGAGAGTTGGGCAGGCAGTTCGCTAACCCTTAGGGTACGCCCTAGGGGGAGGTGGGGCTGTCACAGGTGGTATCAGAGCCTAGGTTAGAAATAACTTGGGCAAGTTAGAAATTGTTCTAGTACCTTTAAGGATTGTGTTAAGGCGCCATTAAGTATGATTTTCTTGTCTAAGGTGTGAATTTTAACTTGTTCTTGTAGGATATGGCTGGAACGAACTCCGAGGGCGGAGGTGAGCCACCTCAGAGACGCTTTCGTGTTGTGGACTACCAGGAGAGACCTGGAGGACCTATCCGTCGCTGGAGTGCCGCTAGTCGGACTCGCCGATGTACCCGATGTCAGAACTACTCGTACATAGATCGAGTAGTAGTCGCCGTCCTTGATGAGCGTAGGAGGCTTATGCGAGCCACCGCTAGGGACCATACTGAGATGGTTAGGCTGAGGGGTATAATGCGCATGCAAGCGGATCGGATCCGTGAGCTTGAAGGAGACGTGGTTGAGGAGCAAGAGCGAACCGACGCTCTTAGAGGACAGTTACACGTAGCTACCGACCGCCTCACGAGAGTGACTAGGGTAGTTCGGGACCGGTCAGGAGGCATTATAAACGAGTGTGAGGCGCTCATCCAAGGTGTGATCGGCGCGAATGTGTAAGCGGAGGCGTCTAGCGATAGTACACCTGATGAAGGGAGCACGCCTAGCTCTAGTCACGGGGAAGAGTCTGTGTGCTCCGTAGGGAACTAGGCTAGGGCTCCTTTGAGCCGTGTTTTGATCCCATGCGGGGACTAGCTAGGGGAAAGCTACTCGTTAGCTCCTTTTGTTTTTTGACCTAGCTTTGTATATGTATTTTTGATTGACCCGATACTTTCATGGGATTGTTTGTATATATTTGACTGACTGCTACTGTACAACTGGTGTAATATGCTTATGTGTTATTTGCCTTGATATGTCTTGTTTGGTGTTTAATTCTTGTTTATTGCTTACTTTTATTTCTTATTTTGATACCGTACTTGTGTTTCGGCCTAGATTGTGAACTTAAGACATGGAAGGTACTCGTAGTGGTCGAGGCCGTGGTCGCGGTAGTAGGCAACCTTCAACTGATAGGGGAAATCGGGAACCCACACCTGAGCTTAATCCTGAACCTAGGGTTGACCCGAACGTTCAAGTGGCCGCCGCGATTCAAAGAATGACCGACTTATTGGCCCACGTAGTAGAACATCAAGCCAGCACCCTGTCCATAACCCTGGGAACCCTGGCGAGCATGTTGAGAGCGAGGATCGAGCCCTCGAAAGGTTCCAAAAGTTCTCCCCTCCGAAA
Source organism: Coffea humblotiana (assembly GCA_023065735.1). Taxonomy (NCBI): domain Eukaryota; kingdom Viridiplantae; phylum Streptophyta; class Magnoliopsida; order Gentianales; family Rubiaceae; genus Coffea; species Coffea humblotiana. The sequence continues at coordinate 78,350 of JACYVW010000087.1, read as the reverse complement.
TTCTTGGGAGGACCTGATCCGGACGTGGCCGAACGGTGGCTGGAGAAAATGGTAGATATTTTCGCAGCCTTGCACTACTCGGAGGAAAGACAGGTCACTTTTGCCGTCTTTCAATTAGAAGGAGCTGCCCGTTCCTGGTGGAACGTTATATGAACAAAATGGGAAAGAGAGCAAATGCCGCGGACATGGGCAAACTTTATGAGAGAATTCAACGCGAAATACTTCCCGCCTTTGGTCCAGGAGAAGAAGGAGGATGAGTTCTTCAGATTGCGCCAAGGCACGCAATCGATGGCCGAGTATGAGAGCCAGTTTACTCGACTATCGAAGTTCGCCCCTGAACTTATAGTGACGGAGCAAAGGAGAATTCGGCGATTCACTCAGGGGCTGAACGTAGAAATTCAGAAGAATCTGGCGGTTGCCCAGATCACTACCTTTAGTGAAGCGGTGGAAAAGGCACTAAGGGTGGAGAATGCTAGGCTCCAAGTCAGAAACTTCCAGGTGAGAAAACGGGGATTCCCTGGAAGTAGTTCTAGTCAGGGTGAACGGAGTAACCCTCCTAAGTCCGGACGTGGGTCCGGTGGAGGAAGATTTACGGGGACGTCGAGAGGGACTCCGTCGAGGGGTGGTTCGTTTGGACGAGGCCAGCAGAGGAGTGCCTCGCAAGGGAGTTCAGCTTCCGTTTCCCGAGGACCTTGTGGATTTTGCGGGAAACCAAACCATACGGAGGACAACTGTTGGAGAAAGGAGAGGAAATGCTTGCGCTGTGGAAGCGCGGAGCATCAGATAGCCACTTGTCCAGTGCTACCTCGCGAACCGAGAGCGACCCCACAGTCTTCGAGAGCCAGCTCCGGCCAATCTAAAGTAGAGGGGTCGAAACCGAAAGTGCCCGCTCGAGTGTACTCTCTTGAGCAACACCAACTTCCTGACCCATCTGGAGTCGTAGAAGGTACCATCCCTGTTTTCCATCGTCTAGCTAGGATTTTGATTGACCCCGGTGCTACCCATTCATTTGTTAACCCCGATTTTATGTGCGGCATTGATATAAAACCTGTTAGTTTACCCTATGACTTGGAAGTTAGTACTCCTACGGGGAACCAACGGTTGATTACTAGCACGATATACGTAAATTGTGAGATTTGGGTAGGAGAGAGAAAATTACTGGGAAACTTGGTAAGCTTACTATTAAGGGGTACGATGTCATACTAGGTATGGACTGGTTAGTTAAGTACGATGCCCAACTTGATTGTAAGAGGAAGATAGTGGAATTTCGTATACCTGGGGAAGCTACTTTAAGGCTAGATGTGAGGGGTAGTCTTGCCTCATCTGCATTGATTTCGGGCATTAGAGCTAGGAAATTGCTGAGTAAAGGAGCGCAAGGGTTTCTAGCTTTTCTTATAAACACTCCTGTTGATAAGTTGAAAGTAGTGGATGTACCTATTGTGAGTGAATACCCAGATGTGTTCCCAGACGAACTAGTAACCCTACCTCCGGAAAGAGAGATAGAGTTTAAGATCGACTTGATACCAGGAACATCACCTATCTCTAAAACCCCTATCGAATGGCACCTGCCGAGCTTAAGGAATTGAAATTTCAGTTGCAGGATTTGTTAGAGCGAGGGTTTATCCGAGAGAGTGGGTCCCCATGGGGAGCCCCTGTGCTGTTTGTGAAGAAAAAGGATGGGACATTGAGGCTGTGTATAGATTATCGGGGATTGAACAATATAACTATTAAGAACAAATACCCACTGCCCCATATTGATGAGTTATTTGACCAGCTACTGGGAGCGGTAGTCTTTTCAAAGTTAGACCTCCGTCAGGGATACTACCAGTTGTTGATTAGGAGGGAGGATGTACTCAAAACTGCCTTCAATTCTCGGTATGGGCATTTCGAATTTGCCGTTATGCCCTTCGGTTTGACCAATGCCCCTGCTGCCTTTATGGACCTGATGCATAGAGTTTTCAAACCCTTCTTGGACCGATTTGTCGTCGTTTTTATTGATGACATTTTGGTCTACTCTAAATCCCGAGAGGAGCATGAGCAACACTTGAAGTTAGTCCTACAAACCCTAAGAGATCACCAGTTGTATGCCAAATTTAGTAAGTGTGAATTTTGGCTGGAGAAAATCTCGTTTCTAGGGCATGTGATTTCGAAGGAGGGCATTACCGTAGACCCGGCGAAAGTAGAGGCGGTAACTGATTGGAAACGACCCGAAACTCCTACTGAGGTTCGTAGTTTTCTAGGGTTAGCTGGATATTATCGGAGGTTCATTAAAGATTTTTCGAAACTTGCTAGCCCTTTAACCAATTTGACGAAAAAGAATGGGCGTTTTCTATGGGATGCTAAGTGTGAGGGTAGTTTCCAGGAGTTGAAACGAAAGTTAACCGTAGCCCCTATTCTAACCCTACCAAATGGAAAAGATAGTTTTCTGTGTATACTGATGCTTCAGGGGAAGGCTTAGGGTGTGTATTGATACAGAATAAGAATGTGATTTCCTTTGCCTCTAGAAAACTGAAACTTCATGAGCAAAATTACCCGACCCATGACCTAGAGTTGGCCGCAGTTGTCTTTGCCCTGAAAAAGTGGAGACACTACCTGTACGGGGTGACCTTTGAGGTTTATTCTGATCACAAAAGTCTTAAGTACTTATTTTCCCAAAAAGAGTTGAACATGAGGCAAAGACGATGGATGGAATTCTTAGAAGATTACGACTGTACGATTAACTACCATCCGGGGAAGGCAAATGTGGTAGCTGCTGCCTTAAGCCGAAAGGCTCAAACAGCTGGGTTGATGGTCAGAGAGTGGGGGATGTTAGAAGCAGTGAGTGAGTGGAACCCTAGATTAGAGTATCAAAGGGTAATTTTAGGAAATATCCGAATAACCTCTGCTATTCTGGAGCGAGTCAAAGAGGCCCAAAAGGAGGATCCGACGGTCCGAAAGTGGAGAGACAAGGTGGAGAAGGGGGAATTACCTGACTTTAATTCGAGCTCTGAGGGAGTATTGAAAAATCGGAATCGAATAGTGGTGCCGGAGGACGAAACCTTGAAAAGGGAGATTTTAGAGGAAGCCCATCGATCGAAATATACGATTCATCCGGGTAGTAATAAGATGTATCAGGAGTTGCGGAAATTGTATTGGTGGAATAAAATGAAGAGGGAAATAACCCAATACGTGCAAACCTGCCTCGTCTGCCAGCAAGTAAAAGCGGAGCACCAAAAGCCCTCTGACTTGTTGCAACCCTTAGAAATACCTGAATGGAAGTGGGAAAACATCACGATGGATTTCGTTTCTGGTTTGCCAAGAACCCAAAAAGGACATGATGCCGTATGGGTGGTCGTGGATAGACTCAATAAATCGGCCCATTTCTTGCCCATAAACATGAAATACACTCTGGAGAAATTGGCTCAACTGTATATGAGTGAAATTGTGAGACTGCACGGGATTCCTGTGAGTATAGTCTCGGATAGGGATCCACGTTTCGTGTCTAGGTTTTGGCAGAAATTTCAGGAGACTTTGGGGACCAAACTCAACCTAAGTACCACTTACCATCCCCAAACCGATGGACAATCTGAGCGAACCATTCAGACCCTTAAGGACATGTTACGAACCTGTATTTTGGATTTCGGGGGAATTTGGGGTCAACACATGACGTTAGTAGAGTTTGCCTACAACAATAGTTACCACTCTTCAATCCAAATGGCACCATACGAAGCTCTTTATGGCCGTAAGTGCCGTTCACCAGTTTATTGGGATGAAGTAGGAGAAAGGAAAGTATTAGACCCAACAATCATTCCATGGATGGAGGATGCACGAGAAAAGGTTAAACTGATACGCCAAAGACTCCAAACTGCTCAAAGCCGACAAAAGAGTTACGCAGACAACCGAAGGAAAGACTTGGAGTTTGAAGTTGGAGACCGTGTGTTTCTTAAGGTCACGCCATTGCGAAGTATCACGGCGGGTAGAGGGAAGAAACTTCAACCTAGATTTGTGGGACCCTTTAAAATCCTCCAACGAATTGGAAAAGTGGCGTACCGTCTCGAGTTACCTCCAACCTTAGCCAGGATCCACGACGTTTTCCATGTCTCAATGCTCAAAAAGTACCATCCTGATCCAACCCACATCTTACGACCAGAAGAGATTGAGGTAGATGAAGCCCTAACCTATGAGGAGAAACCTGTACAAATACTCGACCGAAAGGTTAAGGAGCTGAGAAGTAAAAATATTCCTTTGGTGAAAGTCTTATGGAGGAACCACGGCATAGAAGAGGCAACCTGGGAAGTGGAGGAAGAAATACAAAAGAAATATCCTGAGCTGTTTGGTAACCCAGGTGAGAAATTTCGAGACGAAATTCTTTAAGGGGGAGAGAGTGTGAGAACCCGTAAATTTTCTTTATTTCTAGGCTTTAATTTATTTATTTGCACCCGTTTTCCACATTTTCCACATTTTCTTTATTTTATAACTTTTCTAGACATTTTTATGAGTAAATAAGGTTTTAAAAATATTTTTCTAGTATAAGTCAATTTACGAGATTTTTGGAGTGAATAGTGGACGTGGGACCCGCTAGTGCGTTAAGTGAGAGAAAATTCTTCCAATTAGGTTAAGTTTTGCGTAAGGGATTTAATTACTAGGTGTTAGTAGGTGATTAGAGGTTACCTAGATGGATTAACCCTAGTGAGTAAGAGGATAAGTTTAAAACTTAAAAAGGTGACACGTGTTGCGACCTGATTGGACAAGACTTGCCTAACTTTTGACCACCTTTACCAAAAGGTTAATTTTGACCAAATTCTTTCTCATTTTTCCTTCCCTTTGGCCGAATTTTCTAGAGAGAAAAGAAGAGAGAAAAGCTTCACTTGTTCTTCCATTTCTTGCTCAATCTTGAAACCCAACCATTGAAATCTCAAATTACTCCAATAAAAACCACTTGCTAAGGAAGCTTGAAACTCTTGGTGGAGCTATTTTGGTGGTGGAACACTTAAGCTACAAACTTTCTTGAGAAGTTGAGGTATTTTGCTAGGAAACTTCACTTTTGTTCCTCTTAATGTTAAATTAGTGGCCTATGGTGGCTTAATAGCTAGATTTATGGATGCTTTGATGGTTTAATTGAAAGTTTAGTGAATTTCTGATTTTATTGGAAATTTTTCTGTTTTATATGATAAATACTAGTTAGCCTTGGATTGGTGGTCTAATATTGAGCCAATTGGAGCTCTTGTATGTGAATTGCGGTTAATTGCGGAAAATTTTAACTTTGGACAAAAATTTCAGTTTTAGGGTTTTGAAATTTGGGGCTTTTCTATAATTGATTAATTAGAGTGCAATTGATTGTGAATGAAGGGTATTGTGGCCCTAATGAAGGTTATTGAGTGACTTATGATTGGTTTGAGGCAATTGGGATTGGTTTGGATAAATTGATGTTTGATTGTAGGATGGAAAAGCTGAATTTTAGGGGAAATGCTGTCCGAGTGTCGAGAAAATTAGGGTTTCGTGCGTTTAAGTTGTGATTGAGTAAAAATGTGAGGTTTTGGGGTTGTTTACACCTTTGGCCTTAAAATCAAAGTATTTTTCAATTTTGAGCTATATTTGCATTTTGCTTTAGTAATTCACGTAAGAGTCTTTCGACTCGTGTTCGAGTCTCAATTGTAGTTTCTTGTTTCTTGTAGGTCGTGCCGGTGATTCCGGACAACCGTTTGGGCGAAACTTTGTGACTTGCTTACTTGAAGTGGTGAGTGTACTATGCATGAATTGTGTTTAATCGGTTGTGTACTTGATTCCTTGAATTGGATAACTGTGATTTCCGTGCTCGAGGCGAGAGTGTACTTTATCGCTCTCGTTCTCTTATGTGTATAACTGATTACTGGATATATGTGAATTTGCCTTGTGTTTGGCCTAATGGCGTATGGGGCATGAGCCCTACGACTTTACTGTGATAACTGAGCTCAAGCCTCAATGGCCGTTTATCGAGTCGAGCCGGTAAGGGCCGGTCGATTAGGTAATGAGCCATGAGGTTACTGTGTGTCGAGTGGAGCGTTAGCTCCTCGATTTTGTGGTATACTCGAGTATTACCCCCTGATTTCTGTGAGGTGTTCGGGCCCAGTAGGGGAATGTACGGTGGAAGGTATTAGGTGTAAAGTGGTGATCTACGGTCGTACTTGTCCGTTGAGCGTTGTCGGAGGGTCAACGTCATGTGATCAAGAGTTGCAAGAGGAAATAGGCTCCCGAGAGCCACCCGTATCCTTTCATTTTTGAAATGGGTTTGGTGTTTCCCATATGTGTGCTAGTTGTGTATATTTGAGCATGGCTACCTTCGTGCGCTTTGAATGCATGATTTTAGTACCTCATTGGGCGAAAGCTCACATTCGTTCCCTTTGTTTTCCTTACAGGGCATGTTTTGGGAAATCAAACTTTTGTGAAGCGAGTAGAGCTAGTTAGACATTCTTTTGTACTTTTTTATAGCTCCTCGACTTTAGAAACCCTAATGTGGGACTTGGACATTTGTTTGGATTAAAAACCCTAGAATGGGTTATGTGTACATATTTTCTTATGTATATATGATATACTTTCTTGGAAATGTACTTGTTTATGCTGATTTAAAGTTTAGTCGTGTTTGGGACGCGTTCGGACGAGTTCGGATGTCAAACGCGGAAAAAGAAAAAAATTTGGCCGGACACTGTTCATCGGAATCCGGCCAGGTATCCGGCCAGATCTTGGCCGGATATGCGGCCGGATTTGGGGTGACTTTTGAAAAAATTTTGAGTGGTCACTGCCTCCAATCCGGCCAGATTGTGACGTGGCATGTACTGTTCACGTTCGTTCCGTTTTTCCGTTTTCGTTTTGCGCGCTTATCGTTAACCTTTCTTCGGTATACCTTTCGAAATGGTTAGAATTGCATGTATGTGACCGTTAGCAGTCCTGGCGAGAGTTGGGCAGGCAGTTCGCTAACCCTTAGGGTACGCCCTAGGGGGAGGTGGGGCTGTCACAGAAACAAGGAGTTAAAACAGAAAATTAGTTTTTTGCTTCAAGATAATGCAAATCTTTTTCAACAAAACAAAAAGTTGAAAGCTGAAAATGACTAATTCAAAAAGAATGAGACTATTTTACATTTTGAGCTTGATAGAAAAATAAATCTTTGTGATTTGTTCAAAAAGGAACAAAGTGACCTAAAAAGAAAAATGGATTGTCTAAATGAGTTGTTTCAACACAAGAAACAAAACTGTTTTCATAGAAATGAATCAAAACCTCATTTTGGCATTCATGAGAAAAGGTTGAATTCTAGTGCAAACGAATTTACCATTTATAAGAGAAGACTAGTTAAATTTGTTAAACCTGTCCATGCAAGTAATTCGCTGACTATGTGTAGTTTTTGTTGTCGAATTGGTCATATGAAGAGTAATTGCTATGTAAGGAAAAATATGAGAAATGACATGAAATGCATGTGGATAGTTAGATATAATGCTAACTCTCAAGAACCCAAAAAGTAAAGGGTACCAAATATTATCTTATGAAATTTTGTGTAGGTGAACTTGGTGAACATCATTAGGGAATCAAAATGGTTCATAGATAGTGGATGTTTAAGGCACATGACCGGTGATCCATCACAATTCATCAAGTTCAAGCCAAAATCAAGTGAAAAAGTGACATTTGGAGATGATAACAAAGCCAAAATAATTGGAGTAGGAGATGTTGGTAAGAATGGTCAAACTTTTGTTCACAATGTTCTTCTAGTTGATAATATTAGTTATAACTTACTAAGTGTTAGTCAATTGTATGATAGAAATCTGTTTGTGTTGTTCAAAAAGCATGAATGTCTTGTTCTTGACTCAAAGTTTAATATTATCTTCAAAGGAAAAAGAATAAATGACATCTATGTAGTTATTCTTGAAAATGTTGATTCCTCTAGTTTTAAATGCCTTAAAATTTCAAATGAAGACCTTTGGTTGTGGCATAGAAGATTTTATCATTTCAACATGGATTTGTTAAAAGAAATTTTCAAAAAGGAACTTGTTAGAGGTTTGCTAAAAATTAAGTTTGAAAAGGACAAAATTTGTTATGCTTGTCAATTTGGAAAACAAGTCAAAGTTTCTTTTAAACCCAAGAAATGTGTTTCTACTTCAAAACCTTTGGAATTTCTACATCTTGATTTGTTTGGTCCTACACAAATTGCTAGTTTGGGTGGTAAAAGATATTATTGGGTTATTGTTAATAATTATTCTAGATACACTTGGGTGATGTTTCTTTCTCACAAGGATGATGCCTTCAAAAATTTTGTCTCCCTATCTGCAAAAGTTCAAAATCTGATTGGTTTGAAAATTGTTAAGATTAAAAGTGATAATGGTTCAAAATTTAAATTTTGTGGCTTTTCGGAATTTTGTGATCACAATGAAATTACTTATGAATTTTCAATTGCAAAAACTCCTCAACAAAATGGTGTTGTTGAAAGAAAGAATAGAACTCTTCAAGAATCCGCAAGAACCATGTTAAGTGAATGCAACTTGCCAAAATATTTTTGGGCCGAAACCGTGAATACGGCCTGTTATGCAATGAATAGAATTCTTTTGAAACCAATTTTGAACAAAACCTCTTATGAGTTGATTTTTGATAAAAAGTCAATTGTTGGATATTTCAAAGTTTTTGGTTGCAAATGCTTTATTTTAAATATCAAGGAACATCTTTAAAATTTTGATAAGAAATCCGATGAAAGTATTTTCTTGGGTTATTGTGAAAACAAAAGAGGATTTAGAATCTATAATAGAAGAACCCTTGTTATTGAAGAAGCAATACATGTTACCTTTGATGAATCTAATGATGATATTTCCAAAAGTTGTTGTGAGGATGATGATGTAGGTGTTCAAGAAGGACTTAAGAAACTCACAATTCATGATCAAGATAATGCTCCATTAGAGGAAAATTCAAAAGAAGATGATCCTGAAGAGAATCAAGCATTAGAAGAAAATGACAAGGATGTTGGTACTCCTAAGGATCTTCCAAGAGGTTGAAAGTTCGCTCAAAATCATCCCAAGGAGCTTATTATTGGTGATCCATCCGAAAAGGTAAGAACTCGTTCCTCCTCTAAACAATTGATGGATAATTTTGCCTTAGTCTCACATTTTGAACCTAAAAATGTTGTTGATGTTTTAAAAGATGAAAACTGGATTTTAGCCATGGAAAAAGAACTAAATCAATTTGAAAGGAACAAGGTTTGGACACTAGTTGAAAGGCCTCAAAATCATCCTATTATTGGCACAAAATGGGTTTTTAAAAATAAAATGAATGACAAAGGTGAAGTTGTGAGAAACAAGACTAGACTTGTAACTAAGGGGTATGCTCAAGAAGAAGGAATAGATTTTGATAAAACATTTGCTCCCGTAGCTAGGATAGAATCAATTAGAATGTTCTTGGCTTTTGCATGTTTCAAGGATTTTAAATTATTTCAAATGGATGTTAAAAATGCCTTTTAAATGGTTTTATTGATCAAGAGGTCTATGTTGACCAACCTCCCCGTTTTGAAAATGAGACATATCCAAATCATGTGTTTAAACTTTCAAAATCTTTGTATGGATTAAAACAAACTTCAAGAGTATGGTATGAACGTTTAAGTGGTATTTTGGTTGAGAATGGTTTTAAAAGGGGTATTGTGGATACCACTCTTTTCACTAAACAAAGTCCAAATGATCTTTTGATTGTGCAAATATATGTGGATGATATTATCTTTGGTGCTACAAAGGAGTGTTTGTGTAAGGATTTTTCCACTATTATGCAAAATGAGTTTGAAATGAGCATGATGGGAGTGTTGAACTTCTTCCTTGGGCTCCAAGTGATCCAAAACCGAGATGGGACATTCATTAATGAAGCTAAATATACAAAGAAACTCCTCAAAAGATTTGGAATGGAGGATTCAAAGCAAGTTGGAACACTTATGTGCACATCTATCAAGCTTGACAAGGATGAAGAAGGTATAAAAGTTGATGAGAAGAAGTATAGAGGTATGAATGGTAGTTTGTTTTATTTAACCGCAAGTAGACCTGATATTATGTTTACTGTTTGCTTGTGTGCTCGTTTCCAATCTTATCCAAAGGAATCTCACTTAATTGCTGTGAAAAGAATTTTTAGATACCTAAAAGGAACCTTGAATTATAGTCTTTGGTATCCAAAGTGTCATGAATTTCCTTTATGTGATTTTTCGGATGCTGATTTTGATGGCTGTAGGATAGATAGAAAAAGGTACAAGTGGTACATATCACTTTCTTGGTAATTGCTTAGTGTCATGGTTTAGTAAGAAACAAAATGCTATCTCCTTGTCTACGGCCAAAGCGGAATATGTTGCTGCCGGAGCATGTTATGCTCAATTGTTTTGATGAAAAGTACCTTGAATGATTTTGGATTAATGTATGAATGTGTGTCTATGTATTGTGATAATACAAGTGTCATAAATTTGACAAAAAATTCCATTCAACATTCTAGGACAGAACATAGACATAAAGTATCATTTCATTCGTGATCTTGTCCAAAAGGGTAAAATTTGTATACAATATGTTTGCTCAAAAGATCAAATTGCTGATATTCTTACAAAAGTCTTACCATTGGATCAGTTTGTATTTTTGAGAACAAAATTGGGCGTTTTGGAAAAAAATTTCTCAAAATTCTCTGGTCACACTTTATCGGACGTCCGATACCAATGAACGGACGTCCGATAGTGTTCTAAGTCATTTTCCAGAAAAATTTTGGATCGGACAGTAGTGTCGGACACTTCTCTTCGTTCGGCCGTCCGACACTCAAAAGTGACCTATTATAAAGAAGTTTTCTTCTTCATTTACTTCAAATCTAACCGTTGTATCGGACGTACCCCTTCACCTTCTTCTAATTTCAAAATTCAAATTTGTTTCTTCTCTGATCAACTTCCAAGAAATTGATTTCACCAATACAGTCACAACTCCTTTGCGCATTGATTGGCACTTACAACCACTTCTAACTGCCAACTACTCCACCGATCCTAATTTTCATCCGAAACCCTAGATACTCAAAATTCACCCATTTTGGAAGATTCAAGCATACATTGTAGTCTAAACTGCAATCTTAGTCCATTTCATACATAGTTTCATCAATCTCTGCATCAAAATCATCCTGCATATCATCATGGTACGATTAAGAGAAGGCCCTGCTGGTACCGGACACACCACCAGGCTCAAAGATGAAGAAATTGTTGAGCCTTCTACCAAGAAATCTCCTAGAGGGACTGAGACACGAGGTGGAAAAAGGAAACATCATGCCAGAGAGAAATGTACTGCTCAGTATGAGGAACAGCCAACTGTATTGCCTGATATCATTGATGATAAACAGCCAACTGTTGAGCCTTCCACCAGGAAATCACCAAGAAAAAGGACTGATGTGCCAACTGATGCTCAACGCGGTGGAAAAAGGAAATGTCCTGCCAGAATGCAACCTGCTGCTCAAACTAAGGAAGAGCCAACTCCATTGCCCAAGTTTATTGATGGTGATGCCAGGGAGAGGTTTGAATGGATTTCACAGAAGGGTTTCATCACTCAAAGGACCATTCTCCCCTCTGAATTCCGTAAGCTTGACCTTGAACCAGTTCTTAAACTCTTTGAATTCCAAAAATGGTCTCACATTCTGACCTTACCCAACACTTATTATCCTGATATGCTTCATCAGTTCTTTGCTAACCTTAGGAAGGGTAGTTCACATACTGACCTTGTTTCTCCTGTCAATTCAGTTGATATTGCATTCAATCCTGACATTGTTAATACGGTTTTAAAGACCAAAATTGAAGATGGTTTTAAAGGAAAAATTGCAAACTTTTTCTCTTATGAAGAGTTTCCGACTACTTATCACTATTTTCACCTTGAAAAACTGATGACCTACTTTCAAACACAATTTCACACACCTGCTGAGACAAAATTGGAGGATCTCAGTACTCAAAATTTGATCATCTTTACAATAATTTCAAACTTGTTGGTTCCTACTAATGGTCATAGGACTGATGCTAACAAAATGGAGCTTTACTTGTTTCATTGCTTTCTTGAAAAAGTCCGAATCGATTTCGGCTTTGTCATGTGCAAATTTTTACTCAAAATCAGCACTGATAGCCGTAGGAAACTCTCCTATGGAAAGTTTTTTACTCCAATTTTTGCTCACTTCAAAATACCTTTCACTGGAGTGTCTCCAAAAGAGAGTGCATCCACCATCTTTTCAAAAGTTTATTTTGAAAGAAAAAATCTTGAGATTCTTTGATGGTCATTGGTGCTACAAGGAGTCTGTAGGACAAAGAGTCGTCATGAAACTCCTGTCACCTCTATACCTCTCAGAGACCAATCTTAGTATATTTCACCCTTTACCATCCATCCTAAAAAATCATCCACTCAGCCTTCCTCATTGTCGCGCCCTATTTTTAATTGAAAAATAACGTATTTTATAAAAATGAATTTTTGGATTTATTTTTGAGTAAAATAATAAATTTTAATTTTTTTAAAAATAAATAAAGAAATGGGTCTAAGTGGGACTTAAAAGTGCGACGATTTTGACCCAAAAATAATAGTTTAAAAAGGATTTTTAGTAAAAAATAGGAGTCGCCACTTGGTATTGAGTTAAAGTGTACCAAGTCATCTAAAATGAATTTTTAAAGAAAAAGTAGAGAAAAACCCTTTTTAAACGACTCCAAGTCTGCGAAAATCAAGAGAAAAGGGGTCGGGAGTCACATTTGGAGAAAGAGAAGGCAAGGATAAAATCCAAATCACCCTTTCAACCTAGCCAAGGCTAGTTGCGTGATTTAATCAAAGATTTTCTTATTTTAACATAAGAATTTATCACATTTGGATGTACTATATGAATTCAAACCCTAGACCTAATGTATCGAAGTCAACATGTCTCTTCGAATTTTAGTTGGTGCAAATCGCATTATTTGCGATGCCCAAAGTGATTATTTGAAGAGGTCATGAATATGCAACAATGAGACTTGAAAAAGAATAGAAAAAATTATAATAAATAGGTATACGTGACCTAAGGGAATGCATCATAATGGGTGCGGAGAACTAACACTCATGAATTCAATTTTCCCTTTAACAGAGGGGATACGAGCGTGCTAAGGTTAGAAATCCATACTCGTCCATATCCCATATTTGAGGGGTATTTCCCTATCTAATCAAGCAAATGATCTAACCTAATTCCAATTTTCTTAAATGAAATGCAAATCTACATGTCATGTTCTACAAATAGCGGTAAGGAGTATACGTATAGGGGAAATATGGGATAAGAGATATACATATAGTGGGAATATAGGATAAGGGATATATAAGGGAAATGTCATATAAAATGAAAAATCCTAAAAAGTAGAAAATATACATAAAAATGTAGTGATTTGTCACACAAATATGTTCAAACGTGTGGATGGTCCCTAAGGGTCTAGCGTTGGACTAACCCATGTCTATAAGTTCCCACTAGCATTGGACTAGTGAAAAATTAGAAATGAGGGCCACAACTAGCGTTGGACCAGTATGAAATCGGAAAAAGTGCCACAACTAGCGTTGGACTAGTGTGGTGACGTCATGCACTTATTATAATCAAATAAATCAAATAAACATAATAAAAACAATTAAACACATAATATCACATAAAACACATAGCACATAAGCATGATATCTAAATGTAAGGCCCTAAGAAAGCGAGTAAAACGTAACACACAAGCATGCAAAACACACAAAGCAAATAAAGCGAATAAAAATCTAACTATTATATTTGGGGGCCCTAACTACAATCTAAAAGGGAAAAGATGCAATAAAATAAAATAATAACCTAACTATTACAACTTGGCCTTTAAATGCCTCTCAAATAACTAAAATTAAATTAAATTAAATATTCAAAATTAAAATAAACAAAGTGAATAAAGAAATAAATGAAATAATAAAAAACATTCAAAAATGCCTGCAATTACACAAATAAAATCACATAGTAGCACATAGGATCAAGTAAAACCAAAATAAAGGAGTAGAGTATACCTCTCTTGAATTGGTGACCTAATGAAATGAGATTTTTCTTATTTACCCTCCAAAACAAAGAAAAAGATCAAGGCATCACTTTAATTAACAAGAATCACATGAAATGGAAATAAAACACGAATTTGAATCAATCATAACATTCAAATAAAAGTAAACAACCCATATTCAACAAATTAAAACAAATAAAAATCCAATTGGAAGATTTAAAGAAGTTTGAGGGGTCAACTCTTTATTATTACAAATATTAAGGGCCTAAATAAAATGAAATTAAGGGCTTAAGATGAAACATTGTGAGGTCTCGTGCTTTTATTTCTAAAATAGTTATTTTTATGATTATTTACCCTAGTATTAGTTACTTATATTATCGTTACAAGAATTTCTTTTAGGTTTCGTTTTATCGCGCGCGAATCGGAAGTTCGCGTTTTTCGCGTCAAATCGACCCAATGGAGATTTAAGAAATTTATTCTAAACTACTAAGAGTGAAGAATTATAGTGTTAAAGGAATTACATTTGAGGTTTAGTACACAAGTGTAACAAACCTGAGAGAAAACGGATACGAAATGCACGCGCGAACACTATTCCTAGTTGAATTTTGCACCATTTTTTGCCACAAATCACTCAAGCTTCTCCAAGAAGCTTCATAACACACAACTCTCTCTCTCCTCACTCATCAAGCTCGGCTGAAACACTCCAAGGATGAAGGAAGAAAGCTCACCAATTTTCACTCCAATTCTTGCTACCATTTCACCTCATTTTTCACACAACTTACATATTACTTGGAGAGCAACTCTAGCTTGGTGAAAGGCTTCATCTTGCGGTTTTCTTAGAGCTTTTGTGGTGATAAATTTCTGGTTTTCAAGAGCTCAAGAGGTATCCATTATCTCCTCTAATCTTTCCATTTTTATTCAAAGTTGGAGCTTCAATTGCAAGGGTTTGAACCCTAAGCATGAAACTAGGTAGAGGACTTGAGGAATCTATTTTATTGCTTTAATCTTTAGGTAGAGGTCTTGAGGTGACTTCTAGGTAGCGGGCTTGAGGTGTAAATGCTTGATTGTGATTGTTATGTGTTTAGATGAGTTGATTATGGATAGAAAATGAAGGAAAGATGAAGGAAAATTGCGCATGGATGCTGGCCGAAATCTGTCGTGTTATTACCGTGCCTTTATTTCAAATTTTTGATGCTCAAATGACTGTGAAACTGATGTATATATGTTTTATACGGTGTGTAGAAAGTTTCTATCAAAAATCATTTGAATTGGTTGAGCAAAACTTAAAATTTCGAAATGTGAAGAAACCTGGAAAATGTGTTCAGGCAATCTGAACAGTGTCTCTTTGATCGAACATATCTCTTTGTACAGATGTCAAAATCGAGTACCATTTATGGCATTTGAAACTAGACATTTGTAGCTTTCCAACGGTATAAAATTCACTTTCTAGTTCGAAATGAGTGAGCCGTAGTGACTCGGCAAAGTTGCTGTCCTGTTCTGATGGCCTATCCGAGAGAAAGGTAGAAGCTGCACACTGTGGCTCTATTTTCTCTCACTTATGAACTGATTTTAAAAATGACTTGTTCTGATAAAATGTAGTCTTATGATTCTAGTTTCTAACGCCACTAACCATTCTCAATTCCAAGTTATATTGAGTGAAATATGGTTCAATTTCCAAACTGCGGCAAAGCTGGAAAACCCTTCCTTTTGCTGGCTGACTGGTTTAGTTGTTTGTGAAATGTTTATTTTGAAATTTTGATGTCAACCAACTATCAATTGCTTATGAAATGTTTCTTGGACCTTGGTTTCACAAATGAACCAAAATGGGACTGATTTCATGGTGTAAAGTGTTTGAAAAGGAAAAGAAAGCAAGAAGACAGATTTGCCTTAAGAATTTCCTAACTTTTGGTAGTTTTGTTAACTACCTTTCCGTACGAGGTTTAATGCGAAATTTGATAGAGGAGTATTCATCATATGGAAGTTAAATTGTACCAAATTTGGTGTTATTATAAGACCATTTTGATACCCAAATGATGTCCCAAAGTTTGCTTTCCAAATCTGGAAATTTTCTGATTTGTGCTCGAATTGCAGCCGACTTTGGACTATTATATCTCAATGGTAAAAACACTGAATTTAGTCCCGTTTGACCTGTTTAAAACTTTGTTAGGGACTCGTATTGTGTTACAAATTTCAGAGGCTAGTTCACTTTCTGTGAATTTTTCCGAATTTTCAAACTTTGCCGAAAAACAAGACTGAAACTGTCTTATATGCTCAAATCAGCCACTTTGAGCTGAAATTTGAATATCTTCCGTTTAGAATCTTGGAAAGGTGTCTTCTAGGAACTTTTATTAATTTGAACCAAGATTCCAACGGTATAAATTTTTCCAATTTTGGACCTATTGAGTGCAAGTTCTGATTTTTCTAAATTTGACGTGCAAAAACTGAAATTTTCCGACTCGATGGGAAATGACTTTTTGGAAACTCTTCCCTATCCTTTGAGATTGATTGACCGTTTTAAACTTGATTTCACGAAGGAAATCAGTTTGATTTGTGTTATTAAACCCCACTTTTGAGTCTCGATTTACGAGTAATTAAAGCTCTCTTTCATGACATTTTTCTTAGTATTATACAAGTGTACAATCTTCCTTGTTAACAAGGGGTTTATAAGCGATAGTATGTGATAGCTAATTACTATTTGCTCAGGCGCTAAAGGAGACCTTCAAGAGGATCTCGAAGCAGACACCTAAAAGTTGTTTGAGCACTTACTCCCTATTTTGATTGGTGAGTGTCAAATGCATGATTTGTTGCAATTATGTGAATTGCTTCTTATGGACTGAATGGCTTATAACTGTTGAGTCAAGTGTATACTTTATCGCACTCGTTCTCTTTTAACTGATTGAACAACTGAACTGAACTGCTTGTAACTGAACTGTATCTGAACTGCTTGCATGTCATTGGAGTGAATCTTCTCGACTTATAACTGAACTGCCTGTATGTCGTTGGAGTGAATCTCCTCGACTTATAACTGAACTGTGGGGACGCCCAAATCTCAATTGGCCGACCTTGCGACTCGAGCCAGCAAGGGTTTGGTCGAGGAGCTTGGCAAACCATGAGATAACTGTAAGCTTGATCTATTGAGAGATCTTGCTTGGCCTACTCGCATAGTAGTGCCTTTTATTGATGTTTGGGCCCGGTGCGGTGTATGGTGGACGGAATTGACGTTAAGTGGAGTTCTACGAACTTAAATGCCGACTCGATTGACGGAGTGTCATTGCGGGAAGGTATTCGATCGAGGTTTGGCGAAGCAAGTGGAACTTAGCTCCTGAGAGCTCTTGTATCCTCATTGAATGTGTTTAATTGAAAATTGTGAATTGCTTGAATGTTACAGTTTTAATGCTTGCTTAAATGCCATTGCTACTCGAACTATGTGTTTTGCATGTTTTCTTGGACTCACGAGCATCCGCTTAACCCTTTAGATTTGTTTTCCTTAACAGGAGCTGAACTGGAAGGGATTATGGAAAAGCCTACTTGATGGCTCTTTTGACTAGAATTTTGGAATGTATTTGTCTAGACATCCTTTTGGGAAGTTGAATATTTGGAAAGTGGATGTATTTTGAACTTGTGATATAAGATTGAATATTTATGTATGGAAATGATTTCATGCCTTTATTCCGATTTCATTGTTAGCATTGTACCTTAAGTTTGAACTGGAATTGTGCTGAGTCCTGGCGAGAGTTGGGCAGGTGTCCCGCCGATACCCTTTGGTTCGTATTAGGGAGAAGTGGGAGCTTCACAGTTCGTATCAGAGCACTAGGTTAGAGATCTATTTGGGAGATATATTAGAGACTTTACTTCTAAGAATAGGAATGAGATAACCTAGTTATACCCTAAGTTATATTTGAGCGAGTTAGTGACTTTAAGTTTCTAAGCCCGGAAATTGTGGTTGTTTTGTAGGGATGGAGAATGGAAATGGGGAACCTGCTGCTAATGGTAATGGTCATGCTAATGGCCACATGGAACCCCTTAGGTCTATTTACTATAGAGCACAGGGTGGAGGAGCTCGTGTGCGTTACTCGCCTTCTTCTAGGTTTCCTCGATGTATCTGTAGGGCGACATACGCTTATCCGAATGACCTCGTATTTGCTATTGATGATGAGCGTCGTCAGTTGGTGGATACCAACAGAGATCTACTCCAGGAGGTGGAGGAGCTAAGCCTTATGGTGAACGCTCAGAATGATAGGATTGCAGAGTTGGAGGGGACATTAGTGGACGAGGTGGCTAGGGCTGAGGCTGCCCGTGATGAGCTTCAGAGAGTTAGGGGTTCGACTTACTAGGATAGGTGAGGAGATCCGGGATCGGGCCGCTGGGATTCTAGTAGACACCACCATGCTGATTGACGAGGTGATGGATGTTGTTCAGAGTCCGGCTCAGGAGGAGGATCCGGAGGAGGACCCTGAGCAGGAGATTCCACTTGATAGCCCTAATGTGGATTAGACCTAGAGTGATAGACTTTTGACTTTTGTAACTAGAAATTGTGACGCCCCCACTTCTCCCAAGGGCAGACCCAAGGGTATCCGCAGGACACCTGCCCAACTCTCGCCAGGACTCAAGACAATTCAATTCAAACTTAACGGTACATACCAAATAATACAAGTCTAAAATGAAGAAAAGTCACTTCCTTAACTGAATATCCAAATCTTACATCACGTTCTCAAAAGATACATCAAGTCCCAAAACACAACCATTAAAAGTCGACCAAATATTACAACCAAGATTCCAATCAAAAGTATAACCTAGTCGGCTTTTCCAAAATCTTCCGATCCACCTGTTAAGGAAAACAAATCTACGGGGTGAGCAATTGCTCGTAAGGCCAAGAAACACACATGCAAGCACATAGTTCAAGTAGCAATCCCAATTTAGCAAGTAAAACAGTAATATTCAAGTAATTAACAATTCGAATGAGAAAAGTAAATAGAAACAATTCAAGGATATGGGAGCTCTCAGGAGCTAATTTCCACTTGCCTTGCCAATGTACGATCAATTACCTCCCCGTGATGACACTCTGTCAACCGGATTGGTATTTAGTCCGTAGAAACTCCACTTACCCGTTCTCCGTCCACCATACATACCCCACCGGGTCCGAACTTCTATAAAGGCACTACTATACGAGTAAGCCAAGCATGATCTCTCCAATAGATCATGCCTTTAGTTTTTCTCAGGGCTTACCAAGCTTCCCGACCAAGCCCTTGCAGGCTTGAGTCGCAAGGTAGGCCGATGAGTTTGGGCGTCCCCCAGTTCAGTTGTGTATCGAGGAGATTCACTCCAACGATGTGTATACAGTTCAATTAAAGGTCGAGGAGATTCACTCCAACGACATATGCAGCCATAGCATATAATTCTGTTCAATTCAGTTCAGGTAATTCAATTCAGTTCAGGCAATTTAATTTCAATTCATTTAAATGAGAACGAGGCGATAAAGTACACACACGACTCAGCAGTTATCAATTATTCAGTCCAATAGGAGCAATTCATATAATTGCAACAAAACATGCACTTGACACTCACCTAGTCAAAATAAGAGAGTGGTGCACAATCAAGTAATTAGGAGTCCCTCGTGAGATCCTCTTGAAGGTCTCCTTGTGTGCCTGAGTAATTAATAATTGACTATCATACACCATTGTTTAAAACCCCTAGTTAACAAGGGAGATTGTATACTTGTACAATCTAAGAAAATATCATGAAAGAGAGCCTTAATTGTGACAGCCCCACCTTCCCCTAAGGCGAACCAAAGGGTTTGGCGGACCGCCTGCCCAACTCTCACCAGGACTACGGAGTCGAATCACACAAACCCTAGATTACGCGCGATAGGAACCCAAAGAAAACAAACAATCAGAGACTACTAAGCCGATCACACACAAACTAAAACGTTCCGAATGATAATACAATGATTAAATGTATCGACGACCACGATAACGAAAACGAAAACGAAAACGAAACTGAAAATGAACAGTTACTGTCACGTCACAATCCGGCCGGGTACACGGCTGGATTCCTGGCCGGATTGGAGGCAGTAGCTCAACCAAAATTCTTCCAAAATTCCCTGCAAATCCGGCCAGATATCCGGCCAAAAACTGGCCGGATTCGATGAACAGTTCCCGCCAAAAATTCTTTCATTGTTCAAACGCCGCGCTCGTCCGATCGCCCAATGGTTACAAGTAGAATCTCAACAAGTCCAAAGATACCATCTCAAACGAATACACTTAATGTACACGATTAAACACTTATATACATACATAGAAAACTTTACAAATCAAAACATGATACTTGATTAAAAGCAATTAGGGTTTTGATTACAAAAGAGCGTTTTCACTAGCTCGACCCTTTCTTCAAAATCACGGTTCAAAAGTGTTGTTCCCTATAAGGAAAACAAAGATAACGGGAAGGGGGTGAGCTTACGCTCAATGAGATACCAAAAGTACAGAAGTCATGAATCATGGCATTTCACTTTTCAATCATGCAGTTATACACCACCAGATAGGGAGATGAATAAACACTTCAAATGGAAACGATACAGGTGGCTCTCAGGAGCCAAAATTCTCATTTCTTCACCGGAGCTTGACCAAATAGTAGTTGACATTCCGTCAACTTTCAAATAAAGTAACGCGTCCAGTAGAGCACCACTTTAACGCCAATTCTGTCCACCAAACATACCCCTTACCGGGCTCGAACACCTCAACAGGAACAGGAATGGTAATACTCGAGTATACCGGAAATCCAGAGTCTCCAATACCCAAAGATTTCCTAAAAGTGGACTACTGTGGTTCGTTATCTAATCGACCAACCCCTTGCATGCTCGACTCGAGTAACTAGCCCCCGGTTTTGAACTCAAAGGTCATAGAATGGTCGTTAGACTCAACCCTCCAAACGACATCAACAAATACCGAGAACAAATACAGATAACAGATACAGAGAACAAATACAGACTTATACAGTATACAGGAACCAGAATAAACAGGTGAGAGAAACGAGTGTGATAAAGTACACCCTCGTTTCGTACAAGTATATAGAAGTCACAGATAATCAGGTTGCAAATTGCAAGTACAGATAAATCAGATAACCACCAATTTAAGGGAGTGGTACACTCACCAGTTTAAATAAACAACTTCAAACGTTTCCTCCCGAAGTACTTGGATCACCGGCACGTCCTAAACCACCAAGGTAAAACAATTGAGACTCGATTACGAGTCATATGCCTAACCAAGTAAATTACCAATGCAACACAAAAGTATAGTTTTGGAGTGAAAAGGTAGTAGTTGGTCCTAAAGACATGAACGATCCAAAAACCCTTCGCTTCTACCCAAAACCATACCTACAATGATTTACTAACTCCAAACTTAAGGTGCAAAATGAAAGTAAGAATAATTCTAGGAAAACAAGATTTTCCAGTTTTGCGCACCATCATTTGAAAACTCATATCTCACGATTGTTAAGTCCAAAATTGATAAAATTTATGCTGTCAGAAAATAGATTCAAAGGGGTATAATTTCTCAGAAGACACATTTGTAAGATTCATACCACAAGTCAGTCAAATTCGAGTCTCAAGTCGCAGCTTCATCCAATAAAAGACAGAACAGGTACGTAATTTCAGTTAACTTTGGAAAATCACCATAAATCACAAAGACAGAACTAGAGTCTGAAATTTTTTTACGGTTTATAACTCTATGAATCTAGTTTAAAACTCAACAAACGGAACTCGATTCTGACATTTCTACAAAAGATATAGCAAATTTCCCAAAACTGCTCAAGGGTCCTACGAAATTTCAGCAGCACTTCCCTTGTTTCTCTTTTACTTTTCCAACCTAACATCCACCCAATCTCACCTCAATTCAGCCACACTTTCACATATAAATCACAAGCTATTGAACACACCATATTAGGGTTACAATACCCTTCAAATACAACCAAATGGTAGCTCAAATTAGAAACCCTAAAGCTGGAATTTGTGCACATAAGCTGGAAATTTCTTTAGGTAAAGTAACCTAGCACTTAAACACTAGATTTCTCACATGTCAAAACTAGTAAATCATGGCCAACCATTAACCATCACATGAGGGCAGAAAATTTACCAATAAATCTGAAATCTACTATAACCCTACCTCAAACCATGAAATCTTCCACAAAACAACATATTCAACAACCACAAGCCAATAATTTACCATTAGTAAGAATAAAGAGAGATTTTTTAAGCAAGATACCTTGAAACCTCAAGAAAAATAATAGCTTAACTTCTTCCTCCCAAAATAACTCCACAACCACCTTGGAAACTACTTTGGCTAGCACTTTTATGGAGTAGTTTGTGATTTGGTTGGTTAAAACTCAAGATTGTAGCAAGAAATTGAGGTGCAAGATGAAGCCTTCTTTCTCTTTTCCCCTCTCTTTTGGCCGGCCAAGGATGAAGAAAAATGAGATGAATTTTGGTCAAATTTTTGATTTAGTAAAGTTAAGAAACCTTGGGTCAAAGTCCACCATCCAATCGGGCTGCGACACTTGGCACCTTGAATGTTTTAAGCTTATCTTCTTTCTCCCAATGGTTAATCTATCTAGCTAACCTCTAATCATCTCCTAGCACCTTGTAAAATAATATCCCTTAATACAAAACTTCAACTAGTTGTCAAAATTCACCGCACTTAACGCCCTAGCGGGTCCCATGTACAATATACACCACTAATGTCCCATAAACTAACTTATACTTGAAAAATAATTTTAAAACTGTACTTTCTTATAAAAATCTCTGGTAATTTAATATAGTAGGGTAAGGAAAAAAAATGGCACACGAAGAAATAAAATAAAAGAATATAAAATAAGGGAAGTTTGCGGGTCCTCACACTCTCTCCCCCTTAAAGAAATTTCGTCCTGGAAATTTTCTTACCATAAGGATCTATCAAAATCCTAGTTAAACGGGGGGGACACGGGTATCGTACCTTCTACGACCTCAAACGAGTCAGGGACCTGATGTTGCTCTAGGGCATACACCCGAGCCAATACCTTCAATCCAGTCCCTTCCCCTTTCGACGGTCCAGGGTTGGTCTTGGTCGATTGCTGAGTCCTTTTTCCTTCTCGTAATAGACCCGGACAATTGGAAATCCGATGCTTGGCGCTCCCACATCGCAGGCATTTTCCACTTTTCCACCAACAATTCTCCTCGATATGGTTGATTTTTCCACAATAGCCACAAGATAGGAGAGGGATTGAGGTTTGATCTCCTTGGGATGCACCTCTCAGAGTATCTTCTTTAGGTGTCTCCAAAATTTTCACTCCACCAGCTCCTCGACCTACTTTAGAGTGGTAACCTACCTCGATCATCTTGTTCCTGCCTTTGACTTTCACTAGCTGCACCCCTTTTCTTTGCATGGAAGGTCTTCACCTGTACCCTTGCAATTTCTGTCCTTTGGACTTTCTCCGGAACCTCCATAAAAGTATTAATTTGTGCCATTGCTAAAGCCTCTTCGGAAATTCCTTCGTATTTTCTTTTCAACTCTATGTTCTTGTGCAAGAGCTCAATTTTCTCTGAATACTCGTGTTTCCATCGCCCTTCCCAGTACTCGGCTAGTCTCTTTTGGACCTCTATTTCGTTTCGAAGAATCTCGATTTCTTTATACATATCAACCCAATGTGCCATCTCACGGATTCGCTGGAACTCAAATGATAGCCTGCCAGGCAAATCAATGGGTCATAATAAATAACTAAGTACAAGTGAAACTAAGTCCAAATGGCACTCTAATCATATAACGGTTAAGTCCTTCACTCCCAATCCAACTACGGAAGATCAAACTGAGATATTCGCCAATAAATAGGCGAGAAAATAGAACATGGTTAAGGCATACTATGCCACGTATCACTTATGTACATAACGAAACCTTAAAACATACCTCGCACATCAAAAGTTTCAACCCTTATGCCACATCCGTGTTTAAAAAAAATCTCTCTACCTAATTCCAAAACTTTCACTCTCGGTACAATAATAATCAAACCAAGTTCATACGTTGATATTAGGGAATAGGTATCAAGGAAGCATAAACAAGGGTCGTTCGTCGAGAACTAAGCTACGGGTATCAGATATCCAAAGCGAGGTAGAGATACCTATCTTGTTGCAGTCAGATCGTCTCAAATCAAATAAACACTTATCTAGTCCTCACGTTCATGGAAAGAGAAATAGGTCTTCGGTGCGAATTTCTCGATGTACACTACAATCCGATCACCCTCTATAGAAACCCCAGTCAGACCATTACTAGGTTCGTCCATGATAACACTCTTAGATCCAATCTCCCCTCCGATCAGTCCAATTACTAGGTCAAATGTTAAAATCTTCTGTACTTTGACTCTTGTCGTCAAACTCACCTCAAGTGCAATCAAGATACAGGCCTTTATTCTAGCGTTCTCACTATTGAGTACTCAAGTACAAGAATCCACAATAAGGTAATTCACAACTCGAGCCGGCCGGTCCCAAGAGTAAATCACCCATATTAGAGATTCCTACCTGACGTACATAACTATTGTCCCCAAGTATTCTGAGAAAGATTGGAAACCTATAACAGCTCATAAACCATAGCTTACGTCCAAGAAGGGCACTTAGTCCTTTACACTCATTCACGCAATCAGGACCATAACACCACTTGGCCCAAGCTCACTTCGCGCAGAAATCACGCGAAACAGCTCTGATACCACCTGTGACAGCCCCACCTTCCCCTCAGGCGAACCAAAGGGTTTGGCGGACCGCCTGCCCAACTCTTGCCAGGACTACGGAGTCGAATCACACAAACCCTAGATTACGCGCGATAGAACCCAAAGAAAACAAACAATCAGAGACTACTAAGCCGATCACACACAAACTAAAACGTTCCGAATGATAATACAATGATTAAATGTATCGACGACCACGATAACGAAAACGAAAACGAAACTGAAAATGAACAGGGACTGCCACGTCACAATCCAGCCGGTTTCTGGCCGGATTGGAGGCAGTAGCTCAACCAAATTCTTCCAAATTTCCCTGCAAATCCGGCCAGATGTCAGGCCAAAAACTGGCCGGATTCGATGAACAGTTCCCGCCAGAAATTCTTTCCTTGTTCAAACGCCGCGCTCGTCCGATCGCCCAATGGTTACAAGTAGCATCTCAACAAGTCCAAAGATACCATCTCAAACGAATACACTTAATGTACATGATTAAACACTTATATACATACATAGAAAACTTTACAAATCAAAACATGATACTTCATTAAATTTGACGTGCAAAAACTGAAATTTTCAGACTCGATGGGAAATGAGTTTTTGAAAACTCTTCCCTATCCTTTGAGATTGATTAACCGTTTTAAACTTGATTTTAATGAAGGAAATCAGTTTTTTTTGTGTTATTAAACCCCACTTTTGAGTCTCGATTTATGAGTAATTAAGGCCCTCTTTCATGACATTTTCTTACTATTGTACAAGTGTACAATCATCGTTGTTAACAAGGGGTTTATAAGCGATAGTGTGTGATAGCCAATTACTATTTGCTCAGGCACTGAAGGGGACCTTCAAGAGGATCTTGAAGCGGACGCCTAAAAGTTGTTTGAGCACTTACTCCCTATTTTGATTGGTGAGTGTCAAGTGTATGATTTGTTGCAATTATGTGAATTGCTTCTTATGGACTGAATGGCTTATAACTGTTGAGTCGAGTGTATACTCTATCGCACTCGTTCTCTTTTAACTGATTGCACAACTGAACTGAACTGCTTGTAACTGAACTGTATCTGAACTGCTTGCATGTCGTTGGAGTGAATCTCCTCGACTTATAACTGAACTGCCTGTATGTCGTTGGAGTGAATCTCCTCGACTTATAACTGAACTATGGGGACCCTCAAATCTCAATTGGCCGACCTTGCGACTCGAGTCGCGGAGCTTGGCAAACCATGAGATAACTGTAAGCTTGATCTATTGAGAGATCTTGCTTGGCCTACTCGCGTAGTAGTGCCTTTTATTGATGTTCGGGCCCGGTACGGTGTATGGTGGACGGAATTGACGTTAAGTGGAGTTCTACGGACTTAAATGCCGACCCGGTTGACGGAGTGTCATCGCGGGAATGTATTCGATCAAGGCTTGATGAAGCAAGTGGAACTTAGCTCCTGAGAGCTCCTGTATACTCATTGAATGTGTTTAATTGAAAATTGTGAATTACTTGAATGTTACAGCTTTAATTCTTGCTTAAATGCCATTGCTATTTGAACTATGTGTTGTGCATGTTTTCTTGGCCTCACGAGCATCCGCTCACCCCGTTAGATTTGTTTTCCTTAACAGGAGCTGAACTGGAAGGGATTATGGAAAAGCCTACTTGATGACTCTTTTGACTAGAATTTTGGAATGTATTGTCTAGACATCCTTTTGGGAAGTGGATGTATTTTGAACTTGTGATGTAAGATTGAATATTTATGTATGGAAATGACTTTGTGCCTTTATTCCAATTTCATTGTTAGTATTGTACCTTAAGTTTGAATTGGAATTGTACTGAGTCCTGGCGAAAGTTGGGCAGGCGTCCTGCCGATACCCTTTGGTTCGCCTTAGGGAGAAATGGGGGCGTCACAAACATACCAAAATCAAATACTAAAATTCACAACAATGCATCAAAACCCTCTCACCGAACCCCAAACAAACAAAAATATTACTCAAATCTAAACCATGTTTACAAAAATCCGAATCAAAAGCTATAAATCTATCAAAAATTATTAAACTTCAAAATTCATCCTAAAATTCACCAATAATCTATTCAAAAATCACGCAAAAACATGGCAAAGAAAAATTAACATTGAAAAGGGCATAAATGATTAACTTTTCCAATTTTTGAGCTATAGTGGCATTAGTTGAAAAATCAGGGGGTTAAAGTGTAATTTTTTGAAAATATTTTCATGCAAAGCTCGCGCCATGCATCTTCTTCTCTGGTTTCTTTTCCTCTGCAACAATTCTTCTGCGGTTTCTTTTCTATTCAGCCTAGATACATTCATGCAACCTAACTCAAGCAAATCCTAACTTGTTCAACCACTAACTGTAAGAACTTGGGACAAGGGAGAGAGGAAAGATCCAACAAAGTTATCGAATGTAACATGCAACAAAGTGATATTAACATTTGCAGTAACTTTGAACCCACAAATCTTCAAGAAAACAACCCAATCATAAAACAAACAAGATAATGAAACACAAAATCCATGGTTCACATCCCTTCAGTTTCATGAATGAGAAAAACTGATGACCCTTGTTCATAAGTTCCCAACAAGAAACTACAGAACCCAACGTTGATTATAAGTCACAAAACTTGGGTTGAGATCATGACAAAAAGCAAGAAAAAGAACAAGGAAACTTTAAAGAGGGAGAGGCTATACACATTCAGAATGAATACTATACCCAGAGCTATTGCCTATGAACACAAACTTCAGCAAACCACACCTTGCGGCCAAACAATGTTTCAAACAGAGCTGGAGTAACTAATGTTTCAAAGTTGCAAAACAATATCAATGTTGCGGCCTGATGTTATACCATACCTTGCTGCAAGTTATACATAATAACACATTCTAATAGCCAGCAAACCGAAAATTGAAACAAACCAAGACTTCACATGACTAAACAACGCATCATTCACCACTGCTGCAACAAAGCAAAGAGCTTCAACCCTGTTGCAGCAACTCTCGGCCTCTTATAAACATTCTAATGTGCTCAACCAAGAATTGACTCAATGAATCCAGACCACGAAGCTTTCTTTTCCCTTTCCTACATAAGGTTCTGACTTCTAGACATAAAGGTTCCGCATAAGATCATAAAAATTTAGAAGAGTTGTTGCAATTTCGTTGGTTTTTTCCTTAAGCATAGCAGGTCATCAAAACAGAATTTCTATATATTGTCGCTATCATACCATGAAACAGGGAGGAACCAAAACGTTGTTCGAAACAAGATGATAAACATCAGATGCTAACTTCCTTCTCACATGAAACCCATGAAACCCATGAAACATCATACCATAAAGCCCACGTAAACATCACTCTCCTTCTCATAGCAAGCATCTTACCACTTTGTGACCATAAAACTCTTATGTTTACACACAAAATTCATAGGAAAAGGGCATGCGAAATATGAAAATTTCTGTAACTTTCTACCACAACCTTGCGGTTTATCCGACTAACAATCTAAACCAAAAACCATCACACTCATTAGCCGAAATCCATAAAAAAACTTCATCTTAGCGTTGTTAAGAAAACACAAATGCAACTACCTATTCCCAACAGGTCCAATAATGCTACTGGATATAAAAAACGCAATCAAAACAGAAAGAAAAACTTGCGGTAAATGCGTATATGATATACCGATCAAATAACAAGCAAACCCCAAACTTCTGTCCCCAAACCCAAGCCAAACCCACGAATTTCTCAGCCAAAATAGAAGTAGAACTCAACCTTCCTCAAACAACAAAACCCAGACATGAAACAGAGAGTGTTGGATGAAATGCAACAGATAACAGACGGAGTTGGCTCTTGGGAGAAAAAACAAATTTTAGAAACAAAATGGTAAGAAAATAAAGAACCATCAGACATGGCCATACCTAAAATACAGGTAAACAGCGAAAAGGAAACAGCTTTGGCAGTGCTCTCTCTCGGTGAAGGTTCGCAGGTGATGATGGTGGACTAAAATGGTGGCAGCTTCTCGCGAGGGGCAGCAGTTCCAGTTGCTTCTTTGTTCCTTGAAGAAAAGCACCAGATTTCTCTCTTCTTCCTCCTTGCTCTCTCTCCCACTCTCTCGTAGCTAATCCTTTAAACCCTAGCCGCCAAGCTCTCTCATTTTCTTTTCTTTCTTTCTTCCTAACCCTATGCCCGAAACCCTTTTCTTCCCCCTTTTCTTTCTAGCCGCTACCCTTTTACTCTACTTTTTTTCCTCCCCTTTGTTCAGCCATTTTTGTTCTATTTATATGGAACACAAACTTTCAAACCCTCACCTCAAAGGTGAGGACGAGAGTTGAAATTTACTGGGCATTTTAGAGCCACTCGATGGCTGTTGTTCCAGAAGGTTCTTGATAAGAATCAATGGGAATGAGGTGGCCAACATTTGGGAAAAGAAAAAGCCAGAAAAATGAGTGGAAAATGGGGCGAAATGGAGCTGTAATAAAAAACCCTGCATTTAGCATGGCTGGTTCTCGTGCCAGCTGAAGAAGAAAACGCGCGCGTGGGTTTTTTTCTTTTTTTTTTAAACCAATTTTCATTTCTCTTCTATTTTTCTTTTTAATTCTTTTTTTCCTAATTTTCTTTTTCCAATTTTCTAAAATGATTTTCCTCAAAAAAAGAAAAATAAATTAAAAATAAACAAAAACAAAAAATAAAAATGAATAAAATAAAAATGGTGAAATTTTTTTTGTGTTTACAGCTTGCCCCTCTTTGTCTGAGTTTCGAAGAGATTTAAGACAAAAAACGTAGATACCAAATATTTACCTGTAATTATTCTGCCGTGAACTAAAAACATGTAAACATAAAAAAGGTCAGTGGGATAAAATTTGAGTCTGCCGTAACATCGGTCAGTGGGATAAAACCCGATCCTACCATAACATCGATCAGTTGGATAAAACCCGAACCTGCCGTAACATCGGTCAGTGGGATAAAATTCGATCCTGCAATAAATAACATCGGTCAATGGGATAAAATCCGATCCTGCCGTAAATAACATCGGTTAGTGGGATAAAATCCGATCCTATCATAAATAACATCAGTCAATGGGTTAAAACTCGATCCTGCCGTAAATTGGTCAGTGAGATAAAACCCGATCCTGCCATAACATCGGTCAGTGGGATAAAATCCGATCCTTTCGTAAATAACATCGGTCAGTGGGATAAAATTCGATCCTGCCATAAATAACATCGGTCAGTGGGATAAAACCCGATTCTGCCGTAAATTAGTCAGTGAGATAAAATCCGATCCTGCCGTAAATCGGTCAGTGAGATAAAACTCGATTTTGCTATAACATCGGTTAGTGGGGTAAAATCGATCCTGCCGTAAATTGGTCAGTGAGATAAAATCCGATCCTCCTATAACATCGGTCAGTAGGATAAAATCCGATCCTATCATAAAATTGAAAAGATTTTTGCAGAATGCTTTTTGTAGAATTTTGAAAAATAGAGATAGATGATTTCTTCTAAAAAAATTGCCCCAATGTGATATTATTGGACTATCAGACCTGCAAAAAAGAAATGATCATAATGATAGATAATGCCACCACCATCCGATCAATCCTGCTTTTAAGAAATATGTAAACATGAGTATTTGGGCGTTCTTCCCTAATGTAGCGAAAATTTAACTTTACTCTGAGAAACTGTGTCAAATTTCCTCAACTTCCAATGTTAACAAGACACTTGGTATCCAGGCAATTTTAACAAATCGCAAGGGTTGCCATTTGATAATTCCCTGATGTAGCCAAACTCAACTTTGCTCTCCGAACCACATCAAATCTTCTTAACTTCCAATGCTTGTTCAAATGTTTGGTATCCATATACTTTCAAAAAATCACAGGGATTGCCATTTGATGACCCCAATGAAATAAAGGAGATTATGAAACATATGTAAATATCTTTTATTTACACAAAATGATCAAAAATATAGTAGCATGAAAACAACCAGTTACCTTTATTGAAAGAAAAACTGACTTTAGAGAAATGAACCTGTATACTCAAAAGTTTATATTTCATGAATCAAAACACTTTAATTTCTTTAACAAAATGTTACGTTTGACCCTTTGGATATCTATCGTTCCTCCGGAATTCAATGTCGTCAACAGAACCACAACCGTGAAGAGAAATTCAAATAAACTGAGTCACCAGCCATTTCCAAATCCAAGCTCACTTCTCCTTACACAACCCTACCTTAGCGCCCTTTCGGGTTTTCACTAAGACTGCCCCCTCTCTTTTTATTTTATTTTTATTTATTTTCATTTTTCAATTTTCTTTTCATTTTTTTCTTCTTTTTCTTTTTCTTCTTTTTTTTCAAAAGTGCCCTTTCGGATTTTCACCAGATGAACAAATCCTGCCGATAGCTTTTATCAAGTCAGAAATGTGATTCAAGAAATGATGGCATCAGTGCAACAATCCTTCCCTAGCAAAATTGGTGAAGGTGTATTGACATCATTTGCCATTTGATCAGAAAATTTCCTAAAAGAGACGATACAAAGAACAGAAGTCAGAACTTTCGGCTTTAATGAAGTCTAGTGAAGTGCTAAGAAAGGTTAAGGCTTGAAGACAGATTTTATAAGTGTTTAAATCATCTGAGATCGCATCTTCATATTGACCCTACTTAGGATTAAACGAAAATTGCCCCAATTTATTCTCAATCGGGGTTCTTTTCTTTAATTTTCTTTTCCTCTTTTTGTTTCTCTATCATTTGTTTTTCAACTAAAACTTGCCCCAGTGTGGGGTTTGCGATCCTCAGGGGTTGTCAAACGAAATAATTTACTCTGAAAGTTCAAAAGGGATAACTAGGGATATCATATTTAATTGGAAATGAAGAAGGCCTAACTTTTATCCCATTCTTCGCATTAACCTTAAAAGAAAACTTCCATTTATCAGATGAAAAATTTGTTACACATATTCGAATTAATCGGTTGGGGGAAAACTTGTCTATCCATTTCTGCGAGAACAAATGCTCCACCAGGTAATACCTTCTTGACAATAAAAGGGCCCTGCCAATTTGGTGCAAACTTGCCTTTGGTCTCCTCTTGTACTGGCAAAATCCATTTCAACACTTTGTCTCCTTCTTCGAATAGTCATACTTTGACCTTCTTGTTGTAAGCACGGGCCATTCTCTTTTTGATAGCACTGACCATGACAAATGGCATTTAACCTTTTCTCATCGATCAATGACAACTGCTCATGATGTTGTTTAATCCAATCAGCTTCATCCAGTTTGGCCTCCATTAATATGTGCAATGAAGGAATTTCGACCTCAGCCGGTAAAACTGCTTCCATTCCATACATGGGGTTGTAAGGTGTTGCTCCAGTAGAAGTCCGAATAGCAGTCCTATATGCCATTAACGCATAAGGGAGCTTCTCGTACCAATCACAGTGTCTTTCGGTCATTTACGGATTATCTTCATCAATTTCTTATTCGCAGCCTCCACAGCTCCATTCATCTGCGATCTATAAATAGTAGAATTCCGATACTTGATCTTGAACTGCTCGCACAATCCATCCACCATATCATTGTTGAGATTCTTGGCATTGTCGGTGATAATGTCTCTGCTACGTCAAAACGACAAATGATGCGTTTTCTCAGAAAATCGGTCACCACCTTCTTAATCACATGCTTGTAAGACTCAGTTTCGACCCATTTTATAAAGTATTCAATTGTCACCAGAATAAAACGATGC
The DNA here is from genome assembly GCA_023065735.1 of Coffea humblotiana. NCBI lineage: Eukaryota > Viridiplantae > Streptophyta > Magnoliopsida > Gentianales > Rubiaceae > Coffea > Coffea humblotiana. The sequence continues at coordinate 45,940 of JACYVW010000087.1, read as the reverse complement.
CGATTTGACGCAGGAGGATCAATGGTTTCCAAATTACATCCATACCCCACATTGAACATAACATCCCCATGCACTTGACATTTAATGCATTTTTTTGACAAAAACTACACAATCATGCTCCATAGTAAGCCAGAAATATCCTGTCCTCATGATTTTCTTTGCTAGTAAATGCCCATTCATATGTGATCCACACACACCACTGTGCACTTCTTTCATTAAATAATCCGTTTCATCTTCATCAACACATCTTAGAAGGCCCAAATCTGACGTCCTCTTGTAGACCACCTCTCCATTTAAGAAAAACTTGGATGATAATTTGCGCAAGAAGGTTTTAGCAGTCGTATCACCACCTGGAGGATAAGACCCCGTTTTGAGAAATTCCTTGATATCGCTGTACCAGGGACGGCCATCAGAAGACTTTTCCACAACTAGACAATGTGCAGGCATTTCTTGTAACTAAATCTGGATAGATTCAATCACCAACTCGTCTGGATGTTGAATCATTGAAGATAAAGTGGCCAGAGCATCAGCAAAAACATTTCTGGCACGTGGAATATGCCTAAACTCCAAACTTCTGAATTTGTTTGCTAAATCTAGTAAACTGCAATGATAGGGCAAGATCTTTGAATCTCGAGTGATCCATTCTCTGAGCGTTTGATGCACGAGCAAATCGGAATCACTAAACACTAGTAAATCCTTAATCTCTATCTCCAATGCCATTTTGAGTCCAAAAATGCAAGTCTCATATTCAGCCATATTGTTAGTACAGAAAAATCGTAGTTTAGCGGAACCAAGGTAATGCTTTCCTTCAGGCGATACTAGAACAGCTCCAATACCGGCTCCGAAGGAATTTGAATCACCATCAAAGAACAGCCTCCACTCAGAACATCGCTCATTCATATCCTCTGCTACACCAATAAACAAGACTTTCTCGTCCGAAAAATAAGTATGAAGTGGTTGATAGTCATCTTCCAGTGGATTTTCAGCCAAATGATCTAACTACAGCCTGTCCTTTTATTGCCTTTTGCGTGGTGAAGATGATATCGAATTCCGAAAGGATCATTTGCCATTTAGCCATGCGGGCGGTCGGCATTGGTTTCTCCAATAAGTACTTCAAAGGATCTAAACGATAGATAAGGTAGGTGGTGTGACTAAGCAAGTAATGCCTCAGTTTCTGAGCTGCCCAAGCCAATGCAAAATAACTCCTTTCAAGAAATGTGTACTTTGTCTCGTAAGGTGTGAACTTCTTGCTAAGATAATAAATGGCTTGTTCTTTTTTTTCCAGAATCATCATGTTGCCCCAGAACACATCCCACAGTTTCGTCGAGCACAGACAGGTACATAATCAAAGGTTGACCCGGTTTGGGTGGCACTAAGATCGGGGGGTGCAACAAGTAATCCTTGATCTTATCAAATGCCTGCTGGCATTCTTCACTCCACTACAACGGCACATTCTTTTTCAACAATTTAAACAAAGGCTCACATGTAGAAGTCAATTGAGCAATGAACCTTCCAATGAAATTAATCTCCCCCAAAAAACTCTTCACATCCTTTTGTGTTTTTGGTACTGGCATTTCACGAATGGCTTTAATCTTTGTCGGATCTATCTCTATATTCTTTTTACTGATGATGAATCCCAATAACTTGCCGGCAGGAGCCCCGAAAGCGCACTTTGCAGGATTTAATTTCAAATTATATCTCCTCAATCTTTCAAATAACTTCTTCAAATCAACCAAATGATCCTCCGCTTTTTTGGATTTGATGATGATGTCATCCACATAAACTTCCATCTTCTTATGAACTATATCATGGAACAGGGTAGTCATGATCCTTTGATAAGTGGCTCCAGCATTTTTCAACCCGAATGGCATCACTCGATAGCAAAATGTCCCCCTCGGAGTGATAAAAGCAGTTTTCTCTCTATCCTCTTCTGCCATTAGAATCTGATAGTATCCGGCAAAGCAGTCATTAAAAGACTCAATCTCATACCCAACGGTGTTGTCCAGAAGGATATGTATGTTGGGCAAGGGAAAATCATCCTTTTAGACTAGCCTTATTTAGGTCTCAGTAGTCAACACATACTCTCACCTTTCCACTTTTCTTCAGGACCGGGATTGGATTTGAAAGCCAAATAGGATAATGCGATACCATGATAATTCTGGCATTGAGTTGCTTCTCAATTTGCTCCTTGATTTTGAGACTAATGTCCGGTTTGAATTTGCGAGGCTTCTGTTTTACTTGTGGAAAATTTGGGTCCGTTGGCAATTTGCGAATCACTATATCTGTTGAAATACCCGTAATGTCATCATAAGACCAAGCAAACACATCTTGAAACATGGTCAAAAATTCAATCATCTCTTTCTCTACCTCTTATTCAAGTGAATGCTAATTTTTATCTCGTTGACATCGGTCTCAGTGCCAATATTAATGGTTTCTGTTTCTTCTAAGTTCAGTTTTGAATTTCTCTTCATATTGTTCAAGATTATTTAATAAAGACTCAGATTCTTCCTCGTTATCACTCTCGTCTTGAATTTCTGATTCCATAATTTCAAATTCATGAGAGATATCGAGATTGCAATAATCAAATTCCGGCATAGTGATATTCAAAGGATCTAGGTGTTTTATTTTTGGCCATCTGAAAAGAATGAAATAGATACAACAATGCGTAAGTAAAACAATTGGCAAATGATTACTGTGCATTTCATTGAAATTCAAAATAAAGGACAAAACGTCATAATATGCCACTTAACAAAAGAGACGCTATTTAACATAAGACTTGTATTGAAAGACATTTGATTCAAAACTATGTACAAAACTGAAATGCAAAAGATGAACAGTGCACATGATTTCTTTCGGATCTCTCAACCAAAGGCAATCCCCTAGATTTATCGAAATTCCCTTCGGGAGGGAAGAAAATCAACGGTCCAATTGTCATTGCTTCCATGGAAACCTCTGGAAATCCTGGATTCTCGGACAGCTCACCCTCATAAGTGACCCCCACAAAGCCTCAGACAAACTAATATCCACCTCATCAATTGGGTTCATTTCAAATCTAATCACTTCTGATGGATAGGGAAAAGAACAGTACAATGGTGGAATACTCCTGATCATTTGCCTTCCTTTCTTTCTGCTTTCTTACGGTCCAGCATTTCCTTCTTGTCCTTGGCAGTAGTTTGGAACCCTAGTCTGAAGGTGTCCTTCTTTTCTTGATCTCTATTGGTTCTAGAACTCCTTGCAGGTTACGCCCAAGACCTTTGCCTATCTCGTATTCTCCTCGAATCATTTCCTTAGCCATCATAACGCTGGCTTCTGGTACACTCGTTCCCACTACCGCATTGTCTTTAGATCCCCAGCCTACCGAAACAATGTCAGCCACATGGTGAGGAGAAACTAGAGATTTTCTATCACCTTTCTCATTTGACCCAAAATTGACAATCAAAGTACAACCATCTTCTGCAAATATCGTGATCAACTGGCCATTTACCACAAACCTCATCATTTGATGGAGCGAAGATGGTATAGTACCTGAAGTGTGAATCCAAGGTCGTCCAAGTAGAATATTATAAACACTTGAGAAATCCATAACTTGGCATATGACTTGGAATTGGGCAGTCTCGATTTCTAGCACTAAATCCACTTCTTTCATTGATTCTCTTTTTGCTCCATCAAACCCCTTACCACAGTCACAGACGACCGAAGTTTAGCTTCTTGAAATCCCAATTTGACTAAGGTATTCCATGGACAGATATTTAAAGCAAATCCGTTGTCTATCAAAACCCTCGGCAATAACTTCCCATTATAACGGACTGAGATATACAGTGCCTTGTGTGTCCCAATCCCTTCAAAAGTTAAATCTTCATCAGAAAAAGAAATCCGATTTGAAGCCAAAACATGTTCAACTACATGGGTGAATTTGTCAACCGGAATATTCTTAGATACTTGAGCTTCAGTCAACACCTTCAACAAAGCTTCTCTATGAAGTTCAGAAGTTAAGAGCAGGTTCAACATGGAAATTTGAGCCGGCATTTTGTCCAATTACTCGATCACTTTGTACTCGCTTTTCTTCAACATGCTAAGAAAATTGAATGCCTCTTCTTCAGTCACGGTCGGTCCTTGTTGGCGCTGCATTTTCCTTTGCTTTAGATGGCTCATTAACTGCGGGTTTATTTATGATTCTTCCAGATCTAGTGATAGCAGCTACCTCCTTCTTGGGCTCTTCTTCTCCTCCAATCAACAACGTAGGCTCGCTATAATTCCATGGGACTTTTTGTAGATTAAGAACAGGAGTTTGTTCAGGCAATTCAAGTACTATAAGCTCTGATGGCAAACATTTGAAAGGTATCACATCTAGAATAAAAGGATCAGGATTTTCCTTGACTTCGTAGGCTTCTTCTTCCAGTACGAATGGTTCTCCAGTGACCCCCATTATCTCAGCTTCATTACAATGTATTGCGTAGGTTCATCGATCTCTTCGTCCACGGTAATAACTCCAACAGTATCCTGGTGCGCAGGAAGAGAGTTTTTGCTAACGCTTGGTCCTTGTTCCTCTCTCCTTCTCAAAACTATGTCTCCGGCCTCAATCATGTCTTGAATTTTATGTTTAAGTACCCAACAATTGGTAGTAGAATGTCTAGGAGCTTCAGAATGATAAGCACAAAAAGATTAAGGGTCATAACCAAGGGGAACTCCTTTAGGATAGACTTTTGGAGGTATCGTACCAATTTTCCCTGCGGCTTTGAGCTATTCATATAATTGATCAAGGGGCCGACCTAGATTGGTGAAAGTTCTGTATGGGGTTGGGTTTCGGGTGTTGTTGGTTTATTGATAGTTGTAGTTCTGGTTGGCTGGTGAAATAGGTCTTGGATTATAAGGAGGGCGAGGTCTAGTTTGAAAGTTAGGTGGAGAAACATGGAATGGTGTTCCGGGTGTGTTTGGATAATTTGGTCGGGATTGAGGGTGGTTAATAGTGGAATGATAAACAGGTCGAGGGCGTGGTTGGTATGGGTAATTGGATGGATAAGTGGGGTATTGTTGGTATCTAGGTCGAAAAGAAGGGCCTTCGTTCCAGACAAATGAAGCTTTCTCTTCTCTCTTCTGGAACTGAGATTTCTTACTACTGCTGCTTTGACTTTGCATCGCTTCCAATTGCGATTTCAGAACTGACACATTAACAATCTTTCCCACTTTTACGAACTCATCATACTTCTCCAATTTATTAACAATCTCCGCAAAAGAGCATCCAGTCATGCGAAAAATTTCCTCAAAATAGGGCGGGTCATGAGATTTGATAAATGTTCGAACAATTGAGGATATGTTAAGCGCGTGTATTGTGGATTTTGGAGAAAGTTGGAGCCAGTACATGACATTAGTCGAGTTTGCGTATAATAACAGTTATCACCTATCCAAATGGCCCCCATATGAAGCACTTTATGGACGGAAATGCCGATCGCCGATCCAGTGGGATGAAATAGGAGAGAGAAAGGTTATAGATCCAACAACGATACCATGAGTTGAGCAAGCCTATGAAAAGATAAAAATGATACGTCAGAGGCTTCAAACAGCCTAAAGTTGACAAAAGAGCTATGCTAATCATCGAAGAAATAATTTGGAGTTTGAAATAGGAGATAAGATGTTTCTTAAAGTTACCCCACCGAAAGGAAAGATCAAGGTGGGAAAGAAGAAAACTACAACCAAGATACATAGGATCTTTCAGCATACTCCAATGGGTAGGAAAGGTGGCATATCGATTAGAGTTGCCAGCAATTTTATCCCAATCCATGATGTTTTTCACGTCTCTTTGCTTAAAAAATATCATCTGGACCCGACTCATATTTTACTGCCAGAGGATATTGAGCTTGACGAGTCTCTAACCTATGAGGAACGACCTATTCGAGTACTAGACCGAAAGGTGAAGGACTTGAGGAATAAGAAAATTCCATTGGTTAAGGTTTTGTGGAAACACCATGAGATAGAGAAAGCAACCTGGGAATTAGAGACGGACATGCAAGAGAAATACCCTGAGGTATTTATGAAAAAAGGTATGAATTTCAAGGTCGTAATTCTCTTAAGGGGGAGAGAGTGTGAGGACTTGAAAATTCGTTTATATTTTCTTCTAATTCTCTTTTATTTTGAATAAGTTAATTTAAAATTCCTTTACTACTAATTTACTTCTCTTTGCAGTTGTAATAAATAATAGAGTCGAGAGTTTTATTTTTACTTTGATAATAGAGTCGAGAGGTTTTATGGTGAATTGCGGTAGTGTGATCAATTAGTGAGGTGTGTGTACTAAATTTGATGGATAAGAGCGGGTAGTAAGTAAGAGGAAGTATGTGATTAAAAGTGCTAAGAGTTAGTTAGTGAATTATAAGTTAAAATAAAAGTACAAGAGAGGCAAATAAAAATATGCTTGAACCGACTCGCGTCATTTGTTACCGGTCGAAGACACCACTTGACCAAAATTTTCTTACCCTAATCTTCTTATTTTTCTTTCATTTTCCTTTCCCTAATTTTTGCTCTAGGTTCACCGAAATTCTTGACCAAGAAAGAGGGGAAAAGAAAAAAAAAAGAGGAAAAATGGATGATTGCCAACTGTTGGCAATCAAAGCAACCTTTGACCAAAAGCTTTCTTTCATCTTTATCTTTCCTAGCACCACAATTCCCCTCATTTTTTCTTTCACTTTGGCCGACCAAAAGAGAGGAAAAAAGAGAGAGTAAAGCTTCAAGTTTCATCTTGATTTTGCCTTGCTTGAGTCAGAAATCAACAAGAATCACTAGTTTAATCCGAACAAAGTTGCAAAAAGGAGCTGAAGAGGCTTGTAGTGGAGTTATTTGGAGAGGAAAGCCTTGGTTTTTCACTTTCTCTTGGAGGTTTGAAGGTATTGAGTTGGAAAACTTTCTTTCTCTTTCTTATCTTGCAATTTATTGGGAAGATGACTTGAAATTGGAAGTTTTATGGAAGATAACCTAGATTTGTGAAGATTGGTGAAATTTCCAGCCTACGATTTTATTTTTCACCCTTGTTTTATATTTTTCATCCATGATATGATGGTATCTAGCTTTGTTATGGACTTGTATGAAGATTTGTAACTTTGTTGTGATTTTTTAGCTTCCAAATAGGAATTTCCAGCTTTAGTTCTAAAATTCAAACTTTAGTAGAGAATTTTCCAGTTTTGATATATGATGTTTATATGCTAGAGATAAGCTTAAATTGGTTAGTTTTGTAGCCTAGTATAAGAACCCTTTTTACCTTATAATTTGTGGAGTTGATTTGGGCTGTTTTGCCATGAAGTTTAGTTTGGGAAATTTGAGAAAAAGTTAAGGAAAAATAGAGGAGGTGCTGCCCAAATTTTTTCTAGGAGGGTAAGTGAGTGAAAGTGGAAGTAGATGTGTGATTTGGGATCGATTTGAACCTAGCTTGCTTAAGGATATTTTGGTCGACTTTGGTGGTGATTCATAAGCTGAAATTTTGCCAAAAGTATACATTTCTCAAAGACAAAGTAACGGTCACTTTAAACGAGATTTTCTAATCGCATATCACAAGCTATAAACTTAAAGGCTTCAATCATTTTGTAGACACCAAAATTTTAGCCTCTCTTTTTTGTTTCATTTAGTTGATTTTATTTTAATTGCTGTTTATTTTGTTTTATTTCCATTTTGTTAAGAAAATCGTTAATTCATTGGAAAGAAAAGAAAAAATTCATCAAAAAAAAGGGGGGGCGAGCTTTTCCATGCTCGCGTGCTGTCCAGGCGCGTGTTTTCTTCCCACTTTGTAAACCCAGATGCAGGAACCGGCAAAAGGAGTACAAGATGGCAACCCGTTTTTGGTTTCGGATTTTCTTGTTTTCCTAGCTGGGTTCGTACAACAGCTGTCCAAAGATTCAATGAACCCAAGAACATCCACATGCTCCCATTCCCTTTCAATCCTAACCCTTCCTCTCAGGTTTAGATTTGGGGGTTCCATATAAATAGTTAAACACGCAGCCTTTTAGGAGGGGATGGGGAGGAAGAGCTAACGGCTGAGGAGTCTAGGAAGAAAAGGGTTCGGCCGAGGGAGAAAGGGAGCTAGCAAAAGAGAGGTTACGGGCTGAGGGTTTGAGAAAAGAAAGAAAAAAACCAAGTGAGCGAGAGAGAGCTACGGCTGAGTGGAGAGCTTGGGGGAAAAGGAGAGAAACGAACGGTAAAAATAAAAGATTGAGAGAGAGAGGGAGTAAGCTAAGAACTGAGGGAAACAGAGAGCTTCGGGGGTTGAGGGCTTTCGGCTGAAGCAAAGGAGAGGAAGCTGCGGGATTGAAGGAGAACGGCGGAACCAGAAAGAGGTGAACTTTGACGGTTGGCTGAGCAAAGATTTATTCCTCCGATCATATCAAGCTTCGATCGGCCTTTTTCAAAAGATTAAAGGTAATGTTTTTTACTTTGGCTGTTCACAGATTGCTGGGTTTATGTCCAAAGTACTGAAACTTTTGCCTTCATGCCTGTTTTTCGTCCTCCATGTGAGTCTTGTTTGTGAATTTGGTTGGAGTGGAGAAATCCGCGAGTTTGGTTTGGGTTCGGGGATAGAAGTTTGGGGTTTACTTGTAGCTTAATCGATATATTATGTGCACATTTACCGCAAGCCTTTTCTTTTCTGTCTTGGTTGTGTTCTTCATACCCAGTTACATAGTTGGATCTTTTGGGTAGGCAGTTGCATTTCTGTGAGTTAACAATGTTGGGTTGAAGATTTTAATGGGTTTTGACTGATTAGCTTACTGGTTGTGGTTTAACTTTGCGAAGTATGTCTGACTGGAATAAACCGAAAAGAGCAGTAGGAATGTTGTAGAAATTTTTGCCGAAGATTTGCATGTTTGAATGACTGAATTTCTGTGGTTTTGTTGCTCAAGATCAAAGTTCCAATGTTGGTTGTGATTCTAGTTATGTTCCGTGAAGTGAAAGACTGCATCTAACATCTCTTTCTCATTAGCAACATCATGAAGCAATTGGTGGAAAGTTGTTGAATAAACCTGAAGTTTGCAAGTTTTTTATCTAAATCTTTCTCTCACTTGTATGGCATCTTGATGATGAGTTCATGAATCTTAATGAGAGCTTGGAGGTCGGATCTTTCTTGTTGTTAAAATTTTTGTTGTTGTCACATGACACTGCTGAGGTTCCAAAGCTTCAGGTGAAAGTTTCAGTTGCAGAAAGTTTTCTTCGTGGGTTTGCATGGAAAATTTTCCAAAATTGCAATCTAACCCCTCAAGTTTCCCTTTGTTCTGTTATGGCCCAGAAAATTAGGAAATATAATCAATTTTGTCCCTTTTAAATGTTAATTTCATTTGATATGCTTTAATAAGATTTTCAGGACGGATTCCAGTGAATTTTAAGATAAAATTTGAGGTTTAATAATTTTTTATAAATTTATAGTTTGATTTGGTTTTTAGTAAAACATTAGGAATTTTGGGTAATTTGCTTGTTTAATTATAGCAGATAGGGTTTCCTTTTTTTGTGAACTTTATCATTTGGTTTGGGATAGGTTTCACATTAAGTCCTTAAATTTAATTTATTTTAATTTAGACCCCTAATACTTGTAATAGTAATAAATTGACCCCTGAAACTTCTTTTATTTTTGGCAATCAAGTCCCTACTTGTTTTAATTTCTTAAACATGGGTTGTTTACTTTTATGAGAAATCCCTTGAGTGATTTAATTTTGTGTTTACTTTCACTTTTTGTGATTATTTGTTAATTAAAGTGATGCCTCGACCATTTTATTGTTTTGCGAGGGTAAATAAGTAATTTCGTTTCACTAGATCACCAATTCAAGAGAGGTACACTCTACTCCTTTATTTTGATCTTATTTGTTCCTATGTGCTCCTATCTGATTTTATGTGTGATATTGCATGCTTTTTAAATGTTTTTAATTTTATTACATTATTTATTTTAGTTTAGTATATTTATTTTCATTTAATCTTTGATTATTTAAGCGGCATTTAAATGCCAAGATGTAATAGTTACGTATTCATTTCATTTATTCCTTCCCCCTTTACATTGTAGTTAGGGCCCCAAGTGTAATAGTTAGGGCTTTATTTGCTTTGTGTATTTTTGCATGCTTATGTGTTACGTGTTACTCGCTTTCTTAGGGCCTTGCATCTAGATACCATGCTTATGTGTTATGTGTTTATGTGATATTATGTGTTTACATGCTTTTATTATGTTTAAAATGTTTTAATTTAGTTATAATCAATGTGTGACGTCACCACACTAGTCCAACGCTAGTTGTGGTCCTTCGTTCCGATTTCCACTAGTCCAATGCTAGTGAGAACTCATAGACATGGGCTAGTCCAACACTAGACCCTTAGGAGCCCTTCGCTGTGAGGACCCGAAAATTTTCTTATTTTATCTTATATTACTGGCTTATTTAAATATTTATTCACGCCGTTTTCTCCGAATAATTTATTTCAACCATTTTAAATCCATTTACATGGAACTATGCCTTACTTATATTTTTAAAACGTCTTCGTTAGCAAATTTAATTTTCGGAAGCTCGTTTAGTAAGAAATAACGAATACACGTTTTTAGAGGCAATATTCGATCTGAGAGTGCAATGATCTTGGAGATTTGAGGACTCATGTTTTATTCTTGAAATAGTTATTTTTATGATTATTTACCCTAGTATTAGTTACTTATTATAGACACCAAAAATTTCATTAATTCAAAGTTAGCTTTATTATTATTTTTTATTAAATGATAGTTAATGTTATCTTTATTTATTTGTTATAAATTAGGTTCATTATTTTTTTTAAGATACTTTTGCATTAAATTTATGAAAAAAGAAACTCTCACAAAAAATTCAAAAAATTTTGTTTTTAATCCTACTAGATTCAAATTTTTTAAAAAATAAATGAGAGTTTTGGTAATGTGACTTCAATTAGGAATTAATTTTGTTAGTTTACCTAAGTTGATTTTGGAAGAAAAAAAAAAGAGGAATCACTCGCGCGTGCATTGCACGGCTGCTCCTTCTTCATAGTACAAGCCGAGCGAAGTTATAGTATTAAAAAATGCAGCTGCGATTTTCCAGCTCTTTTTTGGCTCCATTCGATCACTCTAGAACAGGCCATTTGGCCTTAATCCAGGAACCTCAAATGCTTGTGTAACAAGAGCCATCTAGGGGCTCAAAATAATTACAAGAAATGGCAACAAACCGGCACCATTGGATGCTAGGGTTGAAGGTTTTTGTCGCTATAAAAAGCTGAGGAATGCAGCCTGGAAAAGGGAGGAGGGATGGTGAAGGAAGAAGTAGAGTAGGAGGTGACGACTGGAGGGAATCAGGAGGAGAAAAACCAAGCAGGAAAAAGAAAAGGGGAAGCTACGGCGAAAACTAAAAAGGTTTGAGACAAGAAAAACTAGAGAGCTACGGGGGGCTGGAGAAGGAAACAAGTGATGACGATTGCAGAAAGTGAGGAAAAGAAAAGAAACTAAGGGCAACGGGCTGAGTAAACTAGCAAGGGTGTCAGGGAAAGGAAACAGGAGGAAAGCTACGGGCTTGGAGAGGAAAAACCTAGAAGCAAGAGGGGCGGCTGAGAGGAGGAAAAGAAAACCCAAACGAGAGAGAGAGCTGGGGGCGACGGGCTGGAGGAGGAAAATACTAGAAAAGAGAGAGTTTTCGGGTAGTAGCAAGAGAGGGAAGGAAAAAACTGAGAAACAAGAAGGATAGGGTTACGGGCTGAAGGACAAAACTTGATACGAATCTCGTTGGTGAAGAAGATTCGTGACCCAAGATCGCTTGTTGGATTTGTGATCGACGAAAGAATAAGGTAGCAGCGGAAACCCTACGACCCCTCTAATCCCTGTGACTACGAACCTGTTGATACTATCTCAACCCGTAATCAAACGAATTAGCGAATCTCAGGCAAGTGTAGAAGGCCGCCACAATTCAAGTGCGATTCTTGAATTGATAAGCCAAACAAGAACACTAGAGTATAACTCTAAGTTGTTCAAGGGTTGCTCGAAAGCTATGGAGAAAACTCTCTCACGTATTTTTATGATAAAAGTGTTTACCCTCATTGATGTAATATGGTGCCTTATATAGGCTACAAGTAAAAACCCTAATCTAGTAAGGAAAAGGAACTAAAGGTGCGGCTGATATGGGCTCTAATAAGTGACGGAAACGGAAACGGAAGCTACGGGCTCAACCCTCGGCGGATAGGGCCTCATGCGGCTTTCCTTCCTAGGCAGCCCACCTTAACAAATAATGAAGAACAAAATAGCAATCCTACCCTTGGCGATTCTATGTGCAACATGCACTTAGCCAATTATTCAAGCTAATCAAACTATTGTGGAAATAAATGAACTACTAAAATGGACAACTAGGGTTTGGTGAAAACCCTAAACCTCGGGTATAGCTTCAATGCTCAATACCGGACCTCGATCCCTTTCACTAGAGTGTATGAATCATTCAAAGGACTTGTGTATGGCCTGAACAAGTACATTGAGTTGCTCACGAAGTCTCTTTGCGCGCGCCCTAGTGATGGGATCTGCTTGGAGCTTGCACGCGATCCATAGCTCCTCGATCACCCGTGCCACCCGTTAGCGTGCCCATGCTCCATGATGCTATCATTCCCCTCCTCTTGAGAAGGATTTGCCCTCAAATCAAAAGCATCATCTGCATCAAAAGGATCCAAGTCAGAAACATTAAACGTAGCACTTACTCCATACTCACCAGGAAGGTCAAGTTTGTAAGCATTGTCATTGATGTGCTCCAACACTTGAAACGATCCATCACCACGTGGGTGTAATTTGTTTCTACTTTGAACGGGAAAACGTTCCTTGCGCATGTGCAACCACACCCAATCGCCAGGTTCAAAAATCAACTTGTGGCGACCTTTGTTAGCTTGCTTGACATATTGAGCAGTTCTCCTCTCAATGTTGGCCCTGACTTTCTCATGCAGTTGCTTAACAAACTCTGCACGTTTCTTACCATCCAAGTGTGCACGCTCATTACTAGGTAATAGCACTAGATCAAGGGGTGTTAGCGGATTAAAACCATAAACACATTCAAATGGAGAGAAACCAGTAGTACAATGGACAGCCCTATTATAAGCAAACTCAACATGAGGTAAACACTCCTCCATGATTTCAAGTTCTTTTTGATGATGGCGCGCAACAAGGTACCTAATGTACGATTCACCACCTCAGTTTGACCATCAGTTTGGGGGTGACTAGCAGTAGAGAATAGCAATTTGGTGCCTAACTTAGACCAGAGTGTCTTCCAAAAGTAGTTCAGAAATTTGACATCTCTATTAGAGACAATGGTCCTAGGGATGCCATGCAACCTCACAATCTCCTTAAAGAACAAGTTAGCAATATGAGATGCATCATCCGCTTTATGACAAGCAATAAAGTGTGCCATCTTAGAGAATCTATCAACTACCACATAAATGGAGTCATGGCCATACTTGGATCTAGGCAAACCGAGTATAAAATCCATAGAAATATCAATCCATGGTGCACTAGAAATAGGTAATGGGGTGTAAAGGCCATACGGGTGTACCTTGGATTTAGTTTTCTTACAAGTTAAGCATCGCTCCACCACCCGTGCAACATCTCTCCTCATGTGCGGGCCAATAGAAGTGTTCCTGCAGCATGGCAAGAGTCTTATCAACCCCAAAGTGTCCCATAAGTCCACCCGAATGGGATTCCCTTACCAAAAGCTCACGGATTGATCCATGTGGGATGCAAAGCCGATTGGCACAAAACAAGTAACCATCAGAAATGAAGAACTTACCTTGCCCGGGGTGTTTGCAAGAAATGTATAGCTCACCGAAGTCACTATCTTGTGCATAGAGCTCTTTAATTAGCTCAAATCCCAACAACTTAGCATCTAAAGAAGTGATTAAGAGAGTACCTTCGTGAGAGTGCATCTGCGACCACATTGGACTTACCAGCCTTGTACTTAATAATGTGCGGAAAGGACTCCACGAATGCAATCCACCGTGCATGCTTCTTGCTCAAGTTGTGTTGGGCCTTAAGATATTTAAGGGACTTATGATCAGTGTGTATCACGAATTCCTTAGGCCTTAAGTAATGCTGCCACACTTGTAGTGCTCGAATGAGGGCATACAACTCTTTATCATAAGTTGAGTAATTCAGTGCAGCCCCATTGAGTTTCTCACTAAAGTAGGCAATAGGCTTTCAACCTTGGTTCAATACAGCGCCAACTCCAATACCTAAAGCATCACAAACAATTTCAAATGTTTTAGAAAAATTAGGTAAGGCAAGTACGGGTGCATGTGTGAGTTTGTGCTTTAAAGCGCAAAAAGCCTTTTCTTGAGAATCTCCCCAATGAAAATTCTCATTCTTCTTAATCAATTCGGTCAAGGGTGCGGCGATAGTGCTAAAGTCCCTCACGAATCTCCTATAGAAACCCGCAAGTCCAAGGAAGCTTCGAACATCGCCCACAGACCTTGGTGTTGGCCACTCTTGAATAGCTTTCACCTTTTGATTATCCACCTTCATTCCCTGCGCACTTATAACAAACCCTAGAAACACAAGCTCATTAGTGCAAAAATTGAACTTCTTGAGCTTGGCATAAAGCTTCTCTCGTCAAAGTACATCCATAACAGCCCTAATATACTCAGGGTGTTCATCATAAGACTTGCTATAAATTAGGATATCATCAAAGTAAACTACCACAAATTTCCCTAAGAATGGACGCAGCACATGATTCATTAATCTCATGAAAGTACTAGGTGCATTAGTTAGCCCAAAAGGCATCACTAACCATTCATACAATCCATACTTAGTTTTGAAGGCAGTTTTCCATTCATCCCCCTCTTAATCCTAATTTGATGGTACCCACTCTTGAGATCAATTTTGGTAAAGAACACAGCCCTATGTAACTCATCAAGCATATCATCTAAGCGAGGTATAGGGTGGCGATACTTTACCGTAATGGCATTTACAGCTCTACAATCGGTGAACATTCTCCACATACCATCTTTCTTGGGCACCAAAATGACTGGAACAGCACACGGGCTTAAACTCTCACGTGCCCATCCTTTGCTAAGCAATTCATCCACTTGCCTTTGCAACTCCTTGGTTTCCTCCGGGTTGCTCTTATAAGCCGGTCGATTTGGTAATGAAGCTCCAGGGACGAAGTCTATTTGATGCTCAATGCCTCTAAGCGGTGGCAATCCACTTGGCACGTCCTCGGGGAAAATATCATCATATTCCTGCAAAAGAGACTTAATCTCGAGAGGTATGTTAGTATCAAGTTCATGCACATTCAGAGCTACTTCTTTGCTAACAAGCATAAGAAGTGGCTGCTCATCTCTCATTAACTTCCTCACTTTCTTGGCTTTTTATCAAGAGCATTTGTTTTCCCTCGGGTTTTACCTCACTTGCCGAGCTATCTATAGTCTTTTTCCTCTCTTTTTTTGCCTCAGCTCTCTCATTCTCTTTCCTTTTTGCACTATACTTCTCAAACTCTTGTTGCAATTTCAATTGGTCCTCATGCATATGTTTGGGGAAAGGGGAGCTAGGGTGACTTTCTTACTATTGTACAAGAAGCTATACTTGTTAGTCACACTATCAAAAGTTACCTGCCTGTCAAACTGCCACGGCCTACCTAGTATAATGTGACTTGTGACAGCCCCACCTCTCCCTAGGGCGAACCCTAGGGTATCAGCGGACTGCCTGCCCAGCTCTCGCCAGGACTCGGTCGATCAGAGAACTAGTAACTCAAAACATCCAGTGGAAACTTCAAATAAACGGTACAAACCCTAGAAAGTAAATAATAGACAACCAGCTTTCCAAACTTAAAAGCCAAGTAAACGTTACATATATTAACCCATACTACAGTTTCATAACACAGGTCTAACTTAAGTGTTAAGCTTACAAAAGTCAAAAAGTAAGGTCTTCTTAATAAGAGGGGTTACAAGTTCAATCAAAAGGAAGCTAGTAAGTCCCTTGATACTAAATCCGTCCCCGATCTATTAAGGAAAACAAAGGGAATGGGGTGAGCTAACGCCCAGTGAGGTTCCAAGTAAAGCAAGTAAGCACATAGCCAAATAAGAGTAATAAATTAACCGAATAAATACCGTGCAATACCATAATAATTAAATCACAATTCAAATTAAGGATACGGGTGGCTTTCAAAAGCCAAATTCCCCTCAGCTTGATCATACCGGGGTCCGTTGACTCTCCGTCAACGTTTGCATTTAAGGAATATACAGTCCGTAGAACACCACTTTCTATCATCTCCGTCCACCAATCAACCCCCTACCGGGCCCGCACTCCAAATCAGTAGTTTGGTAATACTCGAGTATACCAGTTTCCAGTGAACAGTAGAAAGTCCCCAAGGTTTATCGGTCGTCTCGACCAAGCCCTTGCTGGCTCGATCCAACCGACTCACCTATGAGGTTGGGTACCCAAACAGAAGCAGTAGTTGATGGGGTATCACCCAAACAACTCAAGTACAGTCACATATAGAGAATTCATATCTCATAATTGCAGTGTACAGAGCCTCAGTGGAAAATGAGGGAGGTCGAGTGCGATAAAGTACACACTCACCTCCATTTTATCAAAACATGGTTTGGCTCAAACAGTCGTAATTCAAGTATTCAGATATTTCATATAAGCAGGTAGCAGGTAGTGGAACACTCACCTGTCAAGTAATGTAGCAGTCAAACGTCAAGTCGTGCGGTTACGTTCACCACCGTTTCCCACTCCTAGGGCAACGAGTGAAATCGTTAACAAACTAAGCTTAATTCCAAGCTAAAATAAACTCATTAGGTGACTAAGTGAGTGGTTAGACCGGCTCAATTTACCATGAGAATTAGGCCCAAAATGCAGTGAAAGTTCATGAGGAAACAAGTTTAACAAATGCAAGAGAGTTGGTTAAAAGGAAAGTTCATTCAAGCTTGGAAAGGTTCTTTGCGGGTAAACAGTCGCGCCCGCGCAGTCTCGGTAAAACGGCTATATCTCACTGTAGGAAGGTTAGAATTAGGTGCCGTCAGTGGCGTTGGAAAATAGACTACAAGGGAATCCTAACGGTACATCACACACATTCTAGTTCATCTCTAGAAGAAACAGTAGCTCGAGAAAGTTGGCTGATTTCCAACCCTGGATCAGTCTCAACCCTAACAAATGCACATTAGTTCCTCATGCTATCTTCACTTGTTTTGGTTCAAATTCACCCAAATCAGTCCTCTAATGATCATATACTGGGGTTGAGGCATTTAGTATCATTGGAGTTCAAAATACAACAGAAGTGTAAAAACACAATAGGAAATCAGCTTTGAGGACAAAAGCTAAACACCAGATTTGACATCTTATAATATTTTGGTCACAATTGGAGTTACGTTTATTGGATTAGGGGGAACCTTATACCGTTGTGAAGATACGACATAGGCCTACATTTCTTATGAAGACATCAAGATCCAATTCTCATACTAACTAGGTCGAATTTACCAAAACAATTTCAGTTCCTTAGTTTCGAATCTCACTGTCAGCTTAACTGGCAGGCCTGATTCGATTACTCATAACTCAATGTACACAGGTCCAATTTAGGTAATTCCAAAGGCACCGAGAAGCTAGGATATAGGGCTATAATTCTTAAGAAGACATCGAAAGCTAAATGAGTCATCTTCCCGGTCAAAATAACCAATTACAGAGGCAAAAGATCAGTTCGGACAGAAACAGGGCATCAGGGGTAGTTTGGTCATTTCATATGCTACAGTGCTTCGATTCATCTGAAAGTTTACAGGTAGAATTCTAACTCAATCCTCTACAACTTTCATGTTTTGTGAAAAAGCTAGTTTGGCCATTATCATGGTCGAATATCCAGTTGAAATAAGTGCAAAATGTGACATTAACAGTCTAGTAAATAAGAAATCCTAAACCAGTCCACTAATGGTCCTTCTAGCCACTTTGCTTGTTCCAAATCCATTTCAATTCACACATGAACTTAACCAATCTCTAGCCAAGTTGTTTAGGCATGCTTAAGGTGTAAATAAACCATAAAAATCAATGAAAAACCCTTCCTTCAAAGGCCGGTCAGCCAAGCATTGAAAACAGCCCATAATCTTTTCATCATTTCACCAACCTTCATCTTCTAATGATTCTGTTTAAATCACATATCAAGTATAAATCTAACTTAAAGGAGGTTTTAAAATATGTAAATCCATCATACACAACCATGAACAAAGGGTAAACATTTCATCAAACACTTGGTGTGCATACTTCTACCTCAATTTCCTCTTGCTTAATTCAAGAGTTCAACCCAAAAATCTTTCCAAACAACATGTAATTTGCCATGGAAACCTCAAATACATGTTGAAACACTATAAAACCAAAATTTAAGGATTACTTACCTTTCTTATATGAAGCTTAGAACACAAATCAACCAACCAATTGAAGCCTTGAAGCTTGAAGCTAGTACCAAGATTAGAAGGAAAACTTTCACTAAGTTGCAATCTTTCTCTTGGATTTGTCTTGCTCTAAGTTGCTAGTGTTTTGAAAGCTGAAATTTTTGGAGCTTTCTCCCTTCTTTTCTTGTCTAAAATTTCGTCCATAAGAGGGTTAATAAGAGGGCCAAAGTGTTTTTAAAATTTTAGCTAACCTTTAGTCAAACAAAAGCTTGGTTAGGGTTTTGCCACATAGCTCAATTTTTGTCCATAATCTCTCTTGATCTTTTGACTAATGCTAATTCCACCCTTCCAAGTGTACCAATACTTAATTAACAACCCTAACCTATCTTTTAAAGTCCTTAATACAAAACAAAGCCACTTGGACACAAATGATTGGTGGATTATTAAAAATCAACTCAAGTAACTATTTTTCTTCAAGAAAAAGGAATAAAATGCAATGCATGAAAAATGTTGTAATACATGGGAAATGTCATGCAATGGTATATAATAAGTGGTCTAAATCTTAGAATAAAACATGTATTTAGGGGAAATTAGGGTTTCAAGTGAGGGTTCTCACACTCTCTCCCCCTTAAAAGAATTTCGTCCTCGAAATTCTCACTTTGGCTTACTGAATAACTCAGGTCACATATTATAGTAAAGACTAGCAATTACAAAGCCAAAATATATAAAGAAATTGAGGTTCCAAAACTTTATTTAGAAAAATGCATCAATTTAAAATTCTATACCCGTATAACTTATCAAAATATAATATTTGCTTGTTCCAATCAAGGAGTAATCCTCTTGTACTTGCTAATCAATGTTGCAAAAATCATTTAAAGCACAAGAATCTCACTTAGAGTCAAACATTTAGAGAAAGTAGAAAAGATGTTCAAAATACAAAGTTGGAAATTATCCGATCTAAAATGATTTGAAGAAACTCATTTCCTTTCATTTAAGCTCAATTCCACTCATAAATCCTCAAAGTAGGTTATCAACTCCAATCCTAAAATTGGAAATAAAATTCGAGTTTTGTGTGATATCATTTGAGAAATCATATCTCAAACTCTTAAGTCCAAAATTTATAGACGTTATATCGAATAAATAAAAAAAAAAATAGATTTAAAGGGTTACACTTTCTAGAAGGTACCATTATAAGGTCCAATCCACAATCAGTCAAATTCCGACATATCTTTTCTGTTTCACCTTGTAACCTCAAGAAAGATGGAAATTTAGTCCTTTTCCTTCAAAAATCTCTGCACTCTTGCCACTACCGCAATCTATCTAGAGAGAAAAATCAAAATAATACAATGGCTAAAACACCACTAATGGCTAACTTTGATTAGGAATGTCTTAAGATACCATTCGACTAGGCAAATGCACTAATTCAAACTTATTCCGCGTCTCATTTGGAATCCCTTCGTATTTCTTCTTCAATTCTACGTTCTGGTGCAATAGTTTAATTTTCTCCAAGTATTCTTGTTCCCATCGTCCTTTCCAGTGCTCAGCTAATCTCTTTTGGAACTTTACTTCCTTTCGAATAATCTTTATTTCCTTATACATATCAGTCAAATGTGTCATCTCATCGATTCGTTTGAATTCAAGTATTAGCCTGCCGGCAAAATACTGGATCAAAATAAGTAACTAAGTACACTTGGAACTCTAACCATATACTGTTAAGTCCCTTCACCTCCAATCCAACCACGGAAGATTAAACTTAGATATTCTCAAATGAGATAGACAAGAAAGTAGAACATAGTTAGGGCAATACCTTAAGATACTATACCACTTATCACTTATGTACATAATAACCCTAAGGCATGCTTCGTGTATCAAAAGTTCCACACCCTATCTCCAGCTTTTGCATACAGGTATAGAACCCAAATTCTTTTCTCAAATCCCTATACAAAATTCCAAAACTCTCGATCTCTCAATCTCGACACGATAATAATCATCAAGCAAGTCCATATTTTGACATCATTAGGTAGGTATCAAGGAAGTATAGGCAACGGTAGTTCATCTAGAACCAAACTACGGTGCCAAATATCACAAGAGGGGTCGAATTACCCATATAGTTGTAGTTAAACCACCTCAAAATCAAGTAAGTACTTATCAAGTCCTGACATCCATAAAAGAAGGGAAACAGGTCTTCAGTGCCAAATTTTTTTTTGTACAATATAATCTTGCCACCGTCTATTATAGCCCTAACTAGACTATGATTAGATTAGTCTTTAATAACTTTCCAAGATCCATTACCTCAATCAGTCCAAAACTTCTCATGTACGGTCAGGATACAGACCCTTATTCTTAGTGCTCTCCGTTTCTTTTCTTTTTTTTTTCTTTCCTTTTTTTTTGTACCGAAGTACAAGAATCCAATATAAAATAGTTCACCACTCGAGCCGGCCGGTCCCAAGAGTAAAACCACCTATATCAAAGATTCTTACCTGACGTACTATCTATCTATCTTCTCCAAGTACCATAAAAGGATTACTCTTATAACAGGTATGATTCGACCAGCTAGCCCTAGGTTGGACTTATAGTCCCAGATATACGGTACTTCAAGATTGGAGTCGTTGGCTATTATCCAACGCTCACGCACTAAAGTTGGGAGAACGCTAGATATCACTTACACTCCGTATTTAGAAATAAACAGTGATGGTAATATTCGAACATATCAATTAGTCGAGGAGATAACCACTCCACTCGACAAAACAGGATTGAGGTACTGAGACGGGATGAGAGGTACCTCCCACTCGGATGGAGTGTGGTACATACGACCCGCTCAGCACTTGCAAATCAGATGCAAGCACAAACACAGGTACAGATCAATCAGGTTCAAGTAAATACAGGATCATTCAAAGAAAGAGAGGCCAAGTGTGGTAACGACACACTCGCCTAGCCAAAAATCAAAGTCACAAGTAATGTCCAGCAATTCCATATTCTCAAGTGTTCCAGGTATTTCAAATAAATCTACAGGTCATATACAAAATCAAATTACTTACTCATGCAAAAATGGAATATCAAATGTTTAGTCAAATCAAAGTCAATTAAGCGCCTAAATAGGTTCGAGTCACAAATAGTTCAGCATTTTAAGGTTTCAGGCATTTCAAGTATTTCAAGTCCAAATAGTTGAAAAATTGATGGTTGCGAAAACTTGATCACCATAAGAAGAACCGGAGAAATTTAGAATCTCTTTAACAAATCAGGTAACCTATCAGTTGTAACAAAACGTCAAGTTCATATTTTAATACAATGTCAAAATTTAGTCGAGCAAGATCAAGTGCAATAAGGTAACACTTGTCTGTGAGACAAGAGATCAAGTACTTAACATTGCCCAATCATAAAGGGGCATGCAACACGTACGTTGGTGGAATAACACTCGAGTGACCAACAAGTCAAGTATAATCAAAGCACTTCATTTTCATATACTATCACAGAAATAAACTACAAAGGATCGGAGTATGATAAAGTACATTCTCGTCCCAAGGGTTATCATTCAAGAGCAATTATTTTAACCAAATAAGCATGCTATTAAAGCAAGAAGACATTCACTCGTGAACATTCATGTACTTGGAATACTCACTGGCTAGGGTTCAAATATCATAACTAATAGGTAAGTAAGTTTTGGATATGTAATAGATATTTATTCAAGCCAAAAGTCAAAGAAAAGGAAGTAGAAATCGCGAATAAGTTCAGGGAAAACACAAAGCAGTTAAATGTCAATTCGAAATATAGTCAAAAAAAGTCAAAGTCAAAGTCAAAGTCAACGGTCAAAGTCAACAGTCAAAAGTCAAAAGTCACAGTATTATCCATTCAAAGGCTCATGGCAGTCATTTTACAAGATAATAAAGCCAAAAATATCAAGTTCGAACCCTAAAGTACAAGTTACAGTCACATCATTAAAAACCCTAGTGTACGCGGTCAAAAGAAACTAAATAACCACCAAGTCACTACCTCCCCTATCCGTTCTATGTACAGAAGTCAAAATTCATCCACTATCCCATCCTAGTAGTGAAGGCTAATCCGAAGTGGGACTAGTCGAACCCCCATCCATCGACGGGTTTCAGCCCCCGATCCAACTCCAATATGAGAGGCTCGTCAATCGCCTCTGCAAACAGGTCATCACAAATGTTCAAATGGACTCCGCTCTAGTCCTTATCTTCATTGCCCTAGTGGCCATGCGCTCCTGAGCTTCTCCAAGCTGTGCACAAAGGTCATCTATCCTTTCCTGGCCCTCGGTCACCTCGTACTCCAATTCCTTGATCCGTTCGGCTTGCATCTTGTTAAGTTTTCCCTTAGCTGCTTTCACTTCGGCTTCAAGCCTAGTGTTGTCTTTGGCTAACTCCTTCCTCTCCTCTCCTATGGCCAAAACCACAGTATTAGGGTAAAGCATAGGTATGGCGGCACTCGCAACGCCTAAACGGTTGGCCGGACTCCAACGTACAGTGGCTCCTCGTAGCCAGGATCTGGGATTGCTCACTAACTGATCTATCACTAGGACTACCTTGTCCGTCCATCCTACACCAAGTATAAAGGAAACATAAGTACTCTTAAGGGGGATGACCAAATAAAATCCTTAAGTCGGAAATTTCTAATTTGCCCAGGCCAATTCAAACCTAGGCTCTGATACCCACCTGTGACAGCCCCACCTCTCCTAGGGTGAACCCTAGGGTATCAACGGACTGCCTGCCCAGCTCTCGCCAGGACTCGGTCGATCAGAGAACTAGTAACTCAAAACATCCAGTGGAAACTTCAAATAAACGGTACAAACCCTAGAAAGTAAATAATAGACAACCAGCTTTCCAAACTTAAAAAGCCAAGTAAACGTTAACATATATTAAACCCATACTACAGTTTCATAACACAGGTCTAACTTAAGTGTTAAGCTTACAAAGTCAAAAAGTAAGGTCTTCTTAATAAGAGGGGTTACAAGTTCAATCAAAAGGAAGCTAGTAAGTCCCTTGATACTAAATCCGTCCCCGATCTATTAAGGAAAACAAAGGGAATGGGGTGAGCTAACGCCCAGTGAGGTTCCAAGTAAAGCAAGTAAGCACATAGCCAAATAAGAGTATAATTAACCGAATAAATACCGTGCAATACCATAATAATTAAATCACAATTCAAATTAAGGATACGGGTGGCTTTCACAAAAGCCAAATTCCCCTCAGCTTGATCATACGGGGTCCGTTGACTCTCCGTCACGTTTGCATTTAAGGAATATACAGTCCGTAGAAACCCACTTCTATCATCTCCGTCCCACCAATCAACCCCCTACCGGGCCCGCACTCTAAATCAGTAGTTTTGGTAATACTCGAGTATACCAGTTTCCAGTGAACAGTAGATAGTCCCCAAGGTTTATCGGTCGTCTCGACAAGCCTTGCTGGCTCGATTCCAACCGACTCACCTATGAGGTTGGGTACCCAAACAGTAGCAGTAGTTGATGGGGTATCACCCAAACAACTCAAGTACCAGTCACATATAGAGAATTCATATCTCATAATTGCAGTGTACAGAGCCTCAGTGGAAAATGAGGGAGGTCGAGTGCGATAAAGTACACACTCAACCTCCATTTTATCAAAACATTGGTTTGGCTCAAACAGTCGTAATTCAAGTATTCAGATATTTCATATAAGCAGGTAGCAGGTAGTGGAACACTCACCTGTCAAGTAATGTAGCAGTCAAACGTCAAGTCGTGCGGTTACGTTCACCACCGTTTCCCACTCCTAGGGCAACGAGTGAAATCGTTAACAAACTAAGCTTAATTCCAAGCTAAAATGAACTCATTAGGTGACTAAGTGAGTGGTTAGACCGGCTCAATTTACCATGAGAATTAGGCCCAAAATGCAGTGAAAGTTCATGAGGAAACAAGTTTAACAAATGCAAGAGAGTTGGTTAAAAGGAAAGTTCATTCAAGCTTGAAAAGGTTCTTCGCGGGTAAACAGTCGCGCCCGCGCAGTCTCGGTAAAACGGCTATATCTCACTGTAGGAAGGTCAGAATTAGGTGCCGTCGTGGCGTTGGAAAATAGACTCGAAGGGCTTTCTAACGGTACCTCACACACATTCTAGTTCGTCTCCTAGAAGAAACAGTAGCTCGGAAAGTTGGCTGATTTTCCAACCCTGGATCAGTCTCAAACCCTAACAAATGCACATTAGTTCCTCATGCTATCTTCACTTGTTTTGGTTCAAATTCACCCAAATCAGTCCTCTAATGGTCATATACTGGGGTTGAGGCATTTAGTATCATTGGAGTTCAAAATACAACAGAAGTGTAAAAACACAATAGGAAATCAGCTTTGAGGACAAAAGCTAAACACCAGATTTGACATCTTATAGTATTTTGGTCACAATTGGAGTTACGTTTATTGGATTAGGGGAACCTTATACCGTTGAAGATAAGACATAGGCCTACATTTCTTATGAAGACATCAAGATCCAATTCTCATACTAACTAGGTCGAATTTACCAAAACAATTTCAGTTCCTTAGTTTCGAATCTCACTGTCAGCTTAACTGGCAGGCCTGATTCAATTACTCATAACTCAATGCACACAAGTCCAATTTAGGTAATTCCAAAGGCACCGGAAGCTAGGATATAGGGCTATAATTCTTAAGAAGACATCGAAAGCTAAATGAGTCATCTTCCCGGTCAAAATAACCAATTACAGAGGCAAAAGATCAGTTCGGACAGAAACAGGGCATCAGGGGTATTTTGGTCATTTCATATGCTACAGTGCTTCGATTCATCTGAAATTTACAGGTAGAATGCTAACTCAATCCTCTACAACTTTCATGTTTTGTGAAAAGCTAGTTTGGCCATTATCATGGTCGAATATCCAGTTGAAATAAGTGCAAAATGTGACCTTAACAGTCTAGTAAATAAGAAATCCTAAACCAGTCCACTAATGGGTCCCTTCTAGCCACTTTGCTTGTTCCAAATCCATTTCAATTCACACATGAACTTAACCAATCTCTAGCCAAGTTGTTTAGGCATGCTTAAGGTGTAAATAAACACAAAAATCATGAAAAACCCCTTCCTTCAAAGCCGGTCAGCCAAGCATTGAAACAGCCCATAATCTTTTCATCATTTCACCAACCTTCATCTTCTAATGATTCTTGTTTAAATCACATATCAAGTATAAATCTAACTTAAAAGGAGGTTTTTAAAATATGTAAATCCATCATAACACAACCATGAACAAAGGGTAAACATTTCATCAAACACTTGGTGTGCATACTTTCTACCTCAATTTCCTCTTTGCTTAATTCAAGAGTTCAACCCAAAAATCTTGTCCAAACAACATGTAATTTGCCATGGAAACCTCAAATACATGTTAAAACACTATAAAACCAAATTTAAGGATTATTACCTTTCTTATATGAAGCTTAGAACACCAAATCACCCAACCAATTGAAGCCTTGAAGCTTGAATCTTAGTACCAAGATTAGAAGGAAAACTTTCACTAAGTTGCAATCTTTCTCTTAGATTTGTCTTGCTCTAAGTTTGCTAGTGTTTGAAAGCTGAAATTTTTGGAGCTTTCTCCCTTCTTTTCTTGTCTAAAATTTCGTCCATAAGAGGGTTAATAAGAGGGCCAAAGTGTTTTAAAAATTTTAGCTAACCTTTAGTCAAACAAAAGCTTGGTTAGGGTTTTGCCACATAGCTCAATTTTTGTCCATAATCTCTCTTGATCTTTTGACTAATGCTAATTCCACCCTTTCCAAGTGTACCAATACTTAATTAACAACTCTAACCTATCTTTTAAAGTCCTTAATACAAAACAAAGCCACTTGGACACAAATGATTGGTGGATTATTAAAAATCAACTCAAGTAACTATTTTTTCTTCAAGAAAAAGGAATAAAATGCAATGCATGAAAATGTTGTAATACATGGGAAATGTCATGCAATGGTATATAATAAGTGGTCTAAATCTTAGAATAAAGCATGTATTTAGGGGAAATTAGGGTTTCAAGTGAGGGTCTCACATGACTAGCCTGCATAGGAACTACATCACATAATACTTCATCAGAATATTTATGAATTTGGAAGGATATAGAACCTGTTTGGTTAACTCAAACCTCCCCAGAATTGTTGATCCATTGGAGTTTGTAGGGTCGCGGGGTGATCCCTTGTAGGAGCTTCAAGTTATCCACCATGAGTGAACTAGCTACATTTGTGCAGCTCCCACTATCAATAATCACACTACAAAGTGCTGGTTGACGAAGCACCTGGTGTAGAAGATGTTCTCCCGTTGAAGCTCGTCCTCCTTAACACGTGCAGTTAATGCTCTCCTTGCAACCAAGGCAGTCCCAAAGTGTCCCTCGGGTGCATTATATTCCTCTTCATTTGGCGACTCACTATCACTACCTCCTTTATGAGGTGGAATACCTTCGTACTCGTTTCATCCTCGCCCACGATCTCGCCATTTTTGGCAACATAATCATAGTCCTTTGGTTGGGACATTGACTAGCAATATGGCCCCTACCTTGGCATTTGAAGCATCGGTATCACGAGCTCTAGTTTGAGCTCTAGGCTCCTCAAATTTTGGGATAGAAAAGGGTGGTTTCCCAACATTAGAATTGCCCACCTTACCTCCCTCGAATCTCCGCTTTGGTATAGGAGCATTTGGCGAAGGCCGAGAATCATTCCGTGGTTGGAATGGGCGGTTGGTAGAGTAGGTGGTATTGCCGAAATTCGTTCGAGTAGTACCCCTCCTCTTGAGCATTTGCTCGACCTTAATGGCCTTGTCTACAAGCTCATGCAACTCCATATAGTGTTGAAGTTCCACTCGTTCAGCAATATCGAGTCTTAGCCCGTTCAAGAATTAGCCATGGTGGCCTCGGGATCCTCTTTGTACGTCCGCTCTGAGCATCAGGATCTCCATCTCCTTATGGTACTCATCCACACTCCGGTTGCCTTGGACTAGAGTTTGTAATCGGTGGTACAAATCCTAGTATAGTGTACAGGAACAAATCGGGTGCGCATCATGGTTCGAAACTCGGGCCATGGAATGAGCTCGGGTAGCCAATTTCTCCTTCTAGACTTCTTGATTTGGTCCCACCCAAACCACAGCGTACTCAGTGAATTCCATGGTTGCCAACTACACCTTTTGCACCTCGGTGTAGTTTTGGCAAGAAAAAACCATTTCGATCTTGAATAACCATTCGAGAAAGGCCTCGGGATCGGACCGTCCTTTGAATTCAGGGATGTTCATTTTGATTCCCTTGAACACATTGGTAGGTCCAGTCTGGTTCCTTTGCCTTGGTCGAATTTGAGGTTCCGCGTCATCATCATCATTGTTTGGAACCATCGGACTCCTCCACGTCCCTTCGCCTTCGCGTGGACTTAGAAATTTTTGGTGTTCCAGACGCCCGGAGTTGTAGCAACTCATCTTGAATTGGTTCTAGCATGCGTTGGAAACGCCTTTCCATTTGCTCCATCATCTTTTCAAAGTCCAGGGGCGGGATACTTCCCCGTTTCCACTAGACATGGAGTCTTGAGTGTACCTGCAAGGGTTAGTTGCAAAGAAAAGAGAAAAGGGAAAAGAAACGTTTGTCTTCTTTTTTTTTTCACTTCACTCCCTAAGTGTATACTCTCACACTCATGTATGTCTTACTCAGATCACTCTAATGAGCTTCACCAAAGATTTTCTCATAGCCCCTTGCAAACCTTGAAGAAATTAGAATTCCTCAAGTGCTCAAATTTAGCTAAAAAAAATCAAGTTCACGCTAGAATTTGAGGTTCGTGGGAGTGGAGATTTTCTTGGAAAACAAAATTAGGACACTAAGGATGGAGTGGTAGAATATATTCAAGAATAAGAACTGGAAAAGGAATTGACACAAAAGCTACAAAAAAATTAAGAATGATGCTCAAAAGGTCCTAACCGACAAGGAAGTGGGTCCTTTGGTTTGCTGGAATTCTTGTCAGTTAACCAACCAAGGTCACAAAATGCGTAGCAATTGACGGGAGAAACGAAGGGACTGACCACGGCTCAACAAACGACTCAAGGCTGAACTTTACGAAGCCTAGACAAGACGCTATTGAATCTTGCTAGCTGGAATTTCGTTTTACTACTGCCTTGGGTTCGGCTGGTGATTTTATGGAGAATTGGTTCCGTGTGGAATGCTCAAGGATGGGTCGTGTCAGCCCTTGATAGTAATTGATATCAATTCACAAGGTGTTGTGGCCAAAGTGGGAGACAAGTGCTAGTGGGCGGTTGGTTTTGTTTAGGAAACTGGTTTGTAGTGTGGCTGTCCTAGGAAACAAAGGTGTGGTGCGGCTGTTTATGGTCTGATGTGGTGAGGTTGAGGGTATTTTTAGGAAGGATTGGGGGCTTGGTTTCTTGGTCCTGTCGGCTGACTTCAATCCCAAAGGCCTTGGGATTTGAGGTAGTTCAAGAATTGGGGACTTGGTGTTCAAGTAGGTACACTAGAGCCGTTTTTTTTTCTTTTTTTTTTCTGTTTCGTTTCTTTCTTTTGCGGCTCTCTGATTTGTTTTCCCAAGATTCAGATTTCGTCCCAAGCAAATTAGATTCTGATCAGATTGCAAATTTGCCAAGAATTTTGAAGTTTTCTTCGAAGTTTCCAAGAGACCCGTGAAGTCTAATCAAGAATTCCCCCAAAACAGTTTTAGTTGGTTCAAGAACTTCAAGATTCTTTGATCAAGTGGTTCAAGAACTACCCAAAATCAGGTTGTGGTATCCAAGATTTGCAAGCGACAACGCAAATAACCAAGGGTCAAAGGTGAAACAGGCTCAGCAGCCCAAGAAGAAGAAATTCCAGCAACTCGACTCAAAGGCTACTTGGTGCGACTCTTTCTAATTTTTTTTTTTACTTTTTCTTTTGTTTTCTGGCCAGGACACAATAACGGCAATGAACAACGAGTCTGGACAACAATAAACAACAACTAGGCACAAAACGTGTGACACAAATCTGAAAACTAATGCAAGACACGATGCACACAATCTGGAAATTGCGGACAGCAACGGGAAAAACAAGGAAAAGGATTAGCTACTGACTTTTTTTTTTTGTTTGATTCGATTACTTCAAGACCCAAACACACGGAACTATGACACAACTAAAGGACAAGAATTACAGCAACAACACAAGAAAAACAACGTGGACAGGAATGGAAAAAATTGCGGACAGCCAAGGTAAAAGAAAAGCTAGCGATTGGAAATTTTTTTTCCTAACGAGATAGATACTAAAGACACGAGAAGAGGGATAAAAATGATGTTACCAACAAGCTAGCTCTGATGCCAGCTGATACAAATGTTGTTGGTGAAGAAGATTCGTGACCCAAAATCGCTTGTTGGATTTGTGATCGACGAAAGAATAAGGTAGCAGCGGAAACCCTACGACCCCTCTAATCCCCATGACTACGAACCTGTTGATACTATCTTAACCCGTAATCAAACGAATTAGCGAACCTCAGGCAAGTGTAGAAGGCGCCACAATTCAAGTGCGATTCTTGAATTGATAAGCCGAACAAGAACACTAGAGTATAACTCTAAGTTGTTCAAGGGTTGCTCGAAAGCTATGGAGAAAACTCTCTCACGTATTTTTATGATAAAAGTGTCTTACCCTCATTGATGTAATATGGTGCCTTATATAGGCTACAAGTAAAAATCCTAATCTAGTAAGGAAAAGGAACTAAAAGGTGCAGCTGATATGGGCTCTAATAAGTGACGGAAACGGAAACGGAAGCTACGGGCTCAACCCTCGGTAGATAGGGCCTCATGCGGCTTTCCTTCCTTGGCAGCCCACCATAACAAATAATGAAGAACAAAATAGCAATCCTACCCTTGGCGATTCTATGTACAACATGCACTTAGCCAATTATTCAAGCTAATCAAAACTATTGTGGAAATAACTGAACTACTAAAATGGACAACTAGGGTTTGGTGAAAACCCTAAACCTCGGGTATAGCTTCAATGCTCAATACTGGACCTCGATCCCTTTCAGTAGAGTGTATGAATCCTTCAAAGGACTTGTGTATGGCCTGAACAAGTACATTGAGTTGCTCACGAAGTCTCTTTGCGCGCGCCCTAGTGATGGATCCGTTTGGAGCTTGCACGTGATCCATAGCTCCTCGATCACCCGTGCCACCGGTTAGCGTGCCCATGCTCCATGATTCTATCAAAACTGAGAAAGGAAGAAATTTGGGAAGAGAGATTTAGGGAAGAGTAAGGGAGAAAGGCTGAGGAAAACTGGGCGAGAGGAGGAAGGAAGCCTCGGGGGCCAAACCTGAAAACCAAGAGAGAATCTAAGGGAGAGGAGAGAGTTGCGGGGGGGGAAAGGTTTTGGAACGTCGGCAACGAAATTTGCGACTTCATTTCTGGAATCAATGCGACCTCTTGGGGGTGTTGCACGTTCATTTTACTCCTCTAAGGTAACCACAGCTTCTCTTTTTGTTGTTTTAACATGAGAATCCAAGTGCATAAGCCTTGAATACTGAGTTTGTTTGTGCTGTCAAGGTTGGATAACCTGGGTTATTGTAGTCATTATTCCTTCATGTTAGCTTGCTGATACTCTTGTTCGAAACCTGGGTTGCATGCTGTAATGTCATTTTACTTATCAACGCAATCTTTGAATCATAACTTGAGACATGTTTCAGAACTTTGTTTGGAAAATTCATGTGGGGTTAGTTGCTGTGTGTGCGGGAGTCCATGACTGTTTTTTGGTTGTCTTTGTGCGTGATTTGGGTTGGAGAATCCTGGGGAATGCATAATATATGGTTGGGTCTTGATGATAAGATGCATAAAGTGTTGTTTTTGGTTCGAAGGATTGCTGTTTGTTTGGATTTTGTTAGCCGCCGTATGACCTGAATGCCATAGTTGTGAAGTTGCAGATGAATGAAGAAGAAAGTTTCTGCGAAGCTCGCATGAAATACTATCTAAAATTGCACTTTGACCCCTGCATTTTTCATATCATTCCACTATGGCCCAGAAAATTGGAGGAATCAGTCAATTTGGTCCCTTTTAAATGTCCATTTCCTTTGATATGTTTTTAATGTGATTTTTGGACAGATTGTTTAGGAATTCTAGGATGGAATTTGAGGATTTAATGATTTTTTGATGAATTTTTAGTTTGATTTGGATTTTAGTGAAATTTTGTTGTTTAATCATAGCAAATGGGTTTTCATTTATTTTTTGTGAATTTTAGCATTTGGTTTTGGTAGGTTTCATCTTAAGCCCTTAATTTTGTTTTATTTTAATTTAGATCCCCAATATTTGTAATAATAATAACTTGACCCTTCAAACTTCTTTAGTTATTTCAATTGAGCCCTTGTTTGTTTTAATTTATTAAAATATGGGTTGTTTAGTTTATTTGAATGCTTTGAGTGATTCAATTTCATGTTTATTTCCATTTCATTTGATTATTTGTTAATTAAAGTGATGCCTTGACATTTTCTTTGTTTTTTGGAGGGTAAATAAGAAAATTTCACTTCATTAGAGCACCAATTCAAGGGAGATACACTCTACCCCTTATTTTGATATTACTTGACCCTATGTGACTTTATGTGTTTAATTGCATGCCTTTTTGAATGTTTTCATTTCATTTATTTATTTATTCGCTTTATTTGTTTTAATTTGGTGTATTTATTTTAATTTAATTTTTGATTATTTGAAAGGCATTTAAATGCCAAATTGTAATAGTTAGGGGGTTCAAGATATGTATTTAGATAGAATATGTAATAGTTAGGTATTTATTTTATTTATTTATTTTATTCCTTCCCCTTTTAGATTGTAGTTAGGGCCCTCAAATGTAATAGTTAGAGCTTTATTTGCTTTATTGCTTGGTGTGTTTTGCATGCTTGTGTGTTATGTGTTATCCGCTTTCTTAGGGCCTTGCATCTAGATATCATGATTATGTGTTATGTGTTTATGTGATATTATGTGTTTACATGCTTTTATTATGATTTACATGATTAGTTAGTTATAATTAATGTGTGAACGTCACCACACTAGTCCAACGTTAGTTGTGGCCCCTTTCCCGTCACCACACTAGTCCAACACTAGTTGTGGCCCTTTTTCTGATTTTTCTCACTAGTCCAACGCTAGTGAGAATTCATAGAAATGGGCTAATCCAACGCTAGACCCTTGGGAACCATTCACAACGCTAGATCATATTTGTGTGACTACACCTACATTTTCATGCATATTTTTACTTTCTAGGGTCTTTTATCATTTTTGCATGACATCCCCCTATATCGTATATCCTTACCTCATATTCCCCTTATATGTATATTTCCTTACCCTTTGTATGAAAACATGACATTAGACTTGCAATTTCATTTAAGGCATTAGAACTAAGTTAGATCATTTGCTTGCTTAGATAGGAAATACCCTCGAATATGGGATATGGACGAGTTTGGCTTTCTAGCCTTAGCACGCTCGTATTCCTCTATAAAAGGGAAATTGAAGTCACGAATCTTAGCTCCCCGCACCCGTTATGATGTATTCCTTTAGCGTTCATGTATATTTGTATATTACTATTTCTTTTCTTAGAATCTCATATTTTTGCATATTCGTGACCTGTTCAAAGAGTTACTCTTGGGCATCACAATTAATGTGATTTGCACCAATTAAGCTTCGAAGAGACATGTTGACCTCGATACACTAGGTTTAGGTTTTGGCAAATGTGATCAATTTTAGGTTAAAAATAAGAAATCTTTGACTAAATCGCGCAACTAGCCTTGGCTAGGTTGAAAGGGTGCCTTGGATTTTTATCCTTGCCTTCCCTTTCTTCAAATGTGACTCCCAAACACATTTCTCTGATTTTCGAAGATTTAGAGTCATTTAAAAAGGGTTTTTCTACTTTTTTTTATTTAAAATTTCATTCTACGTGACTTGGTACACCTTAACTCAATACCAAGTGGCAACTCCTATTTTTTCATTAAAACCCTTTTTAAACTATTATTTTAGGGCCAACACCGTCGCACTTTTAAGTCCCATTTAGGCCCTTTTCATTTTCTTTATTTATTTTCTAAAAATCAAAACTCATTTTACTCAAAATAAATCCAAAATTCATTTTTATAAACTCGTTTATTTTTCATTTAAAAATGGGGCGCGACAGCTTGGTGACTCCACTGGGGACTTTGAGAGTCCGAGCATTTGATTTAGTCAATCTTTTTCTTTTTCTAACCTTCTTATGTATCACATTTGGAGGTTTTAGATTGCATTCTTCTTTTTCCTTTTTCTTTTTCTCTTTTTAGGATCTTTTGTATCTACCACACACGTAATCACTCCTTGCACACCATGTATGTGATGAATGGATTGTTTCTTTGCTTTTACTTGTATCGCGTTTGCATTTTTAGGGTGGGGGGTTAGTCACCCTAGAACCTTCACCCACATTTGATGGTATTTTAATCCCTCCCTTCAAAAGAAAGCACTTCATACGTGCATGCATGACTTTTTACCCTATTTTGTCTTTTTCGTGGGCGCTTCCCACACTTCCTTATAGGATTAGGATCGATTTCCTTAGGTAGGCGGATGGTGTGCTCTGCGCCCATAGCGATGCCTAAGGGATCATTCGAGCCACCGACCGAAGGCCCTGGGATTGATGACCCTTCGCCTTTTGGTCTGAAGGCTTGGGAGCCTGAAACCTGATGGAGTCTAGATGCATTAGTATGCCAAACCTCATGCATCCATTGTAACAGCCCCACCTCCCCCTAGGGCGTATCCTAAGGGTTAGCGAACTGCCTGCCCAGCTCTCGCCAGGACTACTAACGGTCACATACACGCAATTATAAACGTTTCGGAAGGTACCAACAAGTAAGGTTAACATCAAGTGCGCAAAACGAAAACGGAAAAAACGGAACGAACGCGTCCCAAACATAACGAAACTTTAAATAAGAATCAACAAGTACAATTCCAAGAAAATAGGTCATATACACATTAGAAACTATGTACACATACCCATTATAAGGTTTACAATTCAAAACGTAATGTTCAAGTCCCACATTAGGGTTTCTAAAGGCGAGGAGCTATATAAAGGTACAAAAGAATGCCTAACTAGCTCTACTCGCTTTACAAAATCATGATTCCAAAAAAACATACCCTGTAAGGAAAACAAAAGGAACGAGTGTGAGCTTTCGCCCAATGAGGTACCAACAAGTCATGCAACCCAAATTCACGAAGTAACCAAGCCAAGTTATACACAACCATCGCACATAGACCAAAAGTACCGTAACAAGTTCAAATCAAAGGATACGGGTGGCTCTCCGGAGCCAAACTCCCCATTGCAGTTCTTGATCGCACACCGTTGACCCTCCGTCAACGTTCAGAGAAAGAAACATGTCCGTAGATCCCACTTTACTCCCAATACCTTCCACCGTACATTCCCCTTACCGGGCCCGAACACCTCACAGTAATCAGGGGGTAATACTCGAGTATACCACAAAGTCGAGGAGCTAACGCTCCACTCGACACACAGTAACCTCATGGCTCGTTACCTAATCGACCGGCCCTTACCGGCTCGACTCGATAAACGGCCATTGAGGCTTGAGCTCAGTTATCACAGTAAAGTCGTAGGGCTCATGCCCCATACGACATTAGGCCAAACACAAGGCAAATTCACATATATCCAGTAATCAGTTATACACATAAGAGAACGAGAGCGATAAAGTACACTCTCGCCTCGAGCACAGAAATCACAGTTATCCAATTCAAGGAATCAAGTACACAACCAATTAAACACAATTCATGCATAGTACACTCACCACTTCAAGTAAGCAAGTCACAAGTTTCGCCCAACGGTTGTCCGGAATCACCGGCACGACCTACAAGAAACAAGAAACTACAATTGAGACTCGAACACGAGTCGAAGGCCTCTTACGTGAACTACTAAAGCAAAATTCAAATATAGCTCAAAAATGGAAAATATTTGATTTTAAGGCCAAAGGTGTAAACAACCCCAAAACCTCACACTTTTACTCAATCACAACTTAAACGCACGAAACCCTAATTTTCTCGATGCTCGGACAGCATTTCCCCTAAATTCAGCTTTTCCATCCTACAATCAAACATCAATTTCCATCCAATCCAATCACAATTGCTACAATTCAACCATAACCAATCAATGACTTTCATTAGGGCCACAACCCTCATTCACAACCAATTGCAGATTAATAACCAATTATAGAAAAGCCCAAATTCAAAACCCTAAAACTGAAATTTTCATTCCAAACTGAAATTTTCCGCAATTAACCGCAATTCACATACAAGAGCTCCAATTGGCCAATATTAAACCATCAATCCAAGGCTAACTAACATTTATCATAAAACAGAAAAATTCCCCAAAAATCAGAAATTACCAACTTCCAATTAAACCATCAAATCATCCATAAATCTAGCTATTAAGCCACCATAGGCCACAATTTAGCATTATTAGAACCAAAAGTGAAGTTTCCAAGCAAATACCTTAACTCTCAAAAGTTTGTAGCTTAAGGCTTAATCACCAAAAATAGCTCCACCAAGACCTTCAAGCTTCCTTAGCAAGTGGATTTTATGGAGAATTTGAGAATTTCAATGGTTGGATTTCAAGATTGAGCAAGAAATGGAAGACACAAGTGAAGCTTTCTTCTTCTTTCTCTCTAAGAAGTTCGGCCAAAGGGAAGAAAATGAGGTTTTGGGTCAAAATTTTATTTGGTAAAGGTGATCAAAAGTTAGGCAAGTCTTGTCCAATCAGTCGCGACACGTGTCACCTTTTTAAGTTTTAAACTTATCCTCTTACTCACTAGGGTTAATCCATCTAGGTAACCTCTAATCACCTACTAACACCTAGTAATTAAATCCCTTTACGCAAAACTTAACCTAATTGGCCGAATTTCTCTCACTTAACGCACTAGCGGGTCCCACGTCCACTATTCACTCCAAAAATCTCGTAAATTGACTTATACTAGAAAAATATTTTTAAAACCCTATTTACTCATAAAAATGTCCAGAAAATTTATAAATAAAGAAAATGTGGAAAACGGGTGCAAATAAATAAATTAAAGCCTAGAAATAAAGAAAATTTACGGGTTCTCACACTCTCTCCCCCTTAAAGAATTTCGTCCTCGAAATTTCTCACCTGGGTTACCAAACAGCTCAGGATATTTCTTTTGTATTTCTTCCTCCACTTCCCAGGTTGCCTCTTCTATACCGTGGTTCCTCCATAAGACTTTCACCAAAGGAATATTTTTATTTCTCAGCTCCTTAACCTTTCGGTCGAGTATTTGTACAGGTTTCTCCTCATAGGTTAGGGCTTCATCTACCTCAATCTCTCGGTCGTAAGATGTGGGTTGGATCAGGATGGTACTTTTTGAGCATTGAACATGGAAAACGTCGTGGATCCTGGCTAAACTTGGAGGTAACTCGAGACGGTACGCCACTTTTCCAACTCTTTGGAGGACTTTAAAGGGTCCTACAAATCTAGGTTGAAGTTTCTTCCCTCTACCCGCCGTGATACTTCGTAATGGCGTGACCTTAAGAAACACTCGGTCTCCAACTTCAAACTCCAAGTCTTTCCTTCGGTTGTCTGCGTAGCTCTTTTGTCGGCTTTGAGCAGTTTGGAGTCTTTGGCGTATTAGTTTAACCTTTTCTCGTGCATCCTCCATCCATGGAATGATTGTTGGATCTAAGACTTTCTTTTCTCCTACTTCATCCCAATAAACTGGTGAACGGCATTTCCGGCCATAAAGAGCTTCTATGGTGCCATTTGGATTGAAGAGTGGTAACTATTGTTGTAGGCAAACTCTACTAACGTCATGTGTTGACCCCAATTCCCCCGAAATCCAAATACAGGTTCGTAACATGTCCTCAAGGGTTTGAATGGTTCGCTCAGATTGTCCATCGGTTTGGGGATGGTAAGTGGTACTTAGGTTGAGTTTGGTCCCAAGGTCTCCTGAAATTTCTGCCAAAACCTAGACACGAAACGTGGATCCCTATCCGAGACTATACTCACAGGAATCCCGTGCAGTCTCACAATTTCACTCATATACAGTTGAGCCAATTTCTCCAGAGTGTATTTCATGTTTATGGGTAAGAAATGGGCCGATTTAGTGAGTCTATCACGATCACCCATACGGCATCATGTCCTTTTTGGGTTCTTGGCAAACCAGAAACGAAATCCATGTGATGTTTTCCCACTTCCATTCAGGTATCTAAGGGTTGCAACAAACCAGAGGGCTTTTGGTGTTCCGCTTTACTTGCAGACGAGGCAGGTTTGCACGTACTGGGCTATTTCCCTCTTCATTTTATTCCACCAATACAATTTCCGCAACTCCTGATACATCTTATTACTACCCGGATGATCGTATATTTCGATCGATGGGCTTCCTCCAAAATTCCCTTTTCAAGGTTTCGTCCTCCGGCACCACTATTCGATTCCGATATTTCAATATCCCTCAGACTCGAATTAAAGTCAGGTAATTCCCCTTTCTCCACCTTGTCTCTCCATTTTTGGACCATCGGATCCTCCTTTTGGGCCTCTTTGACTCGCTCCAGAATAGCAGAGGTTATTCGGATTTCCTAAAATTACCCTTTGACGCTCCAACCTAGGGTTCCACTCACTCATTGCTTCTAACATCTCCCACTCTCTGACCATCAACCCAGCTATTTGAGCCTTTCGACTTAAGGCATCAGCTACTACATTTGCCTTCCCGGATGGTAGTTAATTGTACAGTCGTAATCTTCTAAGAATTCCATCCATCGTCTCTGCCTCATGTTTAACTCTTTTTGGGAAATAGGTACTTAAGGCTTTTGTGGTCAGAATAAACCTCAAAGGTACCCCGTACAGGTAGTGTCTCCACTTTTTCAGGGCGAAGACAACTGCGGCTAACTCTAGGTCATGGGTCGGGTAATTTTGCTCATGAGGTTTCAGTTTTCTAGAGGCAAAGGAAATCACATTTTATTCTGCATTACACACCCTAAGCCTTCCCCTGAAGCATCAGTATACAGAAAAACTATCTTTTCCATTAGGTAGGGCTAGAATAGGGGCTACGGTTAACTTTCGTTTCAACTCCTGGAAACTACCCTCGCACTTAGCATCCCATAGAAAACGCCCATTCTTTTTCGTCAAATTGGTTAAAGGGCTAGCAAGTTTCGAAAAATCTTTAATAAACCTCCGATAATATCCAGCTAACCCTAGAAAACTACGAACTTCAGTAGGAGTTTCGGGTCGTTTCCACTCAGTTACCGCCTCTACTTTCGCCGGGTCTACGGTAATGCCCTCCTTCGAAATCACATGCCCTAAAATGAAATTTTCTCCAGCCAAAATTCACACTTACTAAATTTGGCATACAACTGGTGATCTCTTAGGGTTTGTAAGACTAACTTCAAATGTTGCTCATGCTCCTCTCGGGATTTAGAGTAGACCAAAATGTCATCAATGAAAACGACGACAAATCGGTCCAAGAAGGGTTTGAAAACTCTATGCATCAGGTCCATAAAGGCAGCAGGGGCATTGGTCAAACCGAAGGGCATAACGGCAAATTCGAAATGCCCATACCGAGAATTGAAGGCAGTTTTGGGTACATCCTCCTCCTAATCAACAATTGGTAGTATCCCTGACGGAGGTCTAACTTTGAAAAGACTACCGCTCCCTGTAGCTGGTCAAATAACTCATCAATATGGGGCAGTGGGTATTTGTTCTTAATGGTTATATTGTTCAATCCCCGATAATCTATACACAACCTCAATGTCCCATCCTTTTTCTTCACAAATAGCACAGGGGCTCCCCATGGGGACCCACTCTCTCGGATAAACCCTCGCTCTAACAAATCCTGCAACTGTAATTTCAATTCCTTAAGCTCGGCAGGTGCCATTCGATAGGGGGTTTTAGAGATAGGTGATGTTCCAGGTATCAATCGATCTTAAACTCTATCTCTCTTTCCGGAGGTAGGGTTACTAGTTCGTCTGGGAACACATCTGGGTATTCACTCACAATAGGTACATCCTCACCTTTAACTTATCAACGGGAGTGTTTATAAGAAAAGCTAGAAACCCTTGCGCCCTCTACTCAGCAATTTCCTAGCCTAATGCCCGAAATCAATGCAGATGAGGCAAGACTACCCCTCACATCTAGCCTCAAAGTAGCTTCCCCAGGTATACGAAATTCCACTATCTTCCTCTTACAATCAAGTTGGGCATCGTA
Organism: Coffea humblotiana; assembly: GCA_023065735.1. Classification (NCBI taxonomy): domain Eukaryota; kingdom Viridiplantae; phylum Streptophyta; class Magnoliopsida; order Gentianales; family Rubiaceae; genus Coffea; species Coffea humblotiana. The sequence goes on along the minus strand of JACYVW010000087.1, from coordinate 6,431 downwards.
CTTAGCTAACCAGTCCATACCTAGTATGACATCGTACCCCTTAATAGCTAAGCTTACCAAGTTTCCCAGTAATTTTCTCTCTCCTACCCAAATCTCACAATTTACGTATATCGTGCTAGTAATCAACCGTTGGTTCCCCGTAGGAGTACTAACTTCCAAGTCATAGGGTAAACTAACAGGTTTTATATCAATGCCGCACATAAAATCGGGGTTAACAAATGAATGGGTAGCACCGGGGTCAATCAAAATCCTAGCTAGACGATGGAAAACAGGGATGGTACCTTCTACGACTCCAGATGGGTCAGGGATTTGGTGTTGCTCAAGGGAGTACACTCGAGCGGGCACTTTCGGTTTCGACCCTTCACTTTAGATTGGCCGGACTGGCTCTCGAAGACTGTGGGGTCGCTCTCGATTCACGGGGTAGTACAGGACAAGTAGCTATCTGATGCTCCGCACTTCCACAGCGCAGCATTTCCTCTCCTTCCTCCAACAGTTGTCCTCCGTATGGTTTGGTTTCCCGCAAATCCACAAGGACCTCGGGAAACGGAAGCTGAACTCCCTTGCGAGGCACTCCTCTGCTGGCCTCGTCCGAACGAACCACCCCTCGACTCCCTCTCGACGTCCCCGTAAACCTTCCTCCACCGGACCCTCGTCCAGACTTAGGAGGGTTACTCCGTTCACCCTGACTAGAACTACTTCCAGGGAATCCCCGCTTCCTCACCTGGAAGTTTCTGACTTGAAGCCTAGCGTTCTCTACCCTTAGTGCCTTTTCCACCGCTTCACTAAAGGTAGTGATCTGGGCAACCGCCAGATCCTTCTGAATCTACGTTCAGCCCCTGAGTAAATCGCCGAATTCTCCTTTGCTCCGTCACTATAAGTTCAGGGGCGAACTTCGATAGTCGAGTAAACTGGCTCTCGTACTCGGCCACCGTTTGCGTGCCTTGGCGCAGTCTGAGGAACTCATCCTCCTTCTTCTCCTGGACAAAGGCGGGAAGTATTTCGCGTTGAATCTCTCATAAAGTTTGCCCATGTCCGTGTTTGTTCTCTTCCCATTTAGTTCGTATAATGTTCCACCAGGAACGGGCAGCTCCTTCTAATTGAAAGACAGCAAAAGTAACCTGTCTCTCTCCGAATAGTGTAAGGCCGCAAAAATGTCTACCATTTCTCCAGCCACCGTTCGGCCACGTCCGGATCAGGTCCTCCCAGAATTTCGGAGGGGAGAACTTTTGGAACCTTTCGAGGGCTCGATCCTCGCTCTCATGTGCTCGCCAGGGTTCCCAGGGTTATGGACAGGGTGCTGGCCCTGATGCTCCACTACGTGGGCCAACAAATCGGTCATTCTTTGAATCGCGGCGGCCACTTGAACGTTCGGGTCAACCCTAGGTTCAGGATTAAGCTCAGGTGTGGGTTCCCGATTACCCTATCAGTTGAAGGTTGCCTACTACCGCGACCACGGCCTCGGCCACTACGAGTACCTTCCATGTCTTAAGTTCACAATCTAGGGCCGAAACACAAGTACGGTATCAAAATAAGAAATAAGAGTAAGCAAGAAACAAGAATTAAACAATAAACAAGAATATCAAGGCAAATAACACATAAGCATATCAAACAAGTTGTACAGTAGCAGTCAGTCAAATATATACAAACAATCCCATGAAAGTAGCGGGGTCAATCAAAAGTACATATACAAAGCTAGGTCAAAAACAAAAGTAGCTAACGAGTAGCTTTCCCCTAGCTAGTCCCCACATGGGATCAAAACACGGCTCAAAGGAGCCCTAGCCTAGTTCCCTACGGAGCACACAGACTCTCCCCCATTACTAGAGCTAGGCGTGCTCCCTCATCATGTACTAGTACTGGACGCCTCCACTTGCCTATTAGCGCCGATCACACCTCTGACGAGCGCCTCACACTCGTTAATGATGCCGCCCGACCGATCTCGCACTACCCTAGTCACCCTCGTGAGGCGGTCGGTGGCTACTTGCAACTGTCCCCTAAGAGCGTCGGTTCGCTCTTGCTCCTCAACCACGTCGCCTCAAGCTCACGGATCCGATCCGCTTGCATGCGCATTAATCCCCTCAACCTAACCATCTCAGTTTGGTCCCTAGCGGTGGCTCGCCTAAGCCTCCTACGCTCATCAAGGACGGCTACTACTCGATCTATATACGAGTAGTTCTGGCATCGGGTACAGCGGCGAGTCCGACTAGCGGCACTCCAACGACGAATGGGTCCTCCAGGTCTCTCCTGGTAGTCCACAACACGAAAGCGTCTCTGAGGTGGCTCACCTCCGCCCTCGGAGCTCGTTCCAGCCATAACCTACAAGAACAAGTTAAGATTCACCTTAGACGAGAAAATCATACTTAATGGCGCCTTAACACAATCCTTAAAGGTACTAAAACAAATTTCTAACTTGCCCAAGTTATTTCTAACCTAGGCTCTGATACCACCTGTGACAGCCCCACCCCCCTAGGGCGTACCCTAAGGGTTAGCGAACTGCCTGCCCAGCTCTCGCCAGGACTACTAACGGTCACATACACGCAATTATAAACGTTTCGGAAGGTACCAACAAGTAAGGTTAACAACAAGTGCGCAAAACGAAAACGAAAAACGGAACGAACGCGTCCCAAACATAACGAAACTTTAAATAAGAATCAACAAGTACAATTCCAAGAAAATAGGTCATATACACATTAGAAACTATGTACACATACCCATTATAAGGTTTACAATTCAAAACGTAATGTTCAAGTCCCACATTAGGGTTTCTAAAGCGAGGAGCTATATAAAGGTACAAAAGAATGCCTAACTAGCTCTACTCGCTTCACAAAATCATGATTCCAAAAAACATACCCTGTAAGGAAAACAAAAGGAACGAGTGTGAGCTTTCGCCCAATGAGGTACAAAAGTCATGCAACAAATTCACGAAGTACCAGCCAGTTATACACAACATCACACATAGAAAAGTACCAAACAAGTTCAAATCAAAGGATACGGGTGGCTCTCGGAGCCAATTTCCCCTTGCACTTGATCGCACATCCCGTTGACCCTCCGTCAACGTCAGGAAAGTACGACCGTAGATCACCACTTTACTCCCAATACCTTCCACCATACATTCCCCTACCGGGCCCGAACACCTCACAGTAATCAGGGGTAATACTCGAGTATACCACAAAGTCGAGGAGCTAACGCTCCACTCGACACACAGTAACCTCATGGCTCGTTACCTAATCGACCGGCCCTTACCGGCTCGACTCGATAAACGGCCATTGAGGCTTGAGCTCAGTTATCACAGTAAAGTCGTAGGGCTCATGCCCCATACGACATAGCCAAGCACAAGGCAAATTCACATTATCCAGTAATCAGTTATACACATAAGAGAACGAGAGCGATAAAGTACACTCTCGCCTCGAGCACAGAAATCACAGTTATCCAATTCAAGGAATCAAGTACACAACCAATTAAACACAATTCATGCATAGTACACTCACCACTTCAAGTAAGCAAGTCACAAAGTTTCGCCCAACGGTTGTCCGGAATCACCGGCACGACCTACAAGAAACAAGAAACTACAATTGAGACTCGAACACGAGTCGAAGGTCTCTTACGTGAATTACTAAAGCAAAATTCAAATATAGCTCAAAAATGGAAAATATTTCGATTTTAAGGTCAAAGGTGTCAACAACCCCAAAACCTCACACTTTTACTCAACCACAACTTAAACGCACGAAACCCTAATTTTCTCGATGCTCGGACAGCATTTCCCCTAAATTTCAGCTTTTCCATCCTACAATCAATCATCAATTTCCATCCAATCCAATCACAATTGCTACAATTCAACCTAAACCAATCAATGACTTTCATTAGGGCCACAATGCCCCTCATTCACAACCAATTGCAGGATTAATAACCAATTATAGAAAACCCAAATTCAAAACCCTAAAACTGAAATTTTCATTCAAAACTGAAATTTTCCGCAATTAACCGCAATTCACATACAAGAGCTCCAATTGGCCCAATATTAAACCATCAATCCAAGGCTAACTAACATTTATCATATAAAACAGAAAAATTCCCCAAAAATCAGAAATTCACCCAACTTCCAATTAAACTATAAATTCATCCATAAATCTAGCTATTAAGCCACCATAGGCCACCAATTTAGCATTATTAGAACCAAAAGTGAAGTTTCCAAGCAATATACCTTACTCTTCAACAAAGGTTGTAGCTTAAGGGCTTAATCACCAAAACAACTCCACCAAGACCTTCAAGCTTCCTTAGCAATTGGATTTGGTGGAGGAATTTGAGAATTCAATGGTTGGATTTCAAGATTGAGCAAGAAATGGAAGACACAAGGTGAAGCTTTCTTTCTTCTTTTCTCTCTAAGAAGTTCGGCCAAAGGGGGAAGAAAATGAGGTTAATTGGGTCAAAATTGGTTATTTGGTAAAGGTGATCAAAAGTTAGGCAAGTCTTGTCCAATCAGGTCGCGACACGTGTCACCTTTTTAAGTTTTAAACTTATCCTCTTACTCACTAGGGTTAATCCATCTAGGTAACCTCTAATCACCTACTAACACCTAGTAATTAAATCCCTTTACGCAAAACTTAACCTAATTGGCCGAATTTCTCTCACTTAACGCACTAGCGGGTCCCACGTCCACTATTCACTCCAAAAATCTCGTAAATTGACTTATACTAGAAAAATATTTTTAAAACCCTATTTACTCATAAAAATGTCCAGAAAATTTATAGAATCAAGAAAATGTGGAAAACGGGTGCAAGGAAATAAATTAAGACCTAGAAATAAAGAAAATTTACGGGTTCTCACATCCATGATAGAAATTACTTAGTTTAGAGTCAACCTTACCCAACTAGGAACATTAGGCACGATGGGAGGGATTCCACCCCTCTTTCCTTATTTTTCCTATTGCTTTTTGTATCATTTAATTGCTACAACGTGTTATGTGTTAAACTAACATTTCCTTTATTTCTTGCCTTTTGCATCCACAAACACTAGAAAATAAGAGTTCCAGCATGATACTCTTTTAGAACCTACCCTCTTAAATATGTTATTGCACGTTTAAATTCCAATGTATTGCATTTGTAGGTTAATAAGTGCACATCATTTTATGCCCACCCTGGCATACAAAGGGTCCCTTTAGGTCATGCTTCATTTCAAATTTGCATATTTAATTTCTTTGATAAATTGGCATCATGCATAAACCTTAAATGGAATGCCATTTAGGGAATCCCATGTTAGGAATAAGCCACCTTGTGTCTCGGATATGTAATCTAATGAGACTTGCACATTTATATTTCTTGTACCATCGAAAGGGGTAGTGCACAAGGTAAGGTAGGATCCGATCTTTTTCAAGATGACAGAGCAACCTTTGCACATTAGAATATGAGCATCTAACAATCATCTTTTGGCCATTGTATCAGACTTGGTAAAATCCTTTGCATAAAGGACCTTAAATTGAATAAATTCATGAATGACTCCTCATTATTGAGACAATAAATGAATCAAAGCCAAAATCTTGATTGTAGAAGGCTCATAGACTAATGCGTTGGCAACAAAAGTGTCGAATTAGGGTTTTATCGATTAGGTGAGCCAGTCTATTTTTAGCAAATCACCAATTTCATTCAACCCATTTGACCAATTAGGGTTTCAATATCAAATTTCAAATTGGGAAATCTAGTCGATTTTGAGAGAAAACCATCCATTGTATCCAGCCATTTGATCGGTTGGGGTTTCAATCCATGCTTCACTGAGAAAATTTGTTAACAAATTTCAATCTCTCCGATAGGAAGTTCTTCAAGGTCAAATCGGTGTGTTTTACAAATTCTCTTATCAATCAAAGCAATCAATCCATTCGGACTTTACCCTTGTTCTATCAGGCTAGAAATCTCCCATCGTTCAATTGGCCAAAATTTTCAAATTACCTTCCAATCGAATAGCAATAAGTTGATCGGATCCATCAGGTATTGTATAGTGCCTACCCTGAAGGATTGCATTTTCATGCTAGGCCAACCCTTGGCGTAAAAAGGGTCCCCCAATAGGACATGCATCCGAATTACCTCAATATATACTAACTCGTGTCTTTTTCTTTTTCTTTCTCTTTCTTTTCTTACATTGTCAACAGCTGGTCAAGAGAGGAATTTAAATAGAGTTTTCTAAAATGTCAGGTGTTTTTTAAACATAGTTACAAGAAAAAGCCCCATCATTACATGGTCACATAGCCGAGGTTCAAGATATAGTATAAACATGAGTACACATCCTGAATCGTTTGAGGTGTTAAACAAATTTCAATGAGCCAGGCATGGAGATGACTGCACAACGGCACGTGATTGATCAGTTGGTTGCTGGTAGCAACCGCGGTGTCCAACATGATCCCTTACGTGCTGGTCAAACTGAGCCGCAACCACTACCCTACCCTA
>JACYVW010000086.1:0-163914 GCA_023065735.1 Coffea humblotiana | reverse complement strand
TAAAAAAAAACCTTACGGCTTCCCTCCCTATACCATCGTCATCAATAACCCAATTCCCGTTAGAATCTTTAATCTGTGAATAGCAGCTTGAGATCTGCATTGCTTAACCACCGCATGGAAGTATCTAGAATCACGATCACCATGTTGAAACCATTTGACCCTAGCTTTTGGTGCCAAAACTATTCCTCAATAGCCAGAACATTCCTCAACTCAGCCTGTACCCTTCACAACTCAACGTGTGTTTCATCCGACATATCTATCTAAAATCGAACCTCCGTTTTAGACACTGCTTCCTCAACCTTCTTAACATTTGTAAAAATATCCCCAACCGTCTCCTTATTCTAATGTTGAATAACTTGAGACACATTTCTCAACTTTGCCCACACAACATAAAATGGAGAACCCATAACATTTAATTGCCAAGCTGTCTTAACCACATCCAACAGACCATCCTTAGAAGTCCAATATTAAGAAATCTAAAAGAATGTGGCCTATAATCTAGCCTAGAAGAGAAAGAAAGAAGGAGTGGTGTGTGATCAGACCGTTCACGGACCAAATGTGAAATTGTCAACATCGAGGAAAATTTCAAACACTCCATATTAACCAATAATCGATCAAGATGCTTACAAATTTTTGCATGCCCATATCTATTATTACACCAGGTAAACCTTGGGCCAGAGGGACCGGCATCAAAAACACCAGCGTCACACATACATTGGGACAATTCTAATCCCTCAGATGAAAGAAAAGGCATGCCACTCTTCTTTTCATTCAAAGATAAAATAAGATTGAAATCCCCCACAATATACCGTGGCCCTTAACACGGCTTATCACTTAACAAACCATCCCATAAATTTTTTCCCTCAAAAGAAGTGCACTTCGCATGAATAAAAGATACTCAAACTGGATAAGAAAAATAAGGGTGACCCAACAACAGAGATAAATGTTGATCCAAATCACCTACCACCTGACTAATGAAAGGAGAACTAAAGAAAACCCACAAATCCCTAGAAGAATTACAAAGCACAAAAGCAAAATTTAAATACATGCGAATTGAGTCAACTTCATCCACAGATAGTTTAGGTCCACAATAGCAACAACCAAAAGCTTATGTATCAATACCAATTTCTTCAATCTTCTAAGATTTGGGGGCCTTGAAACCCCCCGAATATTCTGAAAAAGTGTATTAATCATGAGATAAAGATTGGAAGGAATTTTTTGATTTCTTGGAAACCGACCTGAGCTCTCTGTTGAAAGGAAATTTAGTCCAAATACCACAACCTCTCCCTTGCTGAAAACCTTGTTCAATCGTAGCCAGTTGATCTACATTGATTGCCGTAATCAACGCATGCATGCTCCCCTCCATGTCGCTATGCTCATTTTGATGTCGAGGAGATAAATTGCCTGTTGTAACAGGCAACTCAAACCCTATATCCGAAGCAATCACATCAAATTTCTCATCCCCAGCAATAGCAGCATTCTCTCCTATTCCTCCCCCTACCAAACTATCATTCGAACTAGTTTCTTCCTTAATCACACACTCCGCCAAGTCCTGAATGAGATTACCCGCAGTTGCTCTGAGTGCATCATCAACCATGCCACGAAAGATAGCTTGAACCAAGTTGCCATCCTACTAAGCCACCTGCGCAGCCTCCTGACCCCTTTCTACAGCAGTTATAGCCACATCTGTCGCAACATTAGTCCCTGGAGGTAAAATCATCTCCAACCCATTCGCACCTTGAGTAAAATCCACAGAAGATGGAAGAGCCATGGACACCCCATTCCCCCCTAACAATCCTGATGAGCCAGCTGCTAAATCTTTCGAAGACGAAACTGGAGCATCATTACATTCCAAATCTATTGGCAACATCTCCTTAGACTCCACATTTGCAACATCATCATCGGCAACAGCCTTCTTAGGCTGAGGTTCTAGTTTTGTCTTAGCCTGTTGCGCCAATCTAGGTTGAAGCTGCAAATTTTTAGAGTGACAATCTGATTCACCATGACCTTGGCAATAACAATGAGAACAATACTTTGGCATATTTTTAGGATTCAAGGATTGCCAAAAACCATGTCCCTTACCCAACTGAATCCAAACGTGTGATGATAATTCGTTCAATAAATCCACCTCTACACACACCCTAGCAATGCTAGGTCTTGAAAATGTAATAGTTGCAGAATCGACAAAGAAGGGCTGACCCAAGCAAGAACAATTTGGAACAAGAATTGCTTATCGAATAAATGAATGGGTAGCTTTGGGAGATTAAACCAAATAGGGGCTAGCAAAGATTCCTTATCCACATGAAAGGTTGTGGGCCATTTAAAAACTTGCATAGGGCACCCAAAAACATACCAGATACTCCTTGTCCATACACGTATGTAGTCAGCTTCATTGTACAACCAAATCAGTACATGATGTACGTCCAACAATCCAATTGAAAAATCCTTTAAATTAAGAGAATGGAAAAACTTCCTTACGTCCTCCATTAATGGCCTAGTCTTGGAGAATTTCCCAACCAATGCAAACTGAAAGGGATGAGCCACGGCTTTCTAGGTCAGGCTTGGAGAAAGAGATAGCAGGTTCTCCTCTATGGGTCATAACTGTTGCTTTAACATGAAGATTGGCCTGGGAATCTATAGACGAGGCAAACAATTCTGAAAATGTTTTTTTCTGAAACCCTGGATAGCCGAGGCTGCCATGGATTTCCCGATCTCAGACTTTGTCAGGTAGGTTTGTCAGCTAGGGTTTGTCAGGCTAAAATTACCCCCTCTAAATTTTTTAATATGCTTCTTCTCCATCTAATTTTTGTGAAGTAAAAACTGTGAAACCCTGCATTTTTTCATTTGATTGTGTAAGTTTTCTATTTGAAATTATTGCATCGGGTAGATTAAAAGTCGAGCCTTCTTCCTTTTTGCTTAAATATTTTCTCCTTAATTTTCCCTTTTGAATTCAGAATGACTTGCTCTTTTCATTTGGCAACCCCCTGAGGATTGCAAGCCTCACACTGGGGCAAGTCTTTTTTTCCATTTGTTAAAACAAAGGAAGGAAAATAGAATGAAGAAAAAAAAGATAGGGAAACCCAGTCAAATATTAAACTGGGGCAAATTTTGTAGGATGCAATCTCAGGATTATTTTAAACCACTTAAAAGATCTGCTTTCAAGGTTTAACATTTCTTAACACCCTACTTGACCCCATTACAAAAGTCAAAAAGCTCCCGACTTTTGCCTTTTGCAGTGTTTCTAATAGACAATTTCTAAATCAAATGGCAAATGATGTAAATATGCTTTCACCAATTTTGTAAGGGTAGGATTATCTCACTGATGCCATCAATCTTGAAACATATTTTCTGAATCGATAAAGGCTATTGTTAAAGTTGTTCATTAGATGAAAACCCGAAAGGGCATCTTTTCAAAAAAAAAAAGAAAGAAGAAAGAAAATAAAAGAGAAAAGAAAATAAAAATGGGCGGGAGCAACCTTAGTGAAACCCTGAAAGGGTACTAAGCTAGGGTTTTGAAACACAAGAATCATGAATGGAAAACAGAAGGTCAATGACTAAAATAGTTTGTGACTATATTCATTTGGATTTCTCTTCATATTATGTTTCTTTTGGCAACACTAAATCCCAAAAAGGTGATATCAAAAGGGGTTAAATGTGGCATTTTCCTCATCGCCAACTGCCCGTTCAAGTTTGTATTCCCACTTATCTTTTTTACGAGCACAATAAAGGTCATCTTCCTATTGAATATCATTCTTATCCTGTTTTGTATTTTTGTGTCATTGCATGAGAAATAATAATTATTTAAAGTTTTATATATTTCATTGGGTTTCGCCAAAAGACAATCCCCTTAATTATTGAAAAAAGAAAAGGAGAGGGTGCTTAGAAGCGGATGTTTCATGATACACAGCACGGTCAATCAGTACTGATGCTAGAAGATGTAAAATAAGTTGTAGAATAGTTTCAAACAAGACAGTTTCTCAATATCAAAAAACTCAAGTTTACATAGTTCTCAAGGTTTAAGAAATCATACGGTGGTGGCATTATATTTCTTCGCAGTTGTTTCCTCTTTCTTCCACAAGTAGGATTACGCGACCATTATTTATGCTTTCTCAAATGAAGGAGAAGAACAACATTTGTTTTAGCTAAGCCTGATCTATACTAGGGCAAATTTTTGTAAAGGTGATATTTGATTCTATAAATATGCTTAATATTTGCTTAGAAAAATAGTAAAAGCTTTCCACACCTTACACCTCAGTTAACCTAAATTTCACATTGTATGCCAACTCTTTTGGAAGCATTTTTTAGTTTTTGGTCCTTCTATTCCAGTGGCATGGACTTGGAAGCTCACTTTCTCAAGATTAGTAATCTGCATTTTTATTTCTCCTACTAGTTGTCTAGGTTTGGGTCTAATCCCACCAGCAATTTAGGTTTGGAACGCATTTTTATTTCTCCTGTTATTTAATTGGTCTCGAATTTTATCCCATCAATTTGTCATTTAATTGGATTTACATTTTATCTCACCAGTCTATTATTTAATTGGGCTCGAGTTTTATCCCGCCAATCTATTTTCACCAATCTGTTATTTAATTGGATCGAATTTTATCCCACCAATCTATCATTTAATTGGCCTCGGATTTTATCCTACCAATCTGTCATTTAATTGGACTCGAATTTTATCTCACCAATCTACCAGTTGTTTGGGTTTAGGTTGGATCCTACGGATCAATCCAATTTTAAAATGATTTTTCAAAATTTCACTAGTTTTTTAGGTTTGGGTTGGATCCCACCAATCAATCTAGTTTCAAAATGATTTTTCAAATTTTTCACTAATTGTTTGTGTTCGGATTTAATACCACCGACAATTGATATTTGGAAGCATATTTCGGTTCCCATATTAGTTGTTTGAGTTTGGGTTAATCCTGCCAATGGATATCAACTTGCAATTCAATACATGTATCCTCTTATTATTTGCTTTTGTGATTTTCGTCATTTCAATTTTGTTTCTAGCGCGAGTCTCATTCAACATCGTATTTAGACTACATCTGATGTGACGGGATATATAAATAAATTCATGTAAATTTGGATCTTATTTTAGAATGTTCACTTTATTTGTTTTGGTACAGCTATAGCCGAAGAAAACAGGTAAGTAATTTGGTGTCTACATTTTTGTCTTGAATTTCTTCGAAATCCAGATAAAAAGGGGCAAATTGTAGAGATTAAAATTTTTTTCAAAAAAATTAATTAAAAATTTATTTTATTTTTATTTTTTAAGTAATCATTTTTATTTTTGTGTTATTTTATAGGAGAAAGGAGAAAAGGAAATAAAAAAAAAAGAAAGTACAGATTTTCTTTTGTTTCAAATCCCCACAACAGCCTGGAAGAAAAGAAAACAGGACAAGGCCTATCGGCCCATTTCTTATTTTTTAAAAAAGAAAATTGCTGCAGTTTCATGCACGCACGCTATTTCCTTCTCCATGCAGCAAACCAGAAATTAGTACATGAAGAACAGCTGGTTTTGAGGCAAGAAAAACTCATTTTTGCTTCTTATCTCTTCCCCTCCAAGATTAGTTCATACTAGGACACATTGTTACCAAAAATCCATCAAGAAAACAGCTGGCAAATGGATCTAAAGGACCAAATAAACCCAAAAAACTAGTTTCAATCTCAGCCATTATTCTTAGGGTTATAGCTTGTTGGTTTCATTTAAAAGGTTGAGAAATGAGTCTTTAGGGTTGAGGGGAGAGAGTTAGGAAAGCAGAAAAAGCAACAAAATCCAGAAAAAAGAAAAATGAGGAGAGAGAAATTTTTCTACAAAAAAAAATTCTGGAAAAATTGAGGAACCAGCCAGGTTCGAATGGCTTTTTCTCTTTCGTTTTAGTTGGGATTTGAGTGATTCGTTTTTGTGGGTTTCCTATAGATATAGATGAACAGCTTTCGTGTTGAAATTTTTCATTGATAGCCTTTAAAAACCCCTCAAATCGAAGCCCAAACTAGCTTCCTTGAATAAAGTTTTCTGCAAAAATGAAAACAGGGTTGGTGAACCAGCCCTATTCATCGCCTTATTCCGATCTATTCTGGGATTCCTTTTAAAAGAACTTTGTTTATACACAATGTCAGATCATTAGGGAACAACTTTAGTTTTGAAAAGTTTTAGAAAACATGCCTCTAGATCCTTCAAATCAAGGGTCAAATTCATGGGTTCGTCAGCACTTAAACTTCTGCGACGGAATCTCCTTTGCTTCGTTTCAAGAACTGACGTGCATTTTCTGGAGATTTCTCATGTTTGTTCTAGTCCACAAGCATCCGTAGGTAACCATAGCTTCTTCTCTTGTTGATTTAATGCAATTTGCATGAAGATTCAAGCCCACTAGACATGAGTTCTAAATTTTTCCGTTTGCCGATGCTTGATGATCCATGATCATTCCTTTGTTATGCTGATTTTGTGATTATGTTGGCTTGGTACTAGTCCCTTTAATGCATCTCGCTTGAAGTAGGAAAACGTCAGGAACTAGGAAATTGATTTTAGAACGATGAACCAGAATGTCTTCTTCTTTTTGCAACTTTGCAGTTTGTAAAATCAAAGTCCGTTTACTAATTTTTGTGATTTGGGTTTGGAATCTTTAAAGATGCAGGTTATAGGGTTGTTTCCTTGTATGTCAAACTTGTGATTTTATTTGTTCGAATAAAGCGTATAAGATGGATTTACAAGGATGATTTCTCCAAAAGCAAGCATGTTTTTTTTTGGTTGGTTCCTGCATAGAAATGATAATTAGATCTGCATGAATCGATTTGGGTTTGTTTGAACTTCAAAAATTTGCAATTTGGCCCCCCAATTTTTACATAATTACACTAGGACCCAAAATTGTGAAAATGGATATATTTCTTCCCGCTAAAATTTTGATTTCTTTTCATATGTGTTATGCATGTTTGAATAAATTAATTTTGGTCTTTAGAGTATAATTGGAGCTTTGAATGAAATTTGTTGGATTTAGACTATTTAATCAAGGAAATTTTAGGAATATATGTAAATGGGTTTGATTTAATGGATTAATGGTTTTATTTGTCTGAATTTGTGACATAAGTTTTGAAGTTCAAATCCAATTTCTTTGTTAGTAGAATGATGTGGATTAGGTTTTCGTTTAATGGAGCATTTTGGCTTATTAGCTCAAGCCCACTTCAGCCCAAAATTGAAAAAAGGAGAAGAAGAAGAAAAGGTCCACGTTGTTTTTTTGTTATCTTCACAAATCAGAAGCAAATTTTACAATTTGACCCCTAATCTTTGAAATAATTTTATTGTGGCTCTAAAATTTTGGATTTCTTTTACATAGGTCCTTAATTTAATTGCATTTTGGTCCCAAAACTTTATTTTTATGTCAATTTTGACCCCTAATTTTTGAGAATTTTTATTTGACTCCAAAAAATTTCCAAATTTTACAATTTAGTCCATATTCGTTCTTGATTTCTCAATTACAATTGTTTATTTTCTTTAATTGTTAATTATACTTCATTTAATTGCATTTTAGTTATAAATTTTGGTTACTTCATGTTTATTTACCATTTTTTGCAATAATAAGGGAAATTTAGTATATGTTTTCATTCTCTTTCAAAAAAATTGTTAATTAAATTGGTGCATTGACCCATTTGTTAATTTTTGAAAAACGTAACAACTTCCCATCCTTCTCACTTAGTCACTACTTCAAGAGAGATACCTCTATTACCCTTTAAATTCTTTTATGTGCTCCTATGTACTATTATGTGTTTATATGTTTATGTGTTTTTTCTTTCACTTATTTACTTTAAGTTTTTATTCATTTTTATGCATATTTAATTAAGTCTTGTAATCATTTGGAGGGTATTTAAATGCCTAAATTGTAATAGATAGGTAATATCCTTTTATGCAAGAAACGTAATTAGATAGCCAATGTAATAGATAGGTTTTATTTTTTGCAAGAAATGTAATTAGCTAAATTAATATAATAGATAGGTTAGATAGATTTATTATCTATATTTCCCTTTCTAGAGTATAATTAGGGCTCCCAATATAATAGTTAGGCTTTATTTACTTGCATGCTTGTATCCTTATGTGTTTTATTCGCTTTCTCTAGGGTTTTGCATCTAGATATTATACCTACATGTTATGTGCTCTACATGCTCTATGTGTTTTATGTGTTTATTTGCTTTAATTATACCTACATGTTATGTGCTCTACATGCTCTATGTGTTTTATGTGTTTATTTGCTTTAATTATACTCTAAATGCTTTATTTATTTATAATATGCCCATGACGTCACCATACTAGTCCAACGCTAATTGTGACTTTTCTCCCCGATTTCTCACTAGTTCAATACAAGTGAGAACTTATAAAAATGGGTTAGTCTAATGCTAGACCCTTTAGGCCATTTTTACAGTAGACTCATACCTTGTGTGACATTTATTACATTTCATGCATTTTTTCTATTTTAAGTTATTTTCATTTGCATGATATATCCTTTTATTCCCTTATCCTTATGTGTGCAAATCATATCATTTAGACTTGCATTTCATTTAGATAATTAAAAAAAATAGGCTAGTCCATTTGCTTGTCTAGGTTAGAAGAGTCACCCTTCAAATATGGGAAATGGAAGAGTATGGATTTTTAGTCTTAGCATGCTATTACCCCTGTATGAGAAGGAAAATTGTGTCACGAATCTTAGTCTCCTGTGCCCATTATGTTGCATTCCCCTCTTCTAGGTCATGTATGTTTATTTATATGTTATGATTTCCTTTTTTTAGTCTCATTTCTTACACATTCGTGACCTCTTCAAGAGATTATTTTTGGGCTTCACAATCCATGTGATTTGTACCAATTAAATTTTGAACAGATATTTCCTCCCTCTCGACACCCATAGGTCTAAGTTTACATCTATATAGAAGCATCTAAATGTGATAAATTTTACAAATTACATTAGAAAATTTTTTGACTAAATCTCGCAACTAGTTTTGGCTAGATTGAAAGGATGTCTTAGATTTAATCTTTGCCTTCCCTTTCTTCAACCGTGATTCCCGTACTCTTTTCTCTTTTTTAAAAAGATCTGGAGTCGTTTAAAAGGGTTTTATTTTTTTTTTCATTTAAAATATATTTTGGGTGACTTAGTACACCTAAACTCGATACCAGTAGTAACTCTCTTTCTAAAAACCCTTTTTAAACTAATATTTTGGATCCAAATCGTCGCATTATTTAAAGTCCCATTTTAGGCCTTTTTCTTTATTTTCTAAAATCAAAAACTCATTTTTAACACTTTTTCTTTTATTTTTCAAAAAATGGGGTGCGACATGGATTCAACCCCTTCAATAGTCTCCTGTGCCCATTATGTTGCATTCCCCTCTTCTAGGTCATGTATGTTTATTTATATGTTATGATTTCCTTTTTTTAGTCTCATTTCTTACACATTCGTGACCTCTTCAAGAGATTATTTTTGGGCTTCACAATCCATGTGATTTGTACCAATTAAATTTTGAACAGATATTTCCTCCCTCTCGACACCCATAGGTCTAAGTTTACATCTATATAGAAGCATCTAAATGTGATAAATTTTACAAATTACATTAGAAAAATTTTTTACTAAATCTCGCAACTAGTTTTGGCTAGATTGAAAGGATGTCTTAAATTTAATCTTTGCCTTCCCTTTCTTCAACCGTAATTCCCGTACTCTTTTCTCTTTTTTAAAAAGATCTGGAGTCGTTTAAAAGGGTTTTATTTATTTTTTTCATTTAAAATATATTTTGGGTGACTTAGTACACCTAAACTCGATACCAAGTAGCAACTCTCTTTGTAAAAACCCTTTTTAAACTAATATTTTGGATCCAAATCGTCGCATTATTTAAAGTCCCATTTTAGGCCCTTTTTCTTTATTTTCTAAAATCAAAAACTCATTTTTAACACTTTTTCTTTTATTTTTCAAAAAATGAGGTGCGACATGGATTCAACCCCTTCAACAATCTAGCCATTGTAGCCTTTGAATCCTCTATCACGTCTGCCCTTATCATCATCTTTTCCATTTCTTTATGGTAATCTTCAATAGTTAGATCACCCTACACCAAATTTTGTAACTTTTGATGGAGGCCTCTATGGTAGTTAGCACGGGCGAATTGTTTTCTCATCAAGGCTTTGAGCTCCTGCCAAGTACTAGTAGAGTGCTCACCCGTCCTTTTTCTACTATAGTTAGCTGGTCCCTCCAAGTGATTGCATAGTCTAAAAACTCCACAATAGCCAACTTAACTTTCTGCACCTCAATGTAATTATGGCATTCAAAAACAAGCTCCATCCTACGCTCCCATTCTAGGTAAGTTTCGGGCTCAGATTTCCCTTGAAAAGAAGGGATCTTAAGCTTCACTCCATTCATCTCGATGGTTCCACCTAGGCGGCCTTCTAAGCTCAATTTCAGATTCTTCTTCTTCAGTCGCAGAGTATTCCTCCTTTAAATTCCAATGTCTTGCTTTTCCATGCTTGGAAGTGTGACTCTCACGTTTGGATAGATAATCCTAAGAAATCTCAATCTGATGTAGGCATTCATGGATGGATTTCATTTTAGTCCACATTAATTGCCTCATCTCTCCTTTCACAACCTCTATGATCAACTTTGAGTCAACTGGGTGGGAATCTCAATCTTTTTTGCTAGACATGATTTCTTGTAAAATAGGTTAGAAATAATATCTCACGCGCTCAACCTCACATGTGTACCCTCAAGCACTCGTGTTTACACTCACTTTTTATGGTCTCACACTCATTCAATGCCTTGATGTCTTGAATTCACTCACGATTTGATACTCCAAGGATTTAGTGAGTATACCAACCAATAGATACCTCAGTTATGACCTAGAAAGCGAAAAAGTAAAGTTGAAAATTTGGACAGCAGTACAACAAGAAAATTTCAAGAACTAATGATGAAATTTTTCTCAAGAAGGAGGTGATTTAATGCTAGTTCTAGACTTCAATTTAAACATCTAAATATTGCTGGAAAAATAAGATTCTGTTTCCTTAACTCGATTTGGAAGCAATCCAATACAAGAAAAATCAATATGATTAGGATTAGGAAAGAAGCAAAAGTAGCCACAAAGTTTGTAAGATTCGACTAGGATTGGGATTCACACGAACAAAGCATCAAATAGAAAAAAAAATTTTACGATAAACAGTAACTTGGGATGAACAATGCGATGAACAATACATAAGAATAGTAATGCATGAACATTAACACTATAGTAATCTCTACATTAGTCGCTACAGTATTTGCTATAGTACTCTTTTTTTTAAATCAACAAGGAATGGTAGCTACGAAATTAACACAATCATAAAAATGAAGAACACAAGAAATAATGAGGGGTCATTTGGACACTATTGGCATCCTTTTAGAAATATTTTGTTTGTAAGAGCAACAAAGAACTATAAGATGGAGTCTCTTTGAATTTGGTTAAGGTGATTTATTGAGTAAAAGATTTATTAAAATAAGAATTTGAATTTTCTGTGGAATTTTCTAGGGTTTTCTCTTTAGTATTTTTCTTGCAAGATGCAGGAGGAGTTTGACTGGCTTGAGTATAAGATAATGGAGGAAAATCTAAAAGGGCTTGAAATGTATTTGAAATGGAAATTTGAATAGTTTTCATTTCATAATCTTTAACTGATAAAGCCTTTGATGAACTTCCTTTGCTCAATTTTTAGGAAAATATCAACAAATAATAGTATTCAATTCTAGAATTTCCTATTGTATGCATTTTTTGTAATGAGAAACATTGCTCCCATGTTATTGAGCCAATATTCAATCATTTGATATCTCTAAATATTTCTTCTTTTTAGAAAACATCTCTTTTTTCAGGATTTGAACTGCTCTTGATGGTCGGAGGTATACTTGGTCATTTTTGAAAATGTCATAGGGCTAAATTCTTTTGACATCTCCGTTCTCTTTGATACAGTGGACAACCTTTCTTTGTTGAAAAAGAACTTCTTTCTTTCATTGATTTGGGAATAATGTTGTCTTCTTATATGTTTAATAAAATAACTTTTTTAGTCCATGACCCTATAAAAATTCCCTTGCTAAAGAATCACGTAAAGAATTATTTTCTCCTTTTACAAATTCTATTTCAAAATCAAACACCGATAACATAGCTTGTCATCTACCAAATATTTGTTTTGAACTATATTTTCAACATCTTTTTTTGTAAAATTTCTTTTGCCAATTTGAAAAGAAACTTTTTATTATATAAATCATCTGGAAATTTAGAAATGCAAAGTACTATAGACAAGATTTCCTTTTTAATGGTTGTTGGCCTAATCAGCAACATCTCTCAGATCTCGACTCGAAGGGACTAACTGCCCAACCCATGGCACCCAGGGGTGCAGCCCCTCATGCTGGTCGAGCGTGGTACGGTGCTTTGCGCTGCCATTGTGGTTAAGGAAATAAAGTTGTGCCTTTGCTAACAGCTATAGCTTTTGGTGCAATGGTAAGCGCTTGATCCTGACAAGTGGTATCAGAGCGAGGTCGCAGGTTCGAGTCTCCCTGGCTGTTGCTGGGGGAGGGATTGTTGGCCTAATCAGCAACATTCCTCAGATTCCGGCTCGAAGGGACTAACTGCCCAACCCGTGGCATCCAGGGGTGCAGCCCCTCATGCTGGCTGAGCGTGGTACGGTGTTTTGCTCTGCCATTGTGGTTAAGGAAATAAAGTTGTGCTTTCACTAACAGCTATAGCTTTTGGTATAATGGTAAGCGCTTGATCCTGACAATGGTGGAGTAATTCTTTTGAGGACCATACCATGTTCTTGAATGAAATCTAACTAATTGTTCTGAGTGATCTTCTAACTTTTGTTTTAATAAACCTCCATATCCTATCTCAGATGCATCTATCTCTACTACCATAAATGCATGAGGATGAGGATTATCTAGGCATGGTAATGACTTAATTTTTTCTTTAAAATATCTAATCTTTTTGGTGTGTACATCCGTTCAGGCTAGTGGATTCTTCTGGAGTTTCCCAAATAATATTGAACAATCTTTCCATAAATTTGGAAAAAAATCTGCGATATAATTCAAACATACTAAAAATCTTTGTAATTGAGTTTTATCCTTAATCTCATCTGGAAATTTGCCTGCAAGTTCTAAAGCTCTGTTAAGAAGTTTTATAGTTTCTTTATTAATATCATGACCTAAAAATCTTATTTTTATTTGAAATAATTTCATTTTAGGGGCTGAGACTACCAAATCATTTGTCTTTATAATTTTTAAGAAAGTATTTAAATGTTTAAAATGTTGATCAACTAATTCTAAAAATATTAATACATCATCTATATATGCTATTATAAATGAACTATACGGATTACAATATCATTCATTATATTTCAAAATTCTTGTCGCACCCCATTTTTGAAAAAATATGAAAATTACGGGTTTATAAGAATGAATTTTTGATTAATTTTGAGTAAAATGATTTTTTAATTTTTAGAGAATAAATAAAGAAATGGGCCTAAAATGGGACTAAAAAGTGCGACGATTTTGGCCCAAATAAAGAGTTTAAAAAGGGTTTTTTAAGAAAAAATAGGAATCGCCATTTGGTATTAAGTTAAGGTGTACGAAGTCACCTAGAATGGATTTTTAAATAAAAAGTAGAGAAAACCCTTTTTCAATGACTCCAAGTTTTCGAAAATCAAGAGAAAAGGCTCAGGAGTCAGGTTGAAGAAAGGGAAGGCAAGGATAAAATCCAAGGCACCCTTTCAATCTAGCCAAGGCTAGTTGCGTGATTTAGTCGAAAAATTTTCTTAATTTAACCTATAAAATTTATCACATTTTGAAGGTTACTATATGGATGCAAATCTAGACCTAATGGATATTGGGGGGGTCGAAATATCTCTTCGAAACTTGATTTGGTGCAAAATCACATTAATTGTGATGCCCAAGAGTGACTTTTTCAAGAGGTCACGAATATGGAAAATATGAGACTCGAAGAAAAGAAAATAATATACAAATATACATGATCTAAAAGAATGCATCATAACGGGTGCCGGGAGCTAAGATTCGTGAGGAGATACGAGCGTGTTAAGGTTAAAAGTCATACTCGTCCATATCTCATATTTAAAGGATTAATTTCTCCTAATTTTGGTCAGTCAAATGGTTTAACCTATTTCTAATTTTTCCTAAATGAGATGCAAATCTAAATGTTATGTTTTATACATAGGAATAAGGGATATTTATTAGGGGGAATATCATGTAAAAATGATAAGTATCCTAAAAAAAGTAGAAAATATGCATGAAATGTAATGATTTGTCACACAAACATGATCTAATGCGTGGTCGGTTCCTAAAGGTCTAGCGTTGGACTAACCCATGTTTATAAGTTCCCACTAACATTGGACTAGTGAAAAATCGGAAAAGAGGGCCACAACTAGCGTTGGACTAGTGTGGAATCGAAAAAAAGGGCCACAACTAGCATTGGACTAGTGTGATGACGTCATGCATTTATTATAATCAAATAAGTCATATAAACATAATAAAAGCAAGTAAACACATAAATCACATAGAGCACATAGCACATAAGCATGATATTTAGATGTAAAGACCCTAAGAAAGCGAGTAAACATGTAAGCACACAAGCAAATAAAAGCAAATAGAGACCTAACAATTACATTCGGGGGCTTTAACTACAATCGAAAGGGGTAAAGAATGAAATAAAATAATAACCTAACTATTATAATTTGGCATTCAATTGCCTTTCAAATAATCATCAAAACATAAATTTATAAAACTTAAAATAAAACAAGTAAATAAATAAATAAATAAAACACTTAAGCCATGCAATTACACATAAAACACGTAGGAGCACGTAAAACATTTTAAATTATGAAAGAAAATACCTCCCCTTGAAGTAGTAGTTAATTGGGTTTGGATTTGCCCTATTTAACTCCAAAATTAACAAAAATCATCAAGGCACCAATTTAATTAACAAATAAATCATAAAAAATGGAAATAAACATGAAATCAATCAATTGAAACATTCAAATGGAATATAATTCATAATTACAGAGGAAAAGAAACTTCTATTTAAGAAATAAAATCTATTAGTGATCTAATTGCAAAAATTAAGAAAAGTTTAGGGGTCAAATTATAATTATTATAAAATTTAGGGGTCAAAATGAAAGAAAAATAAAGTTCAGAGACCTATTTGTAATTAAATTATGGACCTAATTGAAAGAAAGTTAAAGTTTTAGGGCCACAATACAATTATTTAAAAGTCTGGGGATTGGGTTACAACTTTCACTACCAGATTCTTAGCCAAACGGGCCATTGGACCTTTTTATTTCTTTTCTTGGGCCAAAATCACTTGGCCCGACCGAAAGTCCAAGAAAAATGAACGGGTCAACCACTTTTTGACCCAAAATAAACCAACAAAATGGATGGGCTTTAACCTCCAGCCTAAGCCGAAAACCCGAAAAACATAAACCAAACCCATTCATAAAAACCCAACCAAATATTATTGCCCAAAACCTAAACCTACTACTAACCCAACAAGATAAACAAATCAACAAACATTATTAAGCCACAATTATAACCTAAAATCCAGAATTAATCTACCCAAAAGACTACTTAAAAATATAAAAAGGATGATTAAAATTTAAATGGGTGAAATTGGTTCAATTGCAAAAGTTTTTGGGCTATAGTGAAATTAATTAAAACTTGGGAGGGAATGCAATTTTTTGGAAAATTATGCAAGAACCCACGATGCCTCTTCTTCATTCTTTCTATTGCAACTTTTCCTTCTTCAACTTTCTTTCTTGTTCCACCCAAGTATGTTCAAGAAAAACCCTTTGATTTATCAACCAAAAACCCAACGCAATAACTTCAATCCATTAACAAAACTCAACTACAAATTCCACTTCATGAGGATCAAATGAAAAAGACAAAGAAACAAACAAGAAGAACATGAAGTCAGCTCATGGTGTAACCAAGGAATAGATCCACCGAATGCTAAAGTTTTTTTGATCAAATCATCGGAAGATCTTCAACCCATCAAACAAACCTCTCAATCATGTCACAAATCACAAAAAATCTAAGAACTTAGTTCATGCAAACCAACTCACATAATGAACCAACAATTTCATGAAATAACGTTAAATGATTTTAGAAAGAAGGCTATCATTACCTTCAAATGATTGGATCTCGAATCGATGTGGGAAAGGCTAAAAAAAATCACCAAAAGCTGCTGAAACAAATCCCAAAAAAGTTCCGTCGCCGGCTTTCCAGGGTTGATGATCCCATGATTTTGAGCTCAAATTCGAAGGGGTTAACGATGATTTTTTGGGAAAGCTTTAAGAGAAAAGTTGTTGCCCTACAACTATATATAATGCAGAAATAAAGAACTATCTTAAAGGATTAAAATCAAAGCGAGAATATGGATCCAAAGAGGGCTATTGCATCAACCCGGTATCAAATTTTCCAGAAATATTTTCCTTCCTTCTTTGTCTCGGATTTTTCCGTTCTTTTTCTCTCCTGTTTTTTGTGTTTCCACCACCTCTCCTTGTTCCCTTCTCTGCTGGCTTCATTTCTATCCCCTTTTATAGGAACCCACAAGCCCAAAACCCTTACCTCAAAGGTGAGGATGAAGGCTGGGTTTTTCTTCAAAAATCTTGGGCCATTAGATGGCAATTTTTTCTGGAACAATCTGATAGAGATAAAAAGAATGAGCTGGCAAATGGTTGGGGAAGAGAAAAAAACAAAACGAGTGGAAATGAAGGCCAAGAAATGGCCTCTGCAATTTCCGCGATGACCCTGTTCATGGTATGAAGCCATGAGGATGAAACGCGCGTGCATGTGGCAGCTCCCTCTTTTTTTTTAAAAAAAAACTGATTTTGTTCTTTTTTTTTCTTTTCTGCCTTTTCTTTTTTCTCAATTTTGATTTTTCTAAAAATGATTTTTTTTTCAAAAGATAGAAGTGAACAAACAAAAATAAAAATAAAATTTAACTAAAAATAAATAAAATGGTACAATTTTTAAAATAAAATTTAACTAAAAATAAATAAAATGGTAAATTTTTTTGCGTCTACAACTTGCCTCTCTTTGTCTGGGTTTCGAAAAACTCGAGACAAAAATGTAAATACCAAATAATTTATCTGTTCATCTAACTTAATTGAAATAGAAACAATTAGATAAATCTAATGGATTGAAAAATTTAAACCTAAAAACAAAAGGGTTGGTTGAATAAAATCCAAACCCAACAAAATAAAACGGTTAGTGGGATAAAACCCAAACTTGCCGAGATTGGTGGGATAAAATCCAAATCCAACAAGATAAAAGCGGTCAGTGGGATAAAACCCAAGCCTGCCAATGTTCGTAGGATAAAACCCAAATCCAACAAGATAAAAACAGCCAGTGGAATAAAACCCAAACCTATAGGGGTTGATGGGATAAAATCCAAATCCAACAAGATAAAAACAGTCAGTATAATAAAACCCAAGCCTACCGAGGTTGGTGGGATAAAACCCAAATCCAACAAGATAAAAGCAGTCAGTGGGATAAAACCCAAACCTGTCGGGATCGGTGGGATAAAACCCAAACCCCAACAAGATAAAAACGGTTAGTGGGATAATTTATCTGTTCGTCTAACTCAATTGAAGCAGAAACAACTAGATAAATCTAATGGATTGAAAAATCTAAACTTAAAAACAAAAGGGTTGGTGGAATAAAATCCAAATCCAACAAAATAAAACGGTCAGCGGGATAAAACCCAAGTTTGCCAAGGTTGGTGGGATAAAACCCAAGCCCAACAAGATACAAACGGTCAGTAGGATATAACTCAACCCCAACAAGATAAATACAATCAGTGGGATAAAATCCAATCTTGCTGGGATTGGTGGGATACCAACAAAAAAAAAAACGGTTTTAAAAATAACCTTTGAAATCACAAATTTTCAAAACTTGTCCCAGTGTAGGGTCCTTTTTTTCTTTACTCTTTTTTCTTCTTTCCTCTTTTTTTTGTGATCGACCTTCTAATTTGCAAGGTTCTGACTTACACTTCTTCATCGATTTCAACCTTAAATACCTGCATATGGGCCTTACCAAAGTACAACATGAACTTGAATTTCTTATTTTATTTTAAAAATTGATACAACTACTACTCATGAAAAGAGCAGCGTTATCAAAGTCAAATTTTGGACGATTGATTCGAAAGTATATTACTTGACTCTTGGGCGAAATTCTCAAATGTATTTACAAAAATTTGCCCCAGTGTGGGCCTATTTTGTTAAATCTCACAAATAAAAATTTGTCTCAGTGTGGGCCCATTTGGTTGTAAAAATTTTGTTCGGATGGCTCTCCATTTATTTGAACAAAGTAAAAGACTGCGTTTCCTAAAATTTAGAAAATATCACATACTAACATACAATGTGAAGAAATTTAAACGTCATGTTTAAATTCATGCAGAAGATTTCATGATGAATCTCTCAAAATAATACCAAATTACAAAAGATTTCTTTCTCATTTTAGCATCGGTGCTTAGGGGGGATGATCACTTTTCTCATTAGTTCATCCTTCAGGACAAAGCAAATGGATATTATTCATGATTTTGAACTGGTTTTGGAAAATGGTATGTCAGGGTCTGTCTTGTTTTTGTGTTCAAATTGTATCTAAAACATTCATTATCACATCTTAGTGAAAGCAAATAGCTTGTTACTCTTATTTCTTGAGACAACTCAGTCAACATATAAGTTCTATAAGCTTGTAATATATGGGTAGAAGCGATAGTTAAACATATGAAACAGGTTATGGTCTTGTGATTACGAGTGATTAGTAGATTCCTTAAGAGCATGATCCTTATTTCGAATTGTCATGAAAGATAAATTAGCGATGGACTTTATGATCTCGTAATGTGGCTTGAAAACAATAGTTAAAAAATAAAATTTTCAAGGACATTGCACTGAAAATCGCATTTCTTCCCAAAAATTGCCCCAGTTTTGGATTCAAAGATCTTGGACTTTATTTGACTTTTATCATCACTCGCTAGGGGATTCAGTATTGAATCTCTTTGCATTTTTTTTATTTTCTCTACTCTCTGTTTTTTTCACATTTTCCTTTTTCTTTTTCTTTTTCTTCTTTTTTTTTAATACCGAGATACCAAAAATGATGGAATTGAGAATCCCCTAACATCTTAGATTATAGATCCCCCCTTTTTTCTTTTCTTTTTTTTTCAAAATTGGAGTCCAAATGTTAATGGTAGAATCAAATTTCCCCAACTTGTGGTTCCCTCTCCACTTTTTAATTTTAGCATTTTTGCTTTTTTTTAAAAAAAAATTCTCCAATCTCCTTCCCCAATGCGGGGTGCTATCATAAGTGCTTTTGACAAGAATCACCCATTTTAGCTCAAATGAGGATGCAAGGGACAAATAGTGTTTAGATTTTAGAAACGATGGCCAAAGTATCATTCTTACGCCTCATGACAACCAACGTAAAGAATAGCTCATTGAGAATCTATTCCATTTTGATATATGAAAATTTTTCCAATGTAGGGTAATGATCATTAAGACTCTTATTTGAAACGAAATTATTCCTTTAAAGGCTCAAATGAGAGAGCAAATGATAAAATCTGTATAGATAGAGAAACGAACGCCTAAAGTATCATTCCAAATTCTCAAAACAAACAAGAGTAATGTACATTTTTACTTTCACTTAGATGTGAATTAAACCTGGTTAGGCACAGTGGGCATTTTTCAAGCAAAGATTGCCCCAATTTGCAGTTTGTCACTCAATGTGACTGATTTTTTAGGGGTTAATAGAAGTGGACAAAATATGAAGAATGAAAGGAAAAAAGGTATGTAGTTGGTCTTTCGAGACAAATCCTCATATGTGAGCGACCTCTTTTGATTTTGAGTGCTTTTATTGACTAATCTGGATCACAAATCTAGTGTATGCAAAGATTTTAGAAAATAAAACATACACTTGTGAAGTTGAAAAATCTCAACTTAGTCATATTTTTAAAAATCCATCATGAAATCTCCCAATGAGCAGATAAAGAATGAAATGTACATGAATATATACAAAACAATAATTGTCTAGATGAAAAATTTTATTGTTGTAAATATTTGAAACGAAATTTTTTTTTACACCTATAATATAAATGAGAAAAGAGAAAATTCTAAATAACTCTCTTACACACGTATACACACTTTTTCTCTCTCTCAATAGCTTCTCTTCTTTTTTTTTTCTTGAACAACTAAATCATGAAATCTCTTAAATACTTTAAACTAGTGCTCCCAGATGGATTCTTCAAATTTTTACATCGCAGGATCTGCCCAAGAATCAAATAATACTTGTAATTTTCAAGATTTATTAGACAAAAATCGTTACCATATATAGAAAAATATTTTCACCTTATTGAAACATCTTTTATAAATGCAGGAGATGGGGGAAAAATAAAAGAAAAATACCCAAAGTTAGTAAGCAAAATTGTAAAATCGGTATGCATGTCCTATGAGGGGAGTCCTTCTATGCCAAGGGTAGGTCTAGAATGATGCAACACCTTCAAAGTGGGACCCGTTTATCAAACCTGCTTTTGACCACCATTTCGCACAAAAGAGAAGTCATTTCAAATTTTCAAGTATCATGCCAGAACTCTTATTTTCTAGCGTTTGTGAATGCAATAGACGAGAAAACAAGGAAATGTTAGTTCAACAAATAACACATAACACGTTGGGACAATTGACATGATACAAAAAGCGAAAAAGAAAATCAAGGAAAGAGGGGTGGAATCTCTCCCTTCGTGCCTAGTGTTCTAGTTGGGTACGGTCAACTCTATCCTAGGTAATTTCTAATATGGATGCATGAGGTTGGGCTCATTAATGCACTTAGACTCGATAAGGTTTTTAGACTCCCAAACCTTCAGACCAAAGGCGAAGGTTCATCAATCCCAAGGTCTAAGAGTCAATGGTTTGAATGATCCCTCGGACATTACTACACGCACGTCGTGCCATGGCCACATGTCCAAGTGGATCGATCCTAATCCTAACAGGGTGGAGTGATGTGACAACCACTAAAAGTAAAAAAGAAATGAGGGGTTGTAAAGTAAAACGTATGCACACATGAAGTTCTCCTTTTGAAGGGAGGGATTAAATACCATCAAATGCGGGTGAAGGTTCTAGGGTGGCTACCCCCCCCCCCAAGATGCAAGCACGATATATGAACATAAATGAATGAAATAAAACACTTTATTCGTTACATACATGGATATCGAGACAATTGCGCGTGTTAGATGCAAGAAACCCTAAAAAGGAAAAAATGCAACCTAAAACCTCCAAATGTGATATATAAGAAGATTAAAAGAAAAAAAGAATTGACTAAATCAAATATTCGCCTCTCTACATCCCCAGTGGAGTCGCCAGCTGTCGCGCCCCATTTTTGAAAAAATATGAAAATTACGGGTTTATAAGAATGAATTTTTGATTAATTTTGAGTAAAATAAATTTTTAATTTTTAGAGAATAAATAAAGAAATGGGCCTAAAATGGGACTAAAAAGTGCGATGATTTTGACCCAAATAAAAAGTTTAAAAAGGGTTTTTTAAGAAAAAATAGGAGTCGCCACTTGGTATTGAGTTAAGGTGTACCAAGTCACCTAGAATGGAATATTAAATAAAAAGTAGAGAAAACCCTTTTTAAACGATTCCAAGTTTTCGAAAATCAAGAGAAAAGGCTTGGGGGTCACGATTGAAGAAAGGGAATACAAGGATAAAATTCAAGGCACCCTTTCAACCTAACCAAGGTTAGTTGCGTGATTTAGTCGAAAAATTTTCTTAGTTTAACCTATAAAATTTATCACATTTTGAAGGGTACTATATGGATCCAAACCTAAACCTAATGGATATTGGGGGTCGAAATATCTTTTCAAAGTTTGATTTGGTGCAAAATCACATTAATTGTGATGTCCAATAGTGACTTTTTGAAGAGGTCACGAATATGCAAAATATGAGACTCGAAGAAAAGAAAATAATAATATACAAATATACATGATCTAAAAGAATGCATCATAACGGGTGCGGAGAGTTAAGATTCGTGAGTATATTTTCCTTTTTATAGAGCAGATATGAGTGTGTTAAGGATAAAAGCCATACTCGTCCATATCTCATATTTAAAGGATTAATTTCTCCTAATTTTGGTCAAGCAAATGGTCTAACCTATTTCTAATTTTTCCTAAATGAAATGCAAATCTAAATGTTATATTTTGTACATAGGGATAATGGATATTTATTAGGGGGAATATCATGCAAAAATGATAAGTATCCTAAAAAAAGTAGAAAATATGCATGAAATATAATGATTTGTCACACAAACATGATCTAATGCGTGGTCGGTTCCTAAGGGTCTAGCGTTGGATTAGCCCACCTCTATAAGTTCCCATTAGCATTGGACTAGTGACAAATCGGAAAAGAGGGCCACAACTAGCGTTGGACTAGTGTGGAATCGGAAAAAAGAGCCACAACTAGCGTTGGATTATTGTGGTGACGTCATGCATTTATTATAATCAAATAAATCATATAAACATAATAAAAGTAAGTAAACACATAGAGCACATAGAGCACATAGCACGTAAGTATAATATCTATATGTAAAAATCCTAAGAAAGCGTGTAAACATGTAAACACACAAGCATGCATACACACAAGCAAATAAAAGCAAATAGAGACCTAACTATTACATTCGGGGGTTTTAACTACAATCTAAAGGGGTAAAGAATGAAATAAAATAATAAGCGAACTATTACAATTTGACATTCAATTGCCTTTCAAATAATCATAAAAAAATAAATTTATAAACTTAAAATAAAACAAGTAAATAAATAAATAAACAAAACACTTAAGCCATGCAATTACACATAAAACACGTAGGAGCACAGAAAAGATTTTAAATTATGAAAGAAAATACCTCCCCTTGAAATAGTAGTTAATTGGGTTTGGATTTGCCCTATTTAACTGCAAAATTAACAAAAATCATCAAGGCACCAATTTAATTAGCAAATAAATCATAAAAAATGGAAATAAATATGAAATCAATCAATTGAAACATTCAAATGGAATATAATTCATAATTAAAGAGGAAAAGCAACTTCTATTTAAGAAATTAAATCTATTAGGGATCTAATTGCAAAAATTAAGAAAATTTTACCGGTCAAATTATAATTATTACAAAATTTAGGGGTCAAAATGAAAGAAAAATAAAGTTCAGAGACCTATTTGTAATTAAATTATGGACCTAATTGAGAGAAAATTAAAGTTTAGGGCCACAATACAATTATTCAAAAGTGTAAGGACTGAGTTACAACTTTCACTACCAGATTCTTAGCCAAACAGGCCATTGGGCCTTTTTATTTCTTTTCTTGGGCCAAAATCACTTGGCCCGACCGGAAGTCTAAGAAAAATGAAATGGGTCAGCCTACTTTTTGACCCAAAATAAACCAACAAAACGAATGGGCTTTAACCTCCAGCCCAAGCCAAAAACTCCAAAAACATAAACCAAACCTAACCAAATATTTTTACCCAAAACCTAAACCATAATACTAAACCCAACAAGATAAACAAATCAACTAGCATTATTAAGCCACAATTATAACCTAAAATCCAGAATTGATCTACCCAAAAGACTACTTAAAAATATAAAAGGATGGTTAAAATTTAAAAGGATGTAATAGGTTCAATTGCAAAAGTTTTTGGGCCAGAGTGAAATTAATTAAAACTTGGGGGGCAAAATGCAATTTTTTGGAAAATTATGCAACAATCCACGATGCATCTTCTTCATTCTTTCTACTACAACTTTTTCTTGTACAACTTTCTTTCTTATTCCACCCAATTATGTTCAAGCAAAAATCTCAAACAAAATCCTTTAATTTATCAACCAAAAACCCAACGCAATAACTTCAATCCATTAACAAAACCCAACTACAGATTCCATATCATAAGGATCAAACGAAAAAGAAAAAGAAACAAACAAGAAGAACATGAAGTCAGCTCATGGTGTAACCAAGGAATAGATCCACCGAATGCTAAAGTTTTTCTGATCAAATCATCGGAAGATCTTCAACCCATCAAACAAACCTCTCAATCATGGCATAAATCTCAAAAAGTCTAAGAACTTAGTTCATGCAAACCAACTCACATAATAACCCAATAACGTTAAATGATTTAGAGGGAAATCTATCATTACCTTCAAATGATTGGATCTCGAATCGATGTGGGAAAGGCTAAAAAAAATCAACAAAAGCTGCTGACACAAAGCCCAAAAAAGTTCTGTCGCTAGCGTTCCAGGGTTGATGATCCCATGATTTTGAGCTCGAATTTGAAGTAGTTAACGGTGCTTTTTGGGGAAAGCTTTACGAGAAAAGTTGTTGCCCTACAGCTATATATAATGCAGAAATGAAGAACTAGCTTAAAGGATTAAAATCAAAACGAGGATATGGATTCAAAAAGGGCTACTGCATCAACTCGGTATCAAATTTTCCAGAAATATTTTCCTTCCTACTTTCTCTCTGATTTTTCGTTATTTTCTCTCCTGTTTTTTGTGTTTCAGCCACTTCTCCTTGTTCTCTTCTCTCCTGGCGTCGTTTCTATCCCTTTTATAGGAACCCACAAGCCCAAAACCCTCTCCTCAAAGGTGAGGATGAAGGCTGGGTTTTTTTTCAAAAATCATGAGCCGTTAGATGGCAATTCTTTTGGAACAATCTTGATAGAGATAAAAAGGATGAGTTAGCAAATGGTTGGGGAAGAGGAAAAAACAAAACGAGTGGAAACGAAGGCCAAGAAATGGCCTCTGCAATTTCCACTATGACCCTGTTCATGGCTTCATACCAGGTACGAAGCCATGAAGATGAAGCGCGCGTGCACGTGGCAGCTCCCTCATTTTTTTTTCAAAACTAATTTTGGTTCTTTTTTTTTCTTTTCTGCCTTTTCTTTTCTTTCCATTTTGTTTTCTAAAAATGATTTTTTTTTCAAAAGATAGAAGTAAAACAAATAAAAAAAATACAATTTAACCAAAAATAAATAAAATGGTAAAATTTTTTAAATAAAATTTAACTAAAAATAAATAAAATGGTAAAATTTTTGTGTCTACAACTTGTCCCTCTTTGTCTGGGTTTCGAAGAAACTCGAGACAAAAATGTAAACACCAAATAATTTATCTGTTCATCTAACTTAACTGAAATAGAAACAATTAGATAAATCTAATGGATTGAAAAATCTAAACCTAAAAACAAAAGGGTTGGTGAAATAAAATCCAAACCCCACAAAATAAAACGGTCAACGGGATAAAACCCAAACCTGTCGAGGTTGGTGGGATAAAATCCAATCCTAACAAGATAAAAGCGGTCAGTGGGATAAAACCCAAACCTGTCGAGATTGGTGAGATAAAACCCAAATCCAACAAAATAAAAACGGTCAGTGGGATAAAACTCAAACCTGCCGAGGTTGGTGGGATAAAACCCAAATCCATGAAATCCAATCCCAACAAGATAAAGCGATCAGTGGGATAAAATCCAAACCTGTTGGGATTGGTGGGATAAAATTAAAACCCAACAAAATAAAAGCGGTCAGTGGGATAAAATCCAAACCTGTCGAGTTTGGTGGAATAAAACCCAAACCTAACAAGATAAAAACGGTCAGTGGAATGAAACCCAAGTCTGTCGAGATTGGTAGGATAAAACCCAAAACCAACAAAATAAAAATGGTTAGTGGGATAAAACCCAACCCTGCCGAGGTTGGTGGGATAAAACCCAAACCCAATAAGATAAAAGTGGTCAGTGAGATAAAATCCAAACCCATTAAGGTTGGTGGGATAAAACTCAAACCCAACAAGATAAAAACTATCAGTGGGATAAAATCCAAGTCTGCCGGGATTGATGGGATAAAATTCAAACCCAACAAGATAAAAATGGTCAGTGGGATAAAATCTAAACCTAACAAGATAAAAATGGTTAGTGGGATAAACCCAAACCTGTCAGGATTGGTGGGATAAAATCCAAATCCAACAAAATAAAACGGTTTTAAAATAACCTTTGAAATTACAACTTTTCAAAACTTGCCTCAGTGTAAGGCCTTTTTTTTTCTTTTCTCTTTTTATTCTTTCCTCTTTTTTTTTCGTGATTGACCTTCCAATTCATAAGATTCTGACTTACGTTTCTTCATCGATTTCAGCTATAAATACCTACATATGGGAGCTTACCAAAGTACAACATGAATTTGAATTTCTTATTTTATTTTAAAATTTGATGCAACTACTACTCATGAAAAGAGCAGCATTATCGAAGTCAAGTTTTGGACGATTGATTCGAAAGTATATTACTTAGCTCTTGGGCGAAATTCTCAAATGTATTTACAAAAATTTGCCCAGTGTGGGCCTATTTTGTGAAATCTCATAAATAAAAATTTGCCCTAATGTGGGCCCATTTGGTTGCAAAAATTTTGTTCGGATGGCTCTCCATTTATTTGAACAAAGTAAGAGACTGTGTTTCCTAAAATTTAGAAAATAATCACATACTAACATATAATATGAAGAAATTTAAACGTCATGTTTAAACTCATGCAAAAGATTTCATGATAAATTTGTAAGGATCGAATACAACCTAAGAGGGGGGTGAATTAGGTAATTTGAAAATTAATCAAGTTATGAGGCATTTTTTGGCTCAATATGAAATTTACCCTCTTTTCTAGATGACCACACAATAAACAATTGATCAAGAAAAGCAAGATTGCTCAGGAGTAAAAGAGATAATCAATTTATGTTTGCAAGATAGTAAGTAAAAAGGAAAGAATAGCAAAACCAAATATTTCCAAGATCCTCTTGAACTTGAGTATCACTTCATAGAACAAGTCTTTTCAAGTTGATCAAATACAACCAATCTTTGTGTACAAAGGAAGGATAACTTTCTCCTTGCCCCAAGTTACACTTAGTCAAGTTAGGAAATTTTACTATCACTCGGATAACCCTCACAAAATTACACTATTGAAGTATTTTTCTCACACAAGAAGAGCTTACACGAGATTCACACAAACAAGAGTACAAATTTTCTTTGAAAAGTATTTTCTGTGATGCCCCCACTTCTCTCAAGGGCGAACCCAAGGGTATCGGCGAGACCCTGCCTAACTCTCGCCAGAACTCGATACCATTCCAATCCAAATTTAAGATAAATAACCAAATAAATAAAAATCAAATTGAAAAACAAAGTCGCTTCCATACACAAGTGTTCAATCTTACATCACAAGTTTTCAAAATACATCAATTTTTTCAAAATGTACAATTTCCAAAAGATGTCTAATCAGTACAACCAAAATTCTAATCAAAAGAGCCATCAAGTAGGTTTCCCCATAATTCCTTCCATCTCAACTCCTGTTAAGGAAAAACAAATCTAACGGGGTGAGCAAATACTCGTGACGCCAAGAAAATATGCAAAACACGTAGTTCAAATAATAATATTATTTAAGCAAGAAAGAAACCTGTAACATTCAATCAATTCACAATTTTCAATTCAACACATTCAATGAGGATACAGGAGCTCTCAAGATCTAATTTCCACTTGCTTTGTCAAAATTCAATCCAATACCTTCTCGTGATGACACTCCGTCACCCGGGTAGTTAATTAAATCCGTAGAACTTCACTTACTCCATTTATGGTTCTGAGTCGATATGAGAGGTACCTCCCACCCGAATCGGTGTGGTACATGCTATTGCTCAGGGAATCGATTATACGTTTATGGTTCTGAGTCGACATGAGAGGTACCTCTCACCCGAATCGGTGTGGTACATACTATAGTTTAGTGGTCGATGAGACATCGTTTCAATTGACTTATACTTTATTTATGATCCTGAGTCGACATGAGAAGTACCTCCCACCCGAATCGGTGTGTTACATACTACCGCTCAATGAATCGATTATTTGTTTATGATTTTGACTCGGCATGAGAGGTACCTCCCACTCGAATCGGTATGGCACATGCTATCGTTTCAAGAACCAATTATAGCACTGAGACGGTATGAGAGGTACCTCCTGCCCAAATTGGTGTGGTATATACTATTCGCTCAAAACTCACGAGTTAAATATATTCATGTACACTAACCAATCATTGTTTATGGTTCTGAGTCGACATGAGAGGTACCTCCCACCCGAATCGGTGTGGTACATGCTATCGTTCAAGGAACCGATTTTAGCATTGACATGGTATGAGAGGCACCTCCCACCCGAATCGGTGTGGTATATGCTTCCGCTCAGAACTCACGAGTTAAATGTGCTCATGTACAATTACCAATCATATGTGTTCCGGTCTTAAGTACCACGTAGTTCAAAGAGAGAGAGGATAAGAGCGTCCCCACAAGTAAAATATGATTTGTCGATAAGATTTATTTCGATCGACGTCGAGTCAACACAAATGTAATTTGCAATGACAACACTTCACTTAATTCACATAACAATTCATTTCACACAATTCGAATATCAATTCACATAGCACAATTCAATTGTAGCATCACGTAAAGGAGAACGAGTGCGATAAAGTACACACTCGTCACAATAATTCTATAATACTTAGTTAACAACTTAAAGCATTTATCAACAATTCATGCACTTGACACTCACCATATCACAATAAGGGAGTAAGTGCAAAAGATCTTTAATGATTCGTTTTGGGATTCTCTTCGAGACCTTCTTGAATACCTGAAGAAAATGACCAACAATCACCCTCACACATTTTCACAAATTTCTTGTTAAATAAGGAAGAATGCACACAATCTTTAAAATTCAAGTCAATGTCCTTATAAGAATTTCACTTTATCGAAAATCAAGATTCAAAAGTGAGGATTTTAAAGTTACTAAAGAAACTCGTATTCCCCACGAAATCAAGTTCAAAACAATAAACCAATATCAAGATAAGAAGTCAAGTTCCCAAAATCTCATTTTCTAAGAAATCGGCAAATTTCAGCTTTGCGCGTCAAATTTAGAAAAATCATATCTTGCACTCAGTAGGTGTAAAATTGGAAAACTTAGTACCGTTGGAAACTTGGTTCAATGTACTAAAAGTTCCTAGAAAATACTTTTTCAAGATTCTGAACGGAAGACATTCAAATTTCAGATCAAAGTGGCTGATATAAGCACACAAGGCAGTTTTAGTCTTGTTTTCGGCAAACTTTGGAAATTCGGCAGAATTCACAAAAATGAACTAGTCTCTAAACTTTGTAACACAATGAGAATTTCAGTCAAGGTTTCAAACACAACAAACGGAACTAAATTCAGAGTTTTGCGTGCCAAAATATAGCAGCTCAAAGTTGGCCAAAATTGAAGACAGTTCAGTAAATTTTCCAGATTTGAAAAATAACTTTGGCACATCATTTGGGTATCGAAATGGTCTTAGAATAACACCAAATTTGGTACAATTCAACTTTCATATGAGAGCTACTCCTCTATAAAATTCCACATAAAAACTTGTACGGGAATGTAGTTAACAAAACTACCAAAGTTCAAGAAATTTCCAAGACAAATCTGTCTCCTTGCTTTCTTTTCCTTTTCCAAAAACTTTGCACCATAAAATCAGTCCCATTTTGGTTCATTTGTGAAACCAAGGTCCAAGAAACATTTCACAAGCAATTGGTAGTTGGTTGACATCAAAATTTCAAAATAAAACATCTCACAAACAACCAAACCATTCGGCCAGCAAAAACAAGGGTTTTCTAGTTTTGTCGCAGTTTGGAAATTGAACCATATCTCACTTAGTACAACTTGAAATTGAGAATGGTTGGTGGCTTTGGAAACTAGAATCATAAGGCTACATTTCATCAGAACAAATTATTTTCAAAATCAATTCATAAGTGATAGAAATAGAGCCACAAAATTGCAGCTTCTACCTTTCTCTTAGATAGGCCAACAGAATAGGGCAGCAACTTTGCCGACTCACTACGGCTCACTCATTTCGAACTAGAAAGTGAATTTTATACCGTTGGAAAGTTACAAATGTCTAGTTTCAAATGCCATAAATGGCACTCGATTTCAACATCTGTACAAAGAGATATGTTTGATTAAAGTGACACTGTTCAAATGCCCTGAACATATTTTCCAGATTTTTTTAAGTTTCGAAAATTCAGATTTTGCTCAATCGATTCCAATGATTTTTTATAGAAACTTTCTACACACCATATACAACATATATACATCAGTTTCACAGTCATTTGAGCATTAAAAATTTGAAATATAAACAAGGCAACATAGAATAGATTTCGGCCAGCATTCGTGCGTAATTTCCTTCAATCTTTCCTTTGATTCTCTATCCACAATCATCTTAAACAACACTTAAACAACTCAAACCAAGCATTATATCATCATATCAGTCCATACAACCAAGGTGGGAATTCATAGAACCCACTTCAACCAATCCAATCCAAGTAATAATAACAATAACGAAGCTACAAGCTTCAAAGCCAAGGATAAAACCCATTAAAGCCAAGAATGAAAGATTAGATGGTGTTGGATCGTTACCTCCTAACTTTGAGAGAAACCAGAAATTTTTTTGGCACCAAAAGCTCCAAGAAAACTGCCAAGATGGAGTCTTTCTTCTAACTTAAGTGAATTCCCAAGTGGTTTGTGAGTTGGATGCAAAGTTTGAGATGAAATGGAGGAAGATTGGTGCAAAAATGGTGGAAACTTTTCTTCCTTCTTTTTTGGTGGAGTTCAGCCAGCACTAAGGAAGAAAAGAGAAGGGTTTTTGGTGTTTTGTGAAGCTTCCTTGAGAAACTTAAGTGATTGGTGGCCAAAATTCCTACAAAAATTAACTAAGAATAGTGCTCGCGCGTGTGTTTCGTATCCGTTTTCTCTCGGATTTGTTTCACTTGTGCACTAAAATTCAATTGTACTTCCTTTAACGTTATAATTATTCACTCTTAGTAGTCTAGTATTAATTTCTTAAATATCCACTTAGCCGCTCCCGCTCGATTTACGCGAACTTCCAATTCGCGCGCGATAAAGCGAAACTTAAAAGAAATTCTTGTAACGATAATATAATTAACTAACTCTAGGGTAAATAATTATAAAAGTAACTATTTTAAGAATAAAACATGAGTCCTCAAATCTCCAAGACTATTGCACTCTCGAATCGAATATTGTCTCGAAAAACGTGTATTCGCTATTTCTCGCTAAACAAGTTGTAGAAAAATTAAATTTGCTAACGGGACATTTTAGAAATGTAAGCGAGACATTGTTTCGGGTAAATAAATTTAAAATGGTTGAAATAAATTATTCAGAGAAAACGGATAAATAAATATTTAAATAAACCAGTGAAATAGAATTAAAGTAAGTAAAAATTTGGGTCCTCACATCCTCCCCTCCTTAAAAAGAATTTCGCCCTCGAAATTCACACTTACAATAATATCATACCCCTTATTTGGTAGGTCCACTAGATCGGCCAAAGTTCACACTTTCTATAATTTGCACCAATAATTAAATACTGATTCCCCATAGGAGTCCAACTTCCAAGTCATCGAGCAAACGAACACACTTTACTTATACCATTCATGAAACTAGGGTTTACACAACAATAATTATTAAAATCCCACGGGGCGAAAAACTCACTAGGTACCCAACTAGGTTGATCTATTATGACACTGGTAGGTCTAATCTTCTTGTTCATTTCCGACTCATATCCAACACTAGGATCCCACTGAATTACATAAGACCATCCATCAATCTTTCCTTCCGTGATCCCTCATCTTTCTCAGGAGTGCGGGGTTGCCTAAACCCACACCCACACCCACGACTCTTGTCTCTTCTTACAGCCGTTCATAATCTTAAGTATGTCTAAATGCAAAATAAAATAATTATGCGAGGGAACACTTTAAAAACAAAAGACAACATGAAAAATATTTGAAATAAAAACAACTAGCATATATTAACATTTCAAGGTTTGTAAAATTAGCAAGTCACGGGGCATTTACAAAAATATGGCATACAGGTGCCACAAAAGTGCAATCAGTCATATACGTCAAAAGTAAGTTCAAGTGTTTCAAAAGTAGGCCACACAATTAAACAAAATGCAATGGCCTTTGCACTTGTATCACCCCAAGTATTTCTAGTTACAAAAGTCAAAAGAGAGTTATCACTCTAGTCTCATCCACCGTAGGATTATCAGGCGGAACCTCCTCCTTAGAATCCTCCTCGAAAGGCTCCTCCTCATTGCCCTCCTGAACTGGACTCTGCACGACCTCCATCAGCTCATCAATCAATATAGTAGCATTGGCCAAAATCCCAGAAGTCCGATCACTGACCTCCTTGCCTATCCTAATAAGTCGAGTTCTATCTCTCTGAAACTCATCACGAGCGACCTCAGCCCTAACCACCTCATCCATTAATGTCCCTCCAACTCTGCAATCCTGTCACCCTGAGCGTTCACCATAAGGTTTAGCTCCTCCACCTCCTGAAATAGAGCTCTATTGGTATTCACCAACTGGCGACGCTCATCATAAATAGCAAATACGAGGTCATTCGGATAGGCGTATGTCGCCCTACAGAGACATCGAGGAAATCTAGTAGAAGGTGAGTAACACACGCGAACTCCTCTACCCTGTGCTCGATAGTAAATAGATCTAAGGTGTTCCATGTGGCCATTAGCCTGACCATTACCATTAGCAGCAAGTTCCCCATTTCCATTCTCCATCCCTGCAAAACAACCATTTCCATTCTCCATCCCTGCAAAACAACCACAATTTTCGGGTTAGAACTTAGAGTTACTAACTCGCTCAAGTATTATTTAAGGTATAATTAAGGTATCTCATTCCTATTCTTAGAGGTAAAGTGTCTAGTATATCTCCCAAATAGATCTCTAACCTGGTCTCTTTACCACCAATGCCGTTTAAGAAACTCTCGAGTACCAATTCTCTTTAACCACTGGAATACAATAGGTTAATGTTCAAATGAATCCCACGGTCCGGTATCCTAAACTTTTACCTAAAATACACTACAAAGATCTGAAACCTAACCTCTGATACCAACTGTGACGCCCCTACTTCTCCCAAGGTCAAACCCAAGATATCGACGGAACGCCTGTCCAACTCTCGTCAGGACTCGATACCAGTCCAATCCAAACTTAAGATAAATAACCAAATAAATAAAAATCGAACTGAAAAACAAAGTCGCATCCATACACAAGTATTCAATCTTACATCACAATTTTTCAAAATACATCAATTTTTTCAAAATGTATAACTTCCAAAAGACGTCTCATCAGTACAACCAAAATTCAAATCAAAAGAGCCATCAAGTAGGATTCCCCATAATTCCTTCCATCTCAACTCTTGCTAAGGAAAAACAAATCTAACGGGGTGAGCGAATGCTCGTGAGGCCAAGAAAACATGCAAAACACGTAGTTCAAATAACAATATCATTTAAGCGAGAAAGAAACCGGTAACATTCAAACAATTCACAATTTTCAATTCAACACATTCAATGAGGATACATGAGCTCTCAAGAGCTAATTTTCACTTACTTTGCCAAGTTCAATCCAATACCTCCTCGAGATGACACTCCGTCACCCGGGTAGTTAATTAAGTCCGTAGAACTTCACTTACTCTATTTATGGTTCTGAGTCGACATGAGAGGTATCTCCCACCCGAATCGGTGTGGTACATGCTATCGCTCAGGGAATCGATTATACGTTTATGGTTCTGAGCCAATATGAGAGGTACCTCCCACTCGAATCGGTGTGGTACATACTTTCGCTCAATAGTCGATGAGACATCGCTCTAATCGACTTATACTTTGTTTATGATCCTGAATTGACATGAAGAGGTACCTCCCACCCAAATCGGTATGGTACATACTATCGCTCAGTGAACCGATTATTTGTTTAGGATTTTGAGTCGACATGAGAGGTACCTCCCACCCGAATCGGTGTGGTACATGCTATCATTCCGAGAATCAATTATAGCACTGAGACGGTATGAGAGGTACCTCCCACCTAAATTAGTATGATACATGCTATCCGCTCAGAGCTCACGAGTTAAACTTATTCATGTACAATTACCAATCATTATTTTATGGTTCTGACTCGACATGAGAGGTATCTCCCACTCGAATCGGTGTGGTACATATTATCGCTCCGAGAACCAATTATAGCACTGAGACGGTATGAGAGGTATCTCCCACCCAAATTGGTGTGGTATATGCTATCCGCTTAGAGCTCACGAGTTAAACATATTCATGTACAATTACCAATCATTGTTTATGGTTCTGAATTGACATGAAAGGTACCTCCCACTTGGTGTGGTACATGCTATCGCTCAAGGAACCGATTTTAGCACTAACACGGTATGAAAGGCACCTCCCACCCGAATCGGTGTGGTATATGCTTCCGCTCAGAGCTCACGAGTTAAAAGTGCTCATGTACAATTACCAATCATATGTGTTCTGGTCTTAAGTACCACGTAGTTCAAAGAGAGAGGACAAGGGCATCCCCACGAGTAAAATATGATTTGTCGATAAGATTTATTTCGATCGACGTCAAGTCAACACAAATATAATTTACAATGACAACACTTCACTTAATTCACATAACAATTCACTTCACACAATTCGAATAGCAATTCACATAGCACAATTCAATTGTAGCATCACATAAAGGAGATTGAGTGCGATAAAGCACACACTCGTCGCAATAATTCCATAATACTCAATTAACAATTTAAAACGTTTATCAACAATTCATGCATTTGACACTCACCAAATCACAATAAGAGAGTAATTACAAAAGATCTTTAATGGTTCGTTTCAGGATTCTCTTCGAGACCTTCTTGAACGCCTGAAGAAATGACCAACAATCACCCTCACACATTTTCACAAATTTCTTGTTAAATAAGGAAGAATGCACACAATCTTTAAAATTCAAATCAATGTCCTCATAAGAGTTTCACTTTATCGAAAATCAAGATTCAAAAGGGAGGATTTTAAAGTTACTAAAGAAACTCGTATTTCCCACGAAATTGGGTTCAAAACAATATACTAATATCAAGATAAGAAGTCAAGTTCTCAAAATCTCATTTTCTAAGAAATTGACAAATTTCAGCTTTGCGCGTCAAACTTAGAAAAACTAGATCTTGTACGCAGTAGGCCCAAAATTGGAAAACTTAGTACCGTTGAAAACTTGGTTCAAAGTACTAAAAGTTCCTAGAAGACACTTTTACAAGATTTTAAACAGAAAACATTCAAATTTCAACTCAAAGTAGCTGATATAAGCACACAAGGCAGTTTTAGTCTTGTTTTCAGCAAATTTTGGAAATTCGGCAGAATTCACAAAAAGTGAACTAGCCTCTGAAATTTGTAACCCAATGAGAATTTCAATCAACGTTTCAAACACGACAAACGGAACTAAATTCGGAGTTTTGAGTGCCAAAATATAGCAACTCAAAGTTGGCCAAAATTGAAGACAGTTAAATTTTCCAGATTTGAAAAACAACTTTGGCACATCATTTGGGTATCGAAATGGTTTTAGAATAACACCAAATTTGGTACAATTCAACTTCCATATGAGAACTACTCCTCTATGAAATTTCACATAAAAACCTGTACGGGAAGGTAGTTAACAAAACTACCAAAGTTCAAGAAATTTCCAAGACAAATCTGTCTCGTTGCATTCTTTTCCTTTTTCAAAAACTTTGCACCATGAAATCAGTCCCATTTTGGTTCATTTGTGAAATCAAGGTCCAAGAAACATTTCATAAGCAATTGGTAGTTGGTTGACATCAAAATTTTAAAATAAAACATCTCACAAACAACCAAACCATTTCGGCCAGCAAAAAGAAGGGTTTTCCAGTTTTGTCGCAGTTTGGAAATTGAACCATATCTCACTCAATACAACTTGGAATTGAGAATGGTTAGCGGCTTTGGAAACTAAAATCATAAGGCTACATTTCAACAGAACAAATTGTTTTCAAAATCAAATCATAAGTAAGAGAAAATAGAGCCACAAAATGCAGCTTCAACCTTTCTCTCGGATAGGCCAATAAAACAGGGCAGTAACTTTGCCGACTCACTACAGCTCACTCATTTTGAACTAGAAAGTGAATTTTATACGATTGAAAAACTACAAATGTCTAGTTTCAAATGGCACTCAATTTCAACATCTGTACAAAGAGATATGTTCGATTAAAGAGACACTGTTCAGATGCCCTGAACACGTTTTCTAGATTTCTTCAAGTTTCGAAAATTCAGATTTTGCTCAATCGATTTCAATGATTTTTGGTAGAAACTTTCTACACACGATATAAAACATATATACATCAGTTTCACAGTCATTTGAGCACCAAAAATTTGAAATATAAACAAGGCAAAGCAGAAGAGATTTCGGCCAGCATTCCTGTGCAATTTCCTTCAATCTTTCCTTCGATTCTCTATCCATAATCATTTTAAACAACACTTAAACAACTCAAACCAAGCATTATATCATCATATCAGCCCATACAACCAAGGTGGAAATTCATAGAGCCCATTTCAACCAATCCAATCCAAATAATAACAACAATAATGAAGCTACAAGCTTCAAAGCCAAGGATAAAACCCATTAAAGCCAAGAATGAAAGATTAGATGGTGTTGGATGGTTACCTCCTAGCTTTGAGAGAAATCAGAAAATTTTTTGGCACCAAAAGCTCCAAGAAAACCGCCAAGATGAAGTCTTTCTGCTAACTTAAGTGAATTCCCAAGTGGTTTGTGAGTTGGATGCAAAGTTTGAGATGAAATGGAGGAAAATTGGTGCAAGAATGGTGGAAAGTTTTCTTCCTTCTTTCTTGTTGGAGTTCGGCAGGCACTAAGGAAGAAAAGAGAAGGGTTTTTGTGTTTTGTGAAGCTCCCTTGAGAAGCTTAAGTGATTGGTGACCAAAATTCCTACGAAAGTCAACTAGGAATAGTGCTCGCGCGCGCGTTTCGTATCTGTTTTCTCTCGAGTTTGTTTTACTTGTGCACTAAGCTTCAATTGTATTTCCTTTAACATTATAATTATTCACTATTAGTAGTCTAGTATTAATTTCTCAAATCTCCACTTAGTCACTCC
This sequence comes from Coffea humblotiana, assembly GCA_023065735.1. Classification (NCBI taxonomy): domain Eukaryota; kingdom Viridiplantae; phylum Streptophyta; class Magnoliopsida; order Gentianales; family Rubiaceae; genus Coffea; species Coffea humblotiana. The sequence goes on along the minus strand of JACYVW010000086.1, from coordinate 126,852 downwards.
GACTCGATTTATGCGAACTTCCAATTCGCGCGTGATAAAGGAAACTTAAAAGAAATTCTTGTAACGATAATATAATTAACTAACTCTAGGGTAAATAATTATAAAAGTAACTATTTTAAGAATGAAACATGAGTCCTCAAATCTCCAAGACTATTGCACTCTCGAATCGAATATTATCTCAAAAAATGTGTATTCACTATTTCTCGTTAAACGAGCCGTAGAAAAATTAAATTTGCTAACGGGGCGTTTTAAAAATGTAACGAGACATTGTTTCGTGTAAATGGATTTAAAATAGTTGAAATAAATTATTCAGAGAAAACGGGTGAATAAATATTTAAATAAGCCAGTGAAATAGAATTAAAGTAAGTAAAAATTTGGGTCCTCACATTTTCTCACTAAAATCACTCTAAATCGTTTGTAGTATAAATGTGCAAAAGTTCTCTAGAAGTGGTTGACCATACTCTATTTATATGAAATCAAAAAGTTCCTCTATTAATGCTTACAACAGATAGAAGGTAGTTGAAAAGTCAACTAGCCGTTGGTAGTGTCGAACGTTCGGTAGTCCTGTTTCTTGTGTCCAACAGCAGGCAGTGAGTTTAAAAGATTCTTTTAAATTCTTTCGGACGTCCGGTACCTTCAATGTTTGCGTTTGAAAACAGATAGTGAAATTGAGAAATCTTCTTCAAGCCTTTCGGACATCTGGTACCTCCAATGCTTTGCGTCCGAAGTGCCGAATTGTTTATCGGACGTCCGGTGCTCTTATATTTTACGTCCGATCGATGTCAGTGAAGTTAGAGGAATGTTTTAATTCCTTTGGACGTCCGGTGGTGAGTTCATCATGCATCCGAAGTTGTGCAATGATTATCGGACGTCCGATCCTGACTTCACAAGCGTCCGACAGCTTTTAGCAACCTTTGTTTCTTTCAATTGCACTTGAACTTGGAATCTGATTTGCTTCATAGTTGAAAGAATATCTTGAAGAGATATTAGTATCATCCATTTGTTTTATAAACATTAAAAGTTAGGGACTAAAATTAACAATCTCACCCTTTTTGATGATGACAAAACAATAGATGGAGGAAAAATAACTGAGCCAAAACTGCCCCTTACTCAATGCATCAAAAAGTTTTTGAGTGCTAAGATTTTTAAAGACGGAACAACTCCTCCTCAAAATAACTTTTCCTTACACATTAACCATTTATACAAAAAGCTCCCCTTTAGAATAATTTTTCTTTACACATTAACTATTTATACAAAATCCCAATATCCCAACAAATCCCAATATCCATTTCTTCCCCTTTTATCATCACAAGTTGAGTGTAACAACCCATCATTCAGAGAATTATGACCAATTAACCAATCATTCAATATCAACAATCCAGCATCAACAATCATTATTAATAGCTAATTATCCAATACATTAGAAATGCAATCCACAATCTCAGAGATTAACAATCACAAGTATATCAATCATTCAGCACTCAGTAGCCACAAAAAAATATACCAAGAGGAGTTAACCAAAAACCATCAAAGTTATTTATTAGCAAATAAATTAGAAACCAACAAAGTTAACTAGAATTCAGTAGTACAGAGTACTTGAATCAACAAAAAAGAAAGTACAAAAGATGCAAATGCCTATTATGAAGTGCCATCCTAAAATAAAGTGCCTGTGCCTAAGAGTGCCTAAATGGTGATTTTGGATGATCCAAGCCTTCTTCTTGCAAGGCGAAACTGAGCAGGATCCATTTCTTCTTCTTCAGTTTCCTCATCATCATCATCACTAGCTTCAGTTGCAGGAGCCTTGCCCTTAACTTGTGGCTGAGAGCTTGAGGCATGAACTTCATGAGTGAACTCAGTTTCTGGACCTTGATCTTATGAAGCAGTTGGTTCAGTTGGCTCAGTCCGAAACTCCTTTTGATACACATTTTCATCTTCTTGAGGGACAGGAGGAACAAGCAGATTTTTTTTGTCTATAAAAGTGGCTTGTTGCTCAGGTGACATGGTCATCATCAGACCATCTTCAAGAAGAAGAATGTGTTGTTTGAGCTCTTCAAGTAAGGAGATGACTTCAATATTAGATGAGGAAGGTGTTGCGCCCTATTTTTAAATAAGAAAAATAAAGGTTTTTAGAAAAATGATTTCGATTCAATTTTAATTGAAAATGATTCTTATTTTAAAGAAAATAAATAAGAAAATGAAAAGGGCCTAAACGGGGTTTGAAAGTGCGACGATTTGGGCCCAGATTACAGTTTAAAAAAGGATTTTTGAATAAAAAAATCGGAGTCGCCACTTGGTATTGAGTTAAGATGTACCAAATCACCTAAAATATTTTGAATAAAAAAATAGCAAAACCGTTTTTAAACGACTCCAAGTCTACGTAAATCAAAGAAAAAAGTTCGGGAGTCACATTTGAAGAAAGGAAGGCAAGGATAAAAATCCGAGGCACCCTTTTGACCTAACCAAAGTTAGTTGCGTGATTTAGTCAAAGATTTTCTTATGTTTAACCTAAAGATTTATCACATTTGGATATACTATATGAATGCAAAACTCTAGACCTAAGAGGGTATCGGGGGGTCAAAATATCTCTTTAAAACTTAATAGGTGCTAATCACATTAATTGTGATACCCAATAGGGACTTTTTAAAGAGGTCACGAATAATACAAAAATATGAGACTCTAAGAAAAGAAAAGAAAAATAATAATATACAAATATACATGACCTAAAAGGATGCATCATAACGGGTACGAGGAACTAATATTCGTTACTCAATTTTCCTTTTCGTAGAGGGAATACGAGCGTGCTAAGGTTAGAAAGCCAAACTCGTCCATATCCTATATTCGACGGGTATTTCTTGTATCTAATCATGCAAATGTACTAATCTAGTTCTAATTCTTAAATGGAATGCAAGTCTAATGTCATGTTTTCATATAAAGGGGTAGGGAATATACATATAAGGGAAAATATGGGATAAGGGATATAAATATAGGGGAATATGGGATAAGGGATGTACCTATATAAGGAAAGTGTCATGCAAAATGGAAAAAACCCTAAAAAAGTGAAAAACATGCATGAGATGAAGTGCTTTTATCACACAAGCATGATCTAACGCATGGATAGGTCCCTAAGGGTCTAGTATTGGACTAACCCACATCTATGAGTCCACGCTAGTTTTGAATTAACGAGAAAACGGGAAATGGGGCCACAACTAGCGTTGGACTAGTGTGGAATCGTAAAAAGGACCACAACTAGCGTTGGACTAGTGTGGAATCATAAAAAGGACCACAACTAACGTTGGACTAGTGTGGTTACGTCATACATTAATTTATAGCTAACTAATCATGTAAAACTAATAAAAAGCAAATAAACACATAAGTTCACATAAACAAGTAGCAAATAAGCATGATATCTAGATGCAAGGTTCTAGGAAAGCGGTAAACATGTAACACATAGACATGCAAGGCACACAAAACAAATAAAGCAAATAAACCCCTAACTATTACATTAGGAACCCTAACTACAATCTAAAGGGGGGAAAGGAATAAAATAAATAGATAAATCTCTAACTATTACATATTCTATCTAAACACAAGTCTTGGACCCCCTAACTATTACAATGTGGCATTTAAATGCTTTTTAAATAATTAAAATTTACCTAAAATAAATATTCAAAAATTGAAACAAATAAAGCAGATGAAGAAATGAAGCAAAAACATTCAAAAAGCATGCAATTAAACACATAAATTCACATAAGCGCACATAGAGTCAAATAAATAGAAAATAAGGGATAAAGTGTACCTCCCTTGAATTGGGGCCCTAATGACACGAATTTACTTATTTACCCTCCAAAATAATAAAAAGGTCAAGGCATCATTTTAATTAACAAATAATCACAAGAAATGGAGATAAACATGGAATTGAATCAATCAAAGCATTCAAATGAAAGTAAGCAACCCATATTTCACAAATTTAAACAATCAAGGACCCAATTGAGAGAATTAAAGAAGTTTGAAGGGTCAAATCATTATTACTACAAATATTAAGGGTCTAAATGAAAATAAAATAAAATTAAGGGCTTGAAATGAAGCATACCAAAACCAAATGATAAAATTCACCAAAATCAAGCCAAACCTTCTCACCAAACCCCAAGCAAAAGATTTACCCAAAGCTAAACTATTTTTACAAAGTTCAAACAAAGAAAAGTCAAGTAATAATCTACCCCAATGAACTACTAAAACATAAAAAAAGAATGAATGAAGTCAAAAAGGATAAAATTGGTTTAATTAGAAAAGTCTTTGGGCCATAGTAGAATAAGGGGAGACTTGAGGGGTTATAATGTAAATTTTTGAAAACTTTTCATGCAAGCTCGAAGAAGATTTCTGCAACTGAAACTTTCGGCAATTCCTAAAGCTTCGGAACTTCAGCAACCTTATGCGACAACAAATTCAACAAGGATCCAATCTCAAGTTCTTATTAAGCTTCATAAGCTCATCCTCAAGATGCCATGCTATGCACACAAGCAAGAGAGAAATCTGGAATGAGGAACAAGCTAGCAATTCCAGGTTCGTTCATTGGTTTCAAGCTTCTGGGTTTTCATGTCAAAATCAAACAAGCACCAAACTTTCAAGCCAAGACAACAATCAAACTCAAATCTTGTACTTTGCAATCCTAAGAATTTTCAGACCCAAATTACACACACAAACAAGAACCAAAAAATGCAACCTTTGATTCATCAGATTTCATATGTGGGAAAAACTATCTGTTCATGGCCTCCTCGATTGAATTTTTTAGATCAGATTTATATTGAATGAACATAGGGTTGACACCAAGCATATCAAACAGGTCAACAACATGCCCAAAACATAGCCACAGTCATTGTCATCAATATCGGCAATGACAGAAGAGGAAAGAAATCATGTATGGGTAACCCAAATTTTCATGAAAATTGCATTAAACGAAAAGTCCACGATTACCTGAGAGCCAACAAGGCTGTTAAATGACCATAAAATGCCCTGAGAAACGCGCGGTGCCGGAAAATGCAACCCACGAACTGCGTTGCAGAAAATTTTCAGCGCTGATGAAGGCGCTACTTTGGGTCGAGATTTGACTAGCTTGGAGCTGTTTTCTCCCAGCTGTTTCGTGAACAAAACTTCTTCTGCTGACTTCCCAAAAGGTGCAGAAAACATCAGATCTCACAAAAAGCAAAGATCCAAAGCAGAAACTAGCCCACAGTGGGCTAGTTCGTCAACCCGACTGGGTTTTCAGCAGAAATTTCTTCTGCATTTTCCCCGAATTCTCCCTTTATTTCCTTTCTATTTTCTCCTTCCTTTCGATCTCTCAGCCACTCCTTCTCTCTCTTTCTCGCCCAAACCCTTTTCTTCCTCCCCTTCTTGCTTCTACTCTTGCTTTTTCCTCTCTGGTTTCTCTCTTCCGTTTCACTCTCCCTCTCTATCCCTTCCTCGATTTTCTTTCTTTTGCTCCAGCTGAACCTTTCTGCCCAAGATCTTCTTTTTTTTTCCCCCAGTTTTCTTCTACTCTCCCCGAAGCTCCTCCCTTCACTCTCCTTCTTTTGTTTTTCTTCCCTCGTAGCTTGCTTTGCCTTTTCCTCTGATTTTTCTACTCAGCCGCCACTCCTTTATGTTTTTCTCTCCTTTCCTTTACCCTTTCTCTACTCAGCTGCCCACTTCTAATTCCCTCTGTTGTTCTTTTTCCTCTATCCCAGCCGAAGCTCTCCCTCTAACTCTCTCTCAATTTTTCTCCCAGCCGCCAAGCCTCTTTTCTCTCTGGTTTTTCTTTTTTCCTTTTTGCTTTCTCTCTAACTACTCAGCCGCCACCCTTCTATTCTTCTCTCTTCCAGTTGTGATCCTTAACTTTTTATAGATACCAGAAACCCCTCAAACCTAGCATCCGATGGCAGTTGTTTGCTACATTTTTCTGTAGCATTTGAGCCGTTTGATGGGTATTGATTCTGGAATTTCCTAATATTTACTACTAAGATGCGTTGGCATTGTACTGAAGGGTTTAAAGGAAAACAAATGTGAGAAAATGGGATCCAAAAATGGCCTCTGCCATTTTTCTTGCTATCCGTGGCTTTAGCCATGGCGTCCGTGGCTTCGCCCCTTTTTTTTTAACAAAACTGATTTTAGTTCTTTGTTTTCTTCCTTTCTTTTCTGTTCCAATGAATTAATTAATTAAAAGATGATTTTCTTAACAAAATGAAAATAAAATGAAAAAAATAAAAATTAAACAAAGTCAACTAAAATGAAATAAAAAATTGCTAAAATTTTTGTGTTTGATTGATGATTTTTCTTTTTTTTCAATGAATTAATTAATAATAAAACGATTTTTCTTAACAAAAATACAAATAAAATAAAATAAAACAAAAATTTAAATAAAATCAACTAAAATGAAATAAAAGAAAGGCTAAAATTTTGGTGTCTACAGAAGGCTGAGTGGATGACTTTCTGGGATGGATGGTAAAGTGCAAGACATATTGAGATTGGTCTTTGGAAGGTCTGGAGTGACAGGAGTTTTATGATGGCTTTTTATCCTAGACTCCAACACAGACTCCTTGTGGCACCAATGACCATCAAAGAATTTCAGATTTTTTCTTTCAAAATAGCTTTTGAAAAGATGGTTGATGTACTCTCTTCTGGAGATATGCCAGTGAAAGGTATTTTGAAGTGAGTAAAGATAGGAGTTAAAAATTTTTCATAGGATAATTTCTTACGACTATCAGTGCTGATTTTGAACAAAAACTTGCACGTAACAAAGCCGAAATCAATTCGAACTTTTTCAAGAAAACAATAAAACAAGTAAAGTTCTATTTTGTTGGCATTAGTCTATGACCATCAGTAGGAACCAACAGATTTGAAATTATTGAAAAGATGATCAAATTTTGAGAATTGAGATCCTCCAATTTTGCCTCAACAGGCGTGTGAAAATATGTTCGAAAATAGGTCATCAGTTTTTCGACATGAAGGTTGATGACAGACAAAAAGAAACTCTTCATAGAGAAAAAAGTTTGCAATTTTTTCTTTAAAACCATCTTCAATTTTGGTCTTCCAAAATCGTGTTAACAATGTTAGGATTGAATGCAATATCAACTGCATTGACACGAGAAAACAAGGTCAGTGTGTGAACTACTCTTTTTAAAGTTAGCAAAGAACTGATGAAGTATATCAGGATAATAAGTGTTGGGTAAGTTCAAAATGTGAGACCATTTTTGGAATTCAAAAACCTTAAGAACTGGTTCAAGGTCAAGCTTTTGGAATTCAGAGCCGACAATGGTCCTTCGAGTGATGAAACCCTTCTGTGAAATCCATTCAAACCTCTCCCTGGCATCATCATCAATAAACTTGGGCAATGGCATTGGCTTTTCCTCAGTTTGAGCAGCAGATTGCCCTCTAGTAGGATGTTTCCTCTTTTCACCGCGAGTCTCAATCCTTTGTTTAGGTGACTTCCTAGTAGAAGACTCAGCAATTGGCTGTTCATTATCACTGACATTGGACACTTTAGTTGGTTGTGCTTCAATTTGATTTGTTCGTTTCACTCTGGCAGGTTATGTCCTTTTTCCACCGCCTGCCTTAGTTCCTGGGTGATTTCGTGGTGGAAGACTCGACAATTTTAATGTTTTCATCTCTTAGCCTGGTAGAGCATCTGGTACCAGCAGATCCTTCTCTCACTTGAACCATGATGATAAGCAAGATGTTTTTGTTGCAGAGTGTGATGAATCTGTGTATGAGATGGACTAAAATTGCAGTAGAAACTACAATATATGCGTGAATTTTCTAAAGAGAGTGAAATTTGAGTGATTAGGGTTTTTGCTGAAATTGGGATCGATGGAATGGTTGGCAGTTGGAGGAAGTTATGAGTGCCAATGAATATGCAAAAGGGGTGTGATGGTAATGAAGAAATCAATTTTTGGAACTTGTTCAGAGGAGAGATGAATTTGAAATTTGAAAGTGGGAGAAGGGAAAGGGTGCGTTCGAAACCAACAGTTGAATATGAACTAAATGAAGGAGATGACTGTTTTATAATACGCCTCTTTTGGGTGTCGGACGGCCGAACAAAGAGAAACATCTGACACTCCCGTCCGAACCAAAATTTTTCTAGTAAAATGACCCAAGAACACTATCGGACGTCTGTTTTAATGCATCGGACGTTTTGATAAAGTGTGACCAGAGATTTTTTTAGGAATTTTTTCTGAAACATCCAATTTTGTTCTCAAAAACACAAATTGATCCGATGGTAAGGCTTTTGTAAGAATATCAGCAATTTGATCTTTTGAACAAACATATTGTACATAAATTTCATCCTTTTGACAAGAATCACGAATGAAATTGAGGTTTTATGTCTAAATGCTCTGTCCTAAAATGTTTGAATGAAATTTTTATCAAATTTTATAGCACTTGTATTATCACAATACACAGGCACACAGTCATACTCTAATCCAAAATCATTTAAGGTACTTTTCATCCCCATCAATTGAGTTATAACATGCACCGGCGGCCACATATTTCCGCATCGACCGTAGACAAGGAGATAGCATTTTACTTCTTACTGAACCATGACACTAGACAATTACCAAGAAAGTGACATGCACCACTTGTACTTTTTCTATCTATCCTACATCCACCAAAATCAGCATCCGAAAAATCACATTAAAAGAAATTTCAAGACATCTTGGATACCAAAAACCATAGTTCAAAAGTTTCCCTGCAAATATTTAAAGATTCTTTTCACAGCAATCAAATGAGATTTCTTTTGGAGAAGATTGGAAAACGAGCACACAAGTAAACAGCGAACATAATATCAGGTCTACTTGCGGTTAATAAAGTAAATTACCAATCATACCTCTATATTTCTTTTCATCAACTTTTATATCTTCTTCATCCCTTGTCAAGTTTGGTAGATGTGCACATAGGTGTTCCAATTTGTTTTAAATCCTCCATTCCAATCTTTTGAGCAACTCCTTGGTGTATTTAGTTTGATTGATCAATGTACCCTTCTCAAATTTGAATCACTTTGGAGCCCAAAGAAGAAATTCAATTCTCCCATCATACTCATCTCAAATTCATTTTGCATAAATAATGGAAAATCCTTGCACAGACATTCATTAGTAGTGCCAAAGATAATATCATTAACCATATATTTGTACAACAAGGAGATTATTGGAACTTTATTTAGTGAAAAGAGTGGTTATCCATAATACCTCTTTTAAAACCATTTTCAATCAAAAAATTACTTTAAACGTTCATACCATTACTCTTGGAGTTTGTTTAATCCATACAAAGTTTTTTGGAAAAGTTAAACACATGATTTGAAAGTGTCTCATTTTTCAAAATCGGCGAGGTTAGTCAACATATACCTCTTGATCAATGAAACCATTTAAAAAAAGTACTTTTAACATCCATTTGAAATAATTTAAAATCCTTGTAACATGCAAAAGTCAAGAACATTCTAATTGATTCTAATCTAGTTACGGGAGCAAATGTTTCATCAAAATCTATTCTTTCTTCTTGATCATACTCCTTAATTACAAGTCTAGTCTTATTCTTACAATTTCGCCTTTATCATTCATTTTATTTCTAAAAATCCATTTTGTCCCAATAATAGGATGATTTTGAGACCTTTCAACTAATGTCCAAATCTTGTTCCTTTCAAATTGGTTTAGTTCTTCTTCCATAGCTAAAAGTCCAGTTTTTCATCTTTCAAGACATCAACAGTATTTTTAGATTCAAAATGTGAGATTAAGGCAAAATTATCCATCAATTGCTTAACGGAAGAACGAGTTCTAACCTTTTCGAATGGATCACCAATGATAAGTTCCTTCAGATGATTTTGAACAAACTTCCAAACTCTTCGAAGATTCTTAGGTGTACCAACATCTTTGTCATTTTTTTTCAATGCTTGATTCTTTGAGAATCATCTTCCTTCGAATTATCTTCTAGTGCAGCTTTGTCTTAATCATGAATTGTGAGTTTTTTAAATCCTTCTTGAGTACCTACATCATCATCCTTACAACAACTCTTAGAAATATCATCATTAGTTTCATCAAATGTAACATGAATGGATTCTTCTATAACAAGAGCCCTTCTATTGTAGATTCTAAAACCTCTTTTATTTTCACAATATGCCAAGAAAATGCCTTCATTGGATTTCTTATCAAATTTTTTCAAGATATTCTTTGATATTTAAAATAAAACACTTGCAACCAAAAATTTTGAAATATTCAATAATTGATTTTTTATCAAAAATCAACTCATAAGAGGTTTTGTTCAAAATTGGTTTCAAGAGAATTCTATTCATTTCACAAACAAGCCGTATTTACGATTTTGATCCAAAAATATTTTGACAAATTGTATTCACTTAACATGGTTCCTGTGACTTCTTGAAAAATTATATTTTTCTTTCAACAAAACCATTTTATTGTGGAGTTCTTGCAATAGAAAATTCATGAGTAATTCCATTTGATTACAAAATTCTGAAAAATCATAAAATTTAAATTTTGAGCCATTGTCACTTCCAATTTTAATAATTTTCAACCCAATCAGATTTTAAACTTTTACAAATAGGGAAACAAAATTTTTGAAAGTATCATCTTTGTGGGCAAGAAATATCACCCAAGTGTATCTAGAATAATTATCAACAATAATCAAGCAATATCTTTACCACCCAAACTAGTAATTTGTGTAAGACCAAACAAATCAAGATGTAAAACTTTCAAAAGTTTTGAAATAGAAATACATTTCTTGGGTTTGAAACAAAACTTTAACTTGTTTTCAAATTGACAAGCATCACAAATCTTGTCCTTTTCAAACTTAATTTTTGGCAATTTCTGTAACAAGTTCATTTTTGAAAATTCTTTTAACAAATCTACGTTGGAAATGGTAAAGTCTTCTATGCCACAATCAAGGGTTTTCAATTTGACACTTTAAGGCATTTAAAACTAAAGGAATCAATATTTTTAAAAATAACTACATAAATGTCATTTATTCTTTTTTCTTGAAAATAATATTAAACTTTGAATCAAGAATAAGACACTCATGCTTTTGAATAAACACAAACAGATTTCTATCATACAATTGACTAACACTTAACAAGTTATAACTCAAATTATCAACTAGAAAGGACATTGTGAACAAAAGTTTGACCATTCTACCAACATCTCTTACTCCAACTGTTTTGGCTTTGTTATCATCTCCAAATGTTACTTTTTCACTTAATTTTGGCTGGAATTTGATGAATTGTGATGATCACCAGTCATGTGTCCTTGAACATCCACTATCTATGAACCATTTTGATTCCTTAATGATATTCACCAAATTCACCTACATAAAAGTTCACAAGATAATATTTGGTACTCTTTATTTTTTGGATCCTTGAGAGTTAGCATTATTTCTAATTATCCACATGCATTTCATGTCATTTCTCATAATTTTTCCTTACATAACAATTACTCTTCATGTGGACTAATTTGGCACACAAAACTACACATAGTCAGCGAATTACTTGCATGGACAGGTTTTAACAAATCTAACTGGCCTTCTCCTATAAATGGAAAATTCGTTTGCACTAGAGTTCAACCTTTCTCATGAAATCCAAAATGAGGTTTTGATTCATTCCTTTAAAAATAGTTTTATTTCTTGTGTTGTAGTAATTTATTTAGACAATCCATTCTTTTTTCAAATCACTTTGTTCCTTTTGAACAATTCACAGAGTATTGTTTTTTCTATCCAACTCAAAAGATAAAACAGTCTCATTCTTTTTGAAGTAGTCATTTTCATCTTTCAGATTCTTATTTTGTCGAAAAAAGATTTGCATTATCTTGAATAAGAAAATTGATCTTTTGTTTTAGTTGCTTGTTTCTAGCACAAGATTCTTTCAAACTATCATGCAGTCTCTCAATGAAGGAATTAATATCATCATCTGATTCATCATCACTATTAAGTTGAGAGTTGCAAGTAGTTATCTCATCATCACCAAATGGCCATGAAAGCCATTTGAGCAAGATTCTTTTTCCTCTTCAATATCACCATCCAAGTTGCAGTCATTCCATGTGATTTGAAAGTTGTTGAACTTTGATTTTCGTTCAAATTTTCCTTCTTTCTTCTTCTTCATTGGGCACTCACTCATATACTATCCAAATTGACCGCACTCAAAACATTTGTCAGTTTACTTTTTATTGGTCTCTTACTTTCTTTTGTTTCTTGCATTGTTGAATTGATTGAAAATGAATTGCTAGGTTCTCCTTTTCTAAATCTCCTTTTGTTGAGGATTCTCTTGAAGTTTTTTGTGATGAGAGTAAGATCATTATCATCAACTTCCACATTTTTTCATCCAAGGAAGTTGAGTCATCTTCATCTTGAGATGCTTTTCGAGCAATACTCTTTCCATCTTTACATCCTCTTCCTTCTTGTACCTTAGACTTAACTTTCAACTCATAAGAGATTAGAGAATTAATAAGAGATTCAATAGGCATAGAATTCAGATCTTTAGCCTCTTCAATGGCAGTCACTTTACTCTCCCAATCTTTGGACAAGGCATTCAAGATCTTTCTGTTTTTCTCACCTAGGGAGTATTCCTTTTCCAACACCTCTAAATTCTTAATGAGATTATTAAATCTACAATACATCTTGTCAATATTTTCATGAGATTCCATCTTAAATGATTCATACTTGGTAACTAGGATAGATTTCTTTTGTTCTCTCAGATTCTCACTCCCTTCATGAATTTCTCTCAATTTATCCCAAATCTCTTTAGCAGACCTACAACCCTTAACCCTAATAGACTCATTTGAATCTTAAAATACTATACAACACATTCATAGTCTTGGCATTCAAGAGTGAGATGGGTTCTATTTTCACCAGTCAATTCATTTCTGATTTTTTTGTCTTGATTTATGTGTAACTTCATCTATAACAGTGGCATCAAACGAGCCTTCATTAACAATAAATCACAGTTCAATATCAATAATTACAAGAAAATAATAATTCTTTTCTTCCAACTCACATAATTGGATCCATTAAATATTGGAAGTCTAGTAACAGATTGTCCTTCAAAAAAATAGTGTTATTGGTTGTTATTTTACTCCAAAGTCATTTGAGCTTAATCTTTAGGAGACCAAGTTCGATACCAATTGTAAGGATCGAAAATAATCTAAGAGGGGGGTGAATTAAGTAATTTAAAAACTAATCAAATTATGAGGCACTTTTTGGCTCAATATGAAATTTACCTTTTTTTCTAGATGACCACACAATAAATAATTGATCAAAAAAATAAAATTGCTCAGGAGTAAAAGAGATAATCAATTTATGTTTGCAAGATATTAAGTAAAAAAGAAAGAATAGCAAACTAAATATTTCCAACTCCTCTTGAGTTTGAGTATTACTTTATAGAGCAAGATTCTTCAAATTGATCAAATACAACCAATCTTTGTGCACAAAAGAATGATCACTTCCTCCTTGCCCCAAGTTGGTCAAGTTAGAAAATTTTACTATCACTCGGATAACCCTCACAAATCTATACTATTAAAGTATTTTTCTCACGCAAGAAGAGTTTACACGAGATTCACACAAACAAGAGTACAAATCTTCTTTAAAGAGTATTTTCTCACTAAAATCACTTTAGATCTTTTGTAGTTTCAATGTGAAAAAGTTCTCTAGAAGTGGTTGACCATACTCTATTTATATGAAACCAAAAAGTTCCTCTATTAATACTTCCAACGGATAGAAACAGGTGAAGAGTCAACTAGCCGTTGGTAGTGTCGGACATCCGGTAGTCCTGTTTCTTACGTCCGATAGTAGACAGTGAACTTAAGAGATTTTTTTCAATTCTTTCGGACGTCCGGTACCTTCAATGTTTGCGTCTGAAAGCAAATAGTGAAATTGAGAAATCTTCTTCAAACCTTTCTGACGTCCGGTACCTCCAATGCTTTGCGTCCGAAGTGCTGCATTATTTATCGGACGTCCGGTACTCTTATGATTTGTGTCCGATCGAGATGAGTGAGTTTAGAGGAAATGTTTTAATTCCTTCAGACGTCCAGTTGTGAGTTTATCATGCGTTTAAAGTTGCGTAATGAGTATCGGACGTCCGATCTTGACTTCACAAGCATCCGACAGCTTTCAGTAAACTTTATTTCTTTCAATTGCACTTGAACTTGGAATCTGATTTGCTTCATAGTTGAAAGAATATCTTGAAGAGATATTAGTATCATCCATTTATTTTGTAAATATCAAAAGTTAGGAACTAAAATTAACAGAATCTCTCAAAATAATACCAAATTACAAAAGATTTCTTCCTCACTTTAACATCGGTGCTTAGGGGGAATGATCACTTTTCTCATTAGTTCATCTTTCAGGACAAAGCAAATGGGTATTATTCATGATTTTGAGTTGGTTTAGGGAAATGGTATGTCAAGATCTATCTTATTTTTGTGTCCAAATTGTATCTAAAACATTCAATAGCACATCTTAGTGAAAACAAATAGTTTGTCACTCTTATTTCTTGAAAAAACTCAGTTAACATATAAGCTCTATAAACTTGCAATATATGGGTAGAAACGATAGTTAAACATATGAAAACAGATTATGACCTTATGATTACGAGTGATTAGTAGATTCCTTAAGAGCATGATCCTTATTTCGAATTGTCATGAAAGATAAGTCAGCAATGGACTTTATGATCTCGTAATGGGTTTGAAAACGATAGTTAAAAAATAAAATTTTCAAAGACATTGCATTGAATATCGCATTTCTTCCCAAAAATTGTCCCAATTTTGGATTCAAAAATCTTGGACTTTATTTGACTTTTATCATCACTCACTAGGGGATTCAATATTGAATCTCTTTGCATTTTTTTTATTTTTTCTACTTTCTTTTTTTTCACTTTCCTTTTTTTCCTTTTTTTTTTAATATCGAGATACCAAAAATGATGGAATTGAGAATCCCCTAACTTCTTAGATTATAGATCCCCCATCTCTTTTTTTTTTTCAAAATTGGAGTCCAAATGTTAATGGTAGAATCAAATTTCCCCAACTTGTGGTTCCCTCTCCTCTTTTTAATTTTAGCATTTTTTGTGAAACCCCAAAATTTCACTTGTCTTTATAACCCTTATGTGACCTCACTTACCTTTGATTCTTAGTTGTTTTAATGGTTGAATTGAGTTAAGGGAGTGAATTTTGTTAAGAAAAGTTTCATAATCTCAAATTATTAGAAATCTAGAAATTTTCGAAGGAGGTTCTGCGCAGATTTAGGAAATTGGCTATAATTTCGTATAGAAAAGTCGGAATTGAGTTCCGTTTATTGCGTTTGAAACTAGACTCATACATCTTCCTACGGTGTAAAATTTAGAATTTGATTCAATCTCTATAAATTCCAGAAAATTGGCAAAATTGACTGAAAAATCTGTCTTGCACAAGTAAACATAGGAATTTTGTAGTAGCTTATGGCTCAATTTGGACCAACTTATGAGTTGAATTTCTTTGAGGTGTTTTCTAAAGATTATTAGTATTTGAAATCTAGTTAACATGTCAAATTGTATGAATTTTTGATATCTATAATTGAAGTTATGATTTTTCTAAATGAATGGCATAAGTTAGGGATTTTTGTGCATACTAGGGTTTTTGGTGTGTTTTTGGTGCATTTTGGCCGTGTGATCACTTGGTGAGGTGTGTGTACTAAATTTGGTGGTTATGAGTGAGTTTTAGATAAGAAAAAGTATGTGATTAGAAGTGATAATAATAAATTAGTGAACTATAAGTAAAAACACAAGTACGTGCGAGTTAAGGAAAATAGGCTTGAACCGACGTGCACCGTTTGCTACCGAGTGAGTACACCACTTGAACATTACTTTATTACCTTAATCTTCTTGTTTTTAATTGAGCTAATTAGCCCTTAATTAACCCATAAGTCAGCCACCATTATTCACTAAGGAAAAGGAAGAAAAGAAAACAAAAACAAAGAAAGATCTTAAGCGACAAGTGTCGGCAATCCAACGGTTGTTTGACTAAAACAAGTTTCTTTCTTCTTATCTTTCTTCTTGGTCAATTTTGCTTCATTTCTTACTACCATGGCCGAAATTTTGGAGAGAGAAAGAGAAAAAACCAACTTCAACTCCAACCTTAGATTTTGCCTTGTTTGAGTGAAATCAACCGAAATAAACCGATTAAACTTGAAACAAGGTGACAAGGAAGCTTTCGGTGGAGTGATTTTTGCATGGGCAGCCTTGATTTTGTGTATTTCCTTGAGGTTTGAAGGTATTAATCTAAGAAACTCTTCTTCTCTCTCTTATCTTGCATTTTATTGGATAAAAGTTCTTAATATTGGATTTTGATGGTTGAATTCCTAGTTTTGGATGATTAAGTGGAATGGTTAGTTAGGGTTTGAAATTTCAGTTGTGATTCTTGTTGTTTATATAGTATATCATGTTGATAAGTTTGGATACGGATTTGGGATAGTGATTCAAGACATGAATATTAATTTTAAGCATTGAATCGTCCAATTTCCAGCTTTAAAGGTGAATCTGCCCTGTTACTGACCTGTATGTTCTTCAATGTTAGAAGCCAAATTAGGCCTAGGTCAAAACATGAAAGTTATAGTAAATGGTGTTAACTAGCTGCCTGAAAAAGTTCAGCTCAATCAGGGCACGGTATCATGTGAAATGACAAAATTACCCCTGACTACCAAATGTACTGTTTTGTGAACAGTTTTCTGTTTTCTCTGAAATTGCACCTTTTGACCTTGAAAATGAACGAATTGACTGTTGATGTATTCATAAGACTTTTAGTTCTCTGTCTTATCTTCGAAAGGGTATAAAGTGTACCCCAAACCGATAGGTGTAGCTTCAGTTATGACTAAAATGCCAAGAGACGTCAAACCTGTTATTGTGTTATTTGTCTTGAACATTAGTTCCAGTCGCATTGCAAGCATTGTTTTGTAATTGAATGACATTGAGCCTAGTGAAAGGCTATTGTGGTAAGATTATTTGTGTGTGATTTTGGGGCTGAATTGAGAAAAATAATGAAGCCATAAATGGCTGGAAAATGGCTAAATACAAAGGGCATGCCGCCCAAATTTTCACTCGAGAGTTAAGAATGTGTACTTGCAACTCGAGTAAAGATTTGAAGACAAATTGAACTTGATTTGTCTAAGGTATTCGAGTCTTCTTTTGTAGACGTATATAAGATGGAATTTGACCAAAACTCATACCCTTGAAAAAATGAAAGTAGCAACCAATAGAAATACGTTTTCCTCGTCTTTTCGACTCAAATGGGAATTCCAAAGTTTTAATCATTTCCTTGCCAAAACCAAAGAGCGAGCATGAATTTTCTAGAGTTTGATACGTAACATGAACCCTATCTAAATGAGTTTTCATTTACTTGATCTTTTTGAAACGAAATTCTTAAGTTTCGAACCCTAGTTGATTTCAAGCTTTTAAATGATATTATATCGCAGATTTGGACTCCAACCAAGGAGTTACACCTGAGCGTGATTTTTGACAAGCACTAAATCTTTGGTGAGTGCTTCCAAATACCTGATTGAACTTGACACTTGTTTTCAATACTTGACCAATGTGATCGAATGAAATGTGATTGGTATGGTCGGGTAAGGGTATACTTTATCGCACTTGCCCTAATGTGATATGTACTTTGTGAGAACCCGAAAAATTTTCATATTTTTCAAGTATTATTTTATTTCTTTGCCTACATTTTATACTGTCCTTTGAAAATATTAAATATTTTATACATTTTACAAGTCAGTACAATTTTAAATCATTTTCCTAGTATAAGTTAGTGTACGTGAATTTGAAGTGCATTTTTCAATGTGGGACCCGCTAGTGCGATATAATTTTTGCCGATTAGGTGACGAAATATTAAGTGATATTATTTTCCATGGTATTATGAGATAATTAGAGGTTAGTTAGCTAAATGAATTATTGGAGGAGAGAAGATAAGCTTGGAACCTTCAAGATGCCAAGTGTCATCCTTCCATTGGATGTTGGACTTTTGACCCAAGATATTAACCTTTACTAAAACAAATTTTGACCAAAAATTCATTCCATTTTGCACCCTCTTGGCCAGCCCTTTGGTGAAGAAAAACAACAGAGAGCTCTTCCAATTTTAGCTTCCAAACTCACTTGAATCTTGAGTTTTAACCAACCAAATTTGAAACCCTTCCATACAAGTGATCACTAAGGAGGACTAAGGGCTTTGGTGGAGTTGATTTGGAGGAGGAAGGACTAAGCTACTACTTTCTTTGAGGTTCTAAGGTAAATTGCTAAGAACATCCTTCTTTGCTTCTAATAGATGGAAATTAATGGCTTGTGGTTGCCACTTTGGTAGTTTTGTGCAATATTTCTTGGTTAGAAGTGATGATGTGTAGATTTCAGTTTTTTAGAAAATTTTCTGCTTTGTTCTGACCAGTGTTATTCGGCCATGATGGAGGCTGAATTGGCCTTAGCTCAAAACATGAAAGTTTTAGAGAATTGAGTGTAGATTATGCCTGTAAAATTTCAGCTCAATCGGAGCACTGTAGCATGTGAAATGACTATTTTACCCCTGCTGCCCTGTTTCTGCCAACACTGGAAATCAGCATCTGTAATTGGCTCGTTTGGATGGGAAGATGAATAAATTAGCTTTTGATGCCTTCTTAAGCATTGTAGCCTTGTATTCTAGCTTTCGAATGGCTTTGGAATCAACTAAATCGGAGTTGTGTGTGCTGAGATATGATTGAATAAGTCAGGACTGCTAGATGACTTTTACAGTGAGCTTCGAACTGGAAATTCTGGAGCTGTTTGGGTAAATGGGACTAGGTTAGGTTGAGAACTGGGTTGAGGTGTCTTCATAAGAATTGTAGCCCTATGTGTTAGCTTTCCAACGCCTCTAAAAACACCCAAAACGGAGTTGCGTAGCCCGAGTTATTGCCGGTTAAAGTCAGTGCTGACAACCAGACTGATCATGAACTTTTGGAGCTGTGATTGGAAAATTCGACTTAGATAAACTATAAATTAGGTTAAGTGGCCTTCATGAAAGTTGTTCCCCCCTGTCTTAGCTTTGAAATGGTATAAGGTTCACCTCGATTCGATAACCATAGCTCCAGTTATGACTAAAATACTATGAGATGCCAAATCTGCCATTTAGCTTTTGTCTTCAAAATTGATATTTGCTTGTACTATTGCACTTGTGTTGTACTTGGATGATTTTGAGCCTAATGGAAGGGCTATTGTGGTAACCTTACTTGTGTGTATTGTGGGGCTGAATTAAGGAAAAGAAGGAAGCCATAAATGGCTGGAAATTTGGTAAACACAAAGGGCATGCTGCCCAAATTTGTACTTGAGGTTTAAGTAGAATTACGCTTATCTTGAGTAAGATTTTGAGGACGAATCTAACTCGATTTGCCTAGGTTATTCAAGTTTCCTTTTGTGGAGGTATATAAAGCGAATTTAAGCCGAAACTTGTACCCTTGGAATTTACAACTAATGGAAATATGTTTTCTTCATTTCTTTGACCCAAATGGCATTTTTCACATATAATGGCTTTAAATTTCACCGTTTGGAAAGTGAGCAAGGGTTTTACGAATAGTCCCTAAATAAGTTTCAATTACTTGATTCTCGTTAAACGAAATGTTTAAGTTTCGAGCCTTAGTTATCTTTCAATACTTTTAAATAATATTTTCTTATGATTATTCTTAGGATTTCTTGGTGATTAGGAGTGTTACCCGGAAGGAATTTTGGACGTTATTTTACTTATATAAGTGAGTGTTCTATATACAATTTGTTTCTAATGACTATGTGAACTATTGTGACTATTTGGATTGTTGTTTTAATACGTGATTGAAGTATGTTATGTTTTCAATATTTTCAGAAATGATTTTTGCTAGGCGAGTGTGTACTTTATCGCACTCGACCTAAATGAACGTGAAATTTCAATGATTGAATGATTAAATGTTACTTGTGCATGAATGTAAGCCTTCTGGCTGAACTGGGCCCTTGCCCTTTGTTACTGGTCGACTCGAGCCAGAAGCGGACTCGATCGGGCCATTAGTGACCCTGGGTGATTGTTTGGTATACTTGAGTATTACCACGAAGTCTGGAGAGGACTGGCCAGTGCGCTGGCTAGAATGGGGAGAACTAAATGAATGAATGAATGACAAGATTGACGGAGGGATTTTCAATTACAAATGAAATTTTTCTAAACGATTGAAGGAATAAGGAAATGGTCGATGAACGAATGAACGAATGGTTCCATGTATCCTTTTAATGAATGTGTTACTATCGCTTTCATTTCATAAATGTTTTCTGGATTACTTGTTATTATCTGATAAACATCCTTGCTTAATTATTTGATTGAGTATATAGAATCTCGCTGGGCTTTTAGCTCATACCACGCCTTTTGTTTTCCTTACAGGGGTGGCAAGCACGGGCGAGAGGCCTGCATAGAATAGAATAGTCTAGATTTTGTTTTGAATTGTTTTGTTTTGGCTTTTGCACTCGCTCTAGTGCTTGGATAGAGTTGGTTGTATTGAGAAAGTTAGAGCTTTGGTTACATTTGGGACTGTACTTCTGGTTGAGATTGGGATGAATGTAAATATATGTTTCCAGTTTGGGGTTTGTTTTTTTTTGTTTTCCTCGAGGTTGTATCTTATTTTGTTCGGAGAGAGTGATCGAGTCCTGACGAGAGTTGGGCAGGCGGTCCGCCGAACCCTTTGGTTCGCCTTAGAGGAAAGTGGGGCTGTCACATACTTGTTTATTGGTGCAATCCACTTGATATACTTGTGCTTGACTTGTAATGCGAAACGGCAATATGTACCACATTCGATCCGAGTGGGAGGTACCTTTCATTCCCGTCTCCGTACTTTTATCTTGATTCAATCGATTGGAGGTGTTATCTCATCGATTTTTTGGGAAACCAAACCCCACTGGCTAGTTAATTGAGTCGATCCGGCAAGGATTTGGTCGATTAGATAACGAACCATGGGTATCTAGTATTGTCGAGTGGAGTGTTACCTCCAAGATTAATCGGTATACTCGAGTATTACCACCAGTGTTTAGTTGGTGTTCGAACCCGATAAGGGGGTTGAATGGTGGACGGATTGGTGTGAAGCGAAGCATTATTGGATTGGTTACTTTACTTGAAAGTTGACGGAGTGTCAACTAATACTTGATCAAGCTTTGCTGAAGCAACGAGAAATTGGCTCCTGAGAGTCATTTGTATCTTTATACTTTGATTGTTATTCGTAGTGTTATTGATTTTTTTAGAAAAAGAATTTTACACTTGCTCAGTTTGAGATTTGTTATTTGAAGTGTTATTGCTCACTTTTATGGACTAGTTATGCTCGCTACTGTCGCGCCCCATTTTTGAAAAATAAGAAAAATAAATAATGTTTTTTAAGAAAATGGATTTTTGGTTTGGTTTTGATTTGAAAAAAAATGTGTTTTTGATTTGTTAGAAAATAAATAAGGAAAATAAAATGGGTCTAAATGGGACTTTGAAAATGCGACGATTTGATCCAAAATAATAGTTTAAAAAGGATTTTTAAATAAAAAAATCGAAGTCGCCACTTGGTATTGAGTTGAGGTGTACCAAGTCACCTGAAAATGAATTTTGAATAAAAATAGAGAAACCCTTTTTAAACGACTCCAAGTCTACGTAAATCAAAGAAAAAGGTTCGGGAGTCACATTTGAAGAGAGGGAAGCAAGGATAAAAATCCAAGGCACCCTCTCAACCTAGCCAAGACTAGTTGCGTGATTTAGTCAAGGATTTTCTTAATTTAACCTAAAGATTTATCACATTTGAAAGTCACTATGTGAATGCAAACCCTAGATCTAAGAGGGTATCTGGAGGTCAAAATATCTCTTCGAAATTATTTGATACAATTTGCATTAGTTGCGACGCCCAAAAATAAACTTTCGAAGAAGTCACGAATTGTTCAAAAATATGAGACTCTAAGAAAAGAAAAGAAAGAATAATAATAAAAATAATCATAATTATACAAATATACGTGTCCTAAAGAAATGCCTCATGTTGGGTACGGGGGACTAATGTTCGTGATTCAATTTTCCCTTTAATAGAGGGAATACGAGCGTGCTAAGGCTAGAAAGCCAAACTCGTCCATATCCCATATTTGAGGGGTTATTTCCTATCTAATCATGCAAATGATCTAACCTAATTTCTATTCCCTTAGATGAAATGCAAATCTAATGTCATGTTTTCATTCAAAAGGGGTAATGAATATACTTATAAGGGAAAAATGGAATAAGGGATATAAATATAAGGGAATATGGGATAAGGGATGTACATATATAAGGAAAGTGTCATGCAAAATGGTAAAAACCCTAAAAAAGAAAAAAACATGCATGAGATGAAGTGATTTTGTCGCACAATCATGTTCTAACGCGTAAAATGATTCCTAAGGGTCTAGCATTGGACTAAACCATGTCTATGAGTCCTCACTAGCGTTGGACTAGTGGGAAATCGGAACCAAGGGGCCACAACTAGCGTTGGACTAGTGTGGTGACGTCATGCATTCATTTATAACCAAATAAATCATATAAATTAATAAAGCAACTAAACACATAAAACACATAACACATAAGCATGATATCTAGATGCAAGACCCTAAGAAAGTGGTAAACACGTAACACATAGGCATGCAAGACACACAAGACAAGTAAAGCGAATAAAGCCCTAACTATTACATATGGGAGCCCTACTACAATCTAAAGGGGGAAAGAATTAAATAAAATGATATAATAACCTAACTATTACAATTGTGGCATTTGATTGCCTTCCCAAATAATTACAAATTAAATTAAATTAAATACGCGAAGATTAAAACAAATAAAGCGAATAAATGAAATGAAAACATTCAAAAGGCATGCAATTAAACACATAAAGTCACATAAGTGCACATAGGGCCAAATAAAGTAAGATAAGGGATGGAGTGTACCTCCCTTGGGTTGGAGCCCTAATGAAGTGAAATTTATCTTACTTACCCTCCAAAAACAAAGAAAAGGTCAAGGCATCACTTTAATTAACAAATAATCATAAGAAAACGGAAATAAATATGAAATTAAATCAATTGAATTATGGAAACAACCTACTTTTAAGAAATTAAAACAATCAAGGACTTAATTGCAAAAATTAACAAAGTTTTAGGGGTAAAACTATAATTATCACAAAAAATTTGGGGTCAAAATTAAAAAAAAAAGTTTAGGGACCTATTTGCAATTAAATTAAGGACTTAATTGAAAGAAATTTAAATGTTCTGGGCCATAATGAAACCAATCCAAAGATCAGGGGCTAAAGTGCAAATCTGTTTTCTGGCTTCTTGATGGATCAGGCCACTGGGCCAGCTTCTTATTTCTTTGGGACGGAGCTTCCCAAAGCCCAACGGAAGGTCCAATGCAAAAGGAGCGGGCAAATCTATTATTCTTATCAAGTAAACCCAATGGAGTGCATGGGCTTTAACCCCCCAAACCCAAATTACAAACCCAGAAAATAAACAAACAAACCCACCATCAAACCCAATCAAAATAAACCTAATCCAATTCTCATCTAATTTTATTAAAGCCAACAAGATACTGAGATAACTAGAAATTGTAAGGACCTAATTATATCACAAAATTTCAGAATTAATCTACCCAAAAGGTCACATAAAACATACAAAAGAGGATTAAACTTAAACAGGGCGAAATTAACTAGATTTTTCCAAGTTTTGGGCCATAGTAGCATTAGACAAAACTTAAGGGGTTGGAGCGTAATTTCTAAAAGATTTTTATGCATGCTTCGCAGAAAGCATCTTTTTCACAAAAACTCTTTTTCATCACTGATTTCTACAATTTTGCAGCATATACAACCGAGGCAACTTAGGCCATCTCAAACCGAATCATCAAATTCATTAACCCATTCCATTAAGCTCCAAAACGCAACACAACAGGCAGGAGACAAACCCTTGCAGGTTAATCAAAGAACAAAAATGGAAGAGCATGTGATCAGGGCATTTTCTGCAACTATGCTTCTTATGAAATTCATGCCAGACGCAATCAACACCCAATCACACATCAAACATTCAAACCCAAAACAGCAAGACCTTCTACTCTGATCATCAAAATTTAACCAAGATGCAAACTGCAAAGACCATCGAAAGGATGCCAAAACCAGAACAAAAGCAGCAAAAATTTTGGCAATTTGGACAAATAATCATCTTCTTCAAGCGGGCTAAATATCAGCTACCATTTAGTCTTTATTCGCAGAAGAAAAACATCCAAATTGCACCCCTCTTTCCTTAAACAGAGGAGTTCATACCCACGGAAGAATAAGACAAAGAAAAAAAACAGAAACGGTGCCAAAAAAACAGCACATAAGAATCCCTCAAAACTCTGCTTTTTACCATTGAACTTGCTGACCATGTTATTTTCCTCACACGCAAGCTACAAACAAGTCAGCTCTCAAATAGAATTTTCACTCAATCATTTCATCGAACAGGTTAAGGGTATTAAAATCTTCATCAATCCTTTGTTCCATTCAAACTACAATCGGCCCCAAAAATTGTCAGCAATCAAAACAATTTCAATTCCAATCAACATATAAAATATCCATATCCCAACATCATGTATAATCAAAACATCGCGATTCGGATGAAATTTTAAAGGAAGAAGATGATTTACGGTGATCTGCAAGCGGCAGTGCTAGATTCGGATGAGGCGGCGGTGGTGGATTCCAGCGGCGGCAACTCTGCTTGCTTTATTTTACTTCTTTTCCGTTGCTCTGTTCCTTTTCCCGTTTTTCAGCCGAAGCCTTCCCTTTGCTTTTTCTTGTTTTTTTCTGTTTTTCAATTCTTCCCTCTGACTTTCTTTCTCGTTTTGCCTCACCCCCGAAACTCCCTCAATTTTTCTAGATTTGTCTCCCTGCTCTTACTCTCTTCTTCCCCCTTTGCCCGTTTCCTCTGTTTTCGGGTTTCTTCCTCCCTAGTCTTTTTCTTTCCCTCTGTTGTTTCTAATGAGCCGAAGCCTCTCTCTCTCTTTCCATCTTGTTGTTCTGCCTCTAGCCGCCGCTCACTTCCCCCTTGTTTTTCCAGATTTCCCCCTTTCGTTTTCCGTCGGCCCCAACCTCTTGTCCGCCACCCTCTGTTTTCTCTTCTCTATTTTTCTCAATGTCTCCCCTTTCTCTTTTTCCAGATCCTCCGTCTCTTCTTTTTCCTTTTTTTTCCCTCTTTTTTTCCAGATCCTTTTTTCCGGTTCTCTCTTTTTTTCCTTTTTTTGTCCCTTCTAGCCTAGGCCTTTTTCTTTTTCTTCATTTGTTTTTTCCAATTTTCTAAGCCTCCCAAGTGTCCTAACACCTCACCCCCCCTAGGTGTTGTGTTGTCAAAGAAATAAAATGGGCATTTGTCCCTATTGCATGTGTGCCATTTGGCCCTATTGCATGTATTCCACTTGTCATTTTTCTTTATTTTCTTTTCTTTTTCTTTTTCTAAAATTTAGTGTAAAAAAGTTTGAAAGAAAAGATAAAATAAAATAAAAATAACATGAATTACTATTTGCAACCTTAAATCAGTTAAAAAAAATAAAATAATGAATATGAAAACAAGAATAAATAATAATAATAATTGAATTAAATAAACAAATAAAGCCGAAATTAAATTAATTAAATATATAAAGTTTAAAGTTGAATTAATGAAATTTTGGTGTCTACAGCTACTTTGCTACTTTGATACGTGAACTTTTTAATAATGGTCAACTTGCTATTTGGAACCTCATTCGGCTTTTAGCTCATTCCACGCCATTTATTTCCTTACAGGGGTCATGAGCGAGGCGTGAGACTGGTACAGGCTAGCATAGTCTAGTTTTCAAAAATTTTGCGATTGTACTCGCACTAGTCACTCAATTAGGGTTGAATGTATTAAGAACTTAAATCTTGTGATATATTTGGGATTGTATGAATGTTTGAGATAGAAATGAATGTATTTGTACGTTCCAAACTTGGGACCTGTTATTTCTTTTACTCTTGAGGTTGCCCTATTTTCTTGACGTGAGTGAGTGAGTCCTGGCGAGAATTAGGCAGCCGATCCACTAAATCCTAGGGTAAGCCCTAGGGGGAGGTGGGGTCGTCATATTTTTGCTTTTTTTTAAAAAAAAAATTCTCCAATCTCCTTCCCCAATGCGGGGTGCCATCATAAGTGTTTTTGAAAAGAACCACCCATTTTAGCTCAAATGAGGATGCAAAGGACAAATAATGTTTAGATTGTAGAAACGATGGTCAAAGCATCATTCTTACGTCTCATGACAACCAAAGTAAAGAATAACTCATTGAGAATTTATTCCCTTTTGATATTTGAAAATTTTTCCAATGTAGGGTAATGATAATTAAGACTCTTATTTGAAACGAAATTATTCCTTTAAAGGCTCAAATGCGAGAGCAAATGATAAAATCTGTATAGATAGAGAAACGAACGCCTAAAGTGTCATTCCAAATTCTCAAAACAAACAAGAGTAATGTACATTTTTACTTTCACGTAGATGTAAATTGAACCTGGTTAGACACAGTGGACATTTTTCAAGCAAAGATTTCCCCAATTTGCAGTTTGTCACTCAATGTGACTGATTTTTGGAGGGTTAATAGAAGTGAGCAAAATATGAAGAATGAAAGGGAAAAAGGTATCCAGTTGGTCTTTTGAGACAAATCCTCATATGTGAGTGACCTCTTTTGATTTTGAGTGCTTTTTTGAATAATCTGGATCGCAAATCTAGTGTATGCAAAGATTTTAGAAAATAAAACATACATTTGTGAATTTTCAGGCAAGAGGTTGAAAAATCTCAACTTAGTCCTTATTTTTAAAAATTCATCATGAAATCTCCCAATGAGCAGATAAAGACTAAAATGTACATGAATATATAAAAAACAATAATTGTCTAGATGAAAAATTTTATTGTTGTAAATATTTGAAAAGAAAAAAAATTTTACACCTATAATACAAATGAGAAAAGAGAAAATTCTAAATAACTCCTTTACACACGTATACACACTTTTTCTCTCTCTCAATAGCTTCTCCTCTTCATTTTTTTTCTTGAACAACTAAATCATGAAATCTCTTAAATACTTTACACTAGTGCTCCAGATGGATTCTTCAAATTTTTACATTGCAGGATCTGCCCAAAAATTAAGTAATATTTGTAATTTTCAAGATTTATTAGACAAAAATCATTACCAGATATAGAAAAATATTTTCACCTTATTGAAACATCTTTTATAAATGCAGGAGAGGGGGAAAATAAAAGAAAATATCCAAAGTTGGCAAGCAAAATTGTAAAATCAGTATGCATGTCCTATGAGGGGAGCCCTTTTATGTCAAGGGTTGGCCTAGAATGATGCAACACCTCAAATGGGACCCGTTTATCAAAACTTGATTTTGACCACCATTTGCACAAAAGAGAAGTCATTTCAAATTTCCAAATTTTCATTTCTATAAACATTATTTACATCATTCCTCGGAAACGGACTCGTACAAAGTCATTAAACCTTTTTAACCTATCCATTACAGCATCTTTGGATTCTCTGGCATAGGATTTCTCATGTGTTCCACGTGATCGTACAGTTCCCATATTTTCTTTTCAAATCTTGGTGTTTCTCTCGTATCTTTTCACATGCCTCCTTATGTTTCTCTACTATCTTTTAGTGAGTTTTGACGGACTCCTTTAGTTGCAAATTTTCCCTGTCTTTGGTTTCAATAATGGCCTCAATCTCTTAACCTCCTCAGATGGTTCATTTTGCGATTCTTGCGTACACAAACCCTTAAGCCAATCCTCATATTGGGAGTTACTAAACCCTTTTGTTTGACTTCCGGAATGTACGTGCTCATCGTCGGACAATGTCCCCCAGGCCTTAATGATAGGAATCTTCTTCGAAATTTCACTTGGACACATCCCTTTATCAAAGCAACAATGAATTCGATCAAATCAAATGTATGCGGTAATTTTTCAATACGACCCAATTGTCGGTGAAACCTCTTCGGATTATATGCCATGATACCCCGGGTGCCTAACATTGGAATAAACTCGGATGCTTTGGTGTGAAGTATGGGTTTAACACAATTAGTCCAATCTAAAATCCATCTAACATTCTGATCAGGCAAGTTCTTCAAGAAATCCACATACTCGTATGCATTACTAGGCCAACTACTTCCATTAACCCTCTTATGATGCGTGGCTATCCAATTATACCCAGATATTGGTAGACTATCAAGAATAGGCGATCATCTCATGAAGTGCTCCATAACTCATATGTGCAAAACCAAATTTGATCCATGAAAGAATTTTTCACCCCTTTTGCAGGTAGTGCAAGCTATAAAGATATCGGCTAAGATAGTCGGAACAATAAAGTATTGCCTATCTTTTACCCCTAGAAACAGATCAAACATAACTTTGGCGAGTTTAAAAGCTATATTTTTGTCTTTTCTTAGAAAAGGTAAGTTCTGGTCATAACCAATCCATACACCCACACTCTTTTACATTCCCATATTCTTGCCCGTAAATGAAAAATCTCATAAGTGTCTCTCAAAACCATCCCTCAATGCAAATCAGTCGAATAAGAACTTCACGTCGATACTTTGGTCAAATCCCTGTATTACGGATTCCTTTAACCTAGTGAAATGGCCGAACTCGGCTTTGTTAGACACAAACGAAAATATTACGGCAGTACCATTAATCGATAAATTAAGAAGTCCAAAACCTCCTCAATTGTCATGGTCATTTCCTTCTTGCCTAGTCTAAATGTGGAGCAAATAGGGTCCCACAAATGTATTCAAACTTCTACCAAATAGTCGTCTGATTTGATATCTTTAAAATCCCAATTGGTCCTAAGTGAGAGGATCCTTAGTTAATTTCACTAGGTCAAAAAGCAATGCGGGCCACCTCTGTACCTCAATCGGCGCTGCTAATATTTGTTGGACTCGTCGAGGGTGTTCCATCTAAAGAGAAGAAGTTGGTGTCAAGTACCTTACCTACAGGTCTCACTTTTCCGGTTAAACTCAAATTTAAACGTGAAAATTCCGAAATAGGGTTAAATATCCATGGGAATATAGGGTTGGCTTATTCTTAACATAGGATTCCCTAAATGGCATTCCCTCTAAAATTTATGCATGATGCCAATTTATCAAAGCAATTAAATATGTAATTTGAAATGAAAACATGACCTAAGGGACCCTTCGCATGCCAAGGTGGGTCTAAAAATGATGTGCAATTGTTAACCTACGAATGCAATACATCGGAATTTAAACGTTCAATAACCTATCTAAGAGGGTAGGCTCTAAAGAGTATCATGCCAGAACTCTTATTTTCTAGCGTTTATGAATGCAATAGACGAGAAAACAAGGAAATGTTAGTTCAAGAAATAACACATAACACGTTGGGCAATTTACATGATACAAAAGGCGAAAAAGAAAATTAAGGAAAGAGAGGTGGAATCCCTCCCTTCATGCCTAGTGTTCCTAGTTGAGTACGGTTGACTCTATCCTAGGTAATTTCTAATATGGATGCATGAGGTTGGGCTCACTAATACACCTAAACTCGGTAAGGTTTTCAGGCTCCTAAACCTTCAGACCAAAGGCGAAAGGTCATCAATCCCAAGGTCTAAGAGTCGGTGGTTCGAGTGATCTCGAACATTGCTACGCGCACGTCGTGCCATTGCCACATGTCCAAGTGGATCGATCCTAATCCTAACAGGGTGAAGTGCTGTGACAACCACGAAAAGTAAAAAAGAAATGAGGGGTTATAAAATAAAACGTATGCACGTATGAAGTTCTCCTTTTCAAGGGAGGGATTAAATACCATCAAATACGGGTGAAGGTTCTAGGGTGGCTACCCCCCCAAGATGCAAGCGCGATATATAAATATAAGTGAATGAAATAAGACACTTTATTCATCATATACACAGATATCGAGACGATTGCGCGTGTTAGATGCAAGAAACCCTAAAAAGGAAAAAATGCAATCTAAAACCTCCAAATGTGATATATAAGAAGGTTAACAGAAGAAAAGAATTGACTAAATCAAATGTTCGGACTCTCTAAATCCCCAATGGAGTCGCCAGCTATTGCGCCCCATTTTTGAAAAAATATGAAAATTATGGGTTTATAAGAATGAGTTTTTGATTAATTTTGAGTAAAATGAATCTTTAATTTTTAGAGAATAAATAAAGAAATGGGACTAAAAAGTGCAACGATTTTGGCCCAAATAAAAAGTTTAAAAAGGGTTTTTTAAGAAAAAATAGGAGTCGCCACTTGATATTGAATTAAAGTGTACCAAACCACCTAGAATGGATTTTTAAATAAAAAGTAGAGAAAACCCTTTTTAAACGACTCTAAATTTTCGAAAATCAAGAGAAAAGGCTCGGGAGTCACGGTTGAAAAAAGAGAAGGTAAGGATAAAATTCAAGGCACCCTTTCAATCTAGCCAAGGTTAGTTGCGTGATTTAGTCGAAAAATTTTCTTAATTTAACCTACAGAATTTATCACATTTTGAAGGTTACTATATGGATGCAAATCTAAACCTAATGAATATTGGGGGGTCGAAATATCTCTTCAAAGCTTGATTTGGTGCAAAATCACATTAATTGTGATACCTAAGAGTGACTTTTTGAAGAGGTCACGAATATACAAAATATGAGAATCGAAGAAAAGAAAATAATGATATACAAATATATCTGATTTAAAGGAATGCATCATAATGAGTGCGGCGAGCTAAGATTCGTGAGTAAATTTTCCTTTTTATAGACGAGATACGAGCGTGTTAAGGTTAAAAGCCATACTCGTCATATCTCATATTTGAAGGGTTAATTTCTCCTAATTTTGGTCAAGCAAATAGTCTAATCGATTTCTAATTTTTCCTAAATGAGTTGCAAGTCTAAATGTTATATTTTGTACATAGGAATAAGGGATATTTATTAGGGGGAATATCATGCAAAAATGATAAGTATCCTAAAAAAATTAGAAAATCTGCATGAAATGTAATGATTTGTCACACAAATATGATCTAATGCGTGGTCGGTTCCTAAAGGTCTAGCATTGGATTATCCTATGTCTATAAGTTCCCACTAGCATTGGACTAGTGAGAAATCGGAAAAGACGGTCACAACTAGCGTTGGACTAGTGTGGAATCGAAAAAAAAGGCCACAACTAGCGTTGGGCTAGTGTGGTGACGTCATGCATTTATTATAATCAAATAAATCATATAAACATAATAAAAGCAAATAAACACATAAATCACATAGAGCACATAGCACATAAGTATGATATCTAGATGCAAAGACCCTAAGAAAGTGAGTAAACATGTAAACACACAAGCAAATAAAAGCAAATAGAGACCTAACTATTACATTCGGGGGCTTTAACTACGATCTAAAGGGGTAAATAATGAAATAAAATAATAAACTAACTATTACAATTTGGCATTCAATGGCCTTTCAAATAATCATCAAAAGATAAATTTATAAAACTTAAATAAAACAAGTAAATAAATAAATAAAACACTTAAGCCATGCAATTACACATAAAACACGTAGGAGCACTGCTGGGCTGGTGGTTATTCAGAGCCAGCAATAAGCTGTCGGACAGCCGTTCGTGCTTCTTTAAAGAGAAAAGCACTTCGTTTTTAAATTATGAAAGAAAATACCTCCCCTTGAAGTAGTAGCAAATTAGGTTTGGATTTGCCCTATTTAACTCCAAAATTAACAAAAATCATCAAGGCACCATTTTAATTAACAAATAAATCATAAAAAATGGAAATAGACATGAAATCAATCAATTGAAATATTCAAATGGAATATAATTCATAATTAAAGAGGAAAACCAACTTCTATTTAAGAAATTAAATATGTTAGGGATCTAATTGCAAAAATTAAAAAAATTTAGGGATCAAATTATAATTATTACAAAATTTAGGGGTCAAAATTAAAGAAAAATAAAGTTTAGGGACCTATTTGTAATTAAATTAGGGACCTAATTAAAAGAAAATTAAAGTTTTAGGGCCATGATACAATTATTCAAAAGTTTAGGAACTGAGTTAGAACTTTCACTACCAGATTCTTAGCCAAACGGGCCATTGGGTCTTTTTATTTTCTTTTCTTGGGCCAAAATCACTTGGCCTGATCGGAAGTCCAAGAAAAATGAAGCGGGTCAGCCCACTTTTTGACCCAAAATAAACCAACAAAACGGATGGGTTTTAACCTCCAGCCCAAGCCGAAAACCCCAAAAACATAAACCAAACCCGCTCATAAAAACCCAACCAAATATTATTATTCAAAACCTAAACCATGCTACTAAACCCAACAAGATAAACAAATCAACTAACATTATTAAGCCACCATTATAACCTAAAATCTGTTATGAAACAACTAAAAGTGTGGATGTCTCTTTGTATTCCCAAGAGGATTAATTCATGATTTATGACTACATTATGTATAGAAGTTACAATCCATAATGATGTTCATGTAGTGGAAAACCGTTTCATAAGTTTCTCCATGTTCTTGTAGTAGTGGGTGTTTAATAGGATTAATGTATCTTTAATCTTGTAGTACCTATAAATAGAGGTACATTGGCACCCTTTGGGAGTACTTTTGTACTAGTTGATATAATAAGAAAATCACTCTCCATTTCTCTCCACTTTCTCCAATATTTCACTTGATATTATATTAGTTTATTTGATTAGTTTTATAACACGTTATCAGCACGAGTCTCTACTTTTGAGCAAAAGGTGAAGACGGAAGCTCTACCTTGAACAAAGGTGAAGCACAAGATTTTGTCGAAATTCTGCCCAAATTTCTTCAAGTTTCTTTTGAGGTAAATTTCTAATTCAAAACTTATTTCAATTCCTTATGGCTAATCTTACAAAACAAGAGTTCGTACCTCTTGATATTTCTGGAAAAAATTATTTATCATGGGTGTTGGATGTTGAAATTCACCTTGAGGCAATGGGTCTTGGCAATACTATTGTGGAAAAAAATGAATCCTCAAACCAAGACCGTGCCAAAGCTATGATTTTCCTTCGTCATCATTTAGATGAAGGATTAAAAATAGAGTATCTTACTGTTAAAGATCCTCTTGTCCTTTGGCGAGACTTGAAAGAAAGATTCGACCACCTGAAGTTGGTCGTTCTTCCAAAAGCCCGATATGATTGGCTTCACTTACGGCTGCAAGATTTTAAATCTGTCAATGAATATAATTCAGCCATGTTCAGAATTACTTCTCAATTAGCATTATGTGGCGAAAAAGTCACTGATGAAAATATGTTAGAAAAGACATTTTCTACTTTTCATGTCTCTAACATGCTCCTGCAGCAGCAATATCGAGAGAAGGGATTTAAAAAGTATTCTGAACTTATTGCATGTCTTCTCTTGGCTGAACAAAATAATGAATTATTGCTGAAAAATCATGAGTCCCGACCAACTGGTGCAAGTCCATTCCCTGAAGCGAATGTGACCCAATTTCAAAATTCTGGTCGAGGTCGTGGACGTGGCCGTAGAGGAGGCCGTGGAGGAGGCCGTGGACGTGGCCGTGGCCGTGGACGTGATCGTAGTAGATTTGTGCCCCGTGAAAATTATAACCGTGGCAAACAACAAAATGTTTCCCAGAAGAGGGAAAATAACTACGATCAGAAAAATGGAGAAAAGAAAATTTATGAAGAAAAATGCTACCGATGTGGTATGGAAGGTCATTGGTCCCGTACCTGTCGTACGGCTGAGCATCTTGTTGACCTCTATCAAGCATCATTGAAAAAGAAAGATAAAGGTGTTGAGACAAATTTCATTGATCAAAAGAATGATTATGATGATACTGATGATGCTGATATGACACACCTCGATGTTGCTGATTTTTTTGAGCATCCTGAAGATGTCAACAAATACCCCATGATTATTTAGATATTTTATGATGCTTTATATTTTTCATGTAATTTTCTTTCTATTTAATATTTATTTTCGCATCTTTATTAATATTTATTTTTGTTTGAAATTTTCTTCCTGAAGAAGAAATGGATGCCAAATATTTGGGATTAAATAATGGTGATGATGACATTTGTCTCATTGATAGTGCTACTACGCACACCATATTGAAAAATAAAAAATATTTTTCTTGTTTGAAAATGGGAGAGACAAACGTTAATACCATTAGTGGTAGTGCAAAATTGATTGAAGGCTCCGGAAGAGCCACTATATTTCTCCCTGAAGGGACTAAAATTATCGTAAATAATGCACTATTCTCTCCCAAATCTCGAAGAAACTTATTGAGTTTTAAAGATATCCGCGAAAATGGATATCATATCGAGACAATGACTGAGACAAATGGTGAATTTTTATTAATCACAAGTATCATTTCTGGGCAAAAATGCGTAGTAGAAAAATTATCTTCTTTTCTTCTGGGTTATATTATGCACAAATTAGTGCAATTGAAATTCATCACCTAGTAGACCAGAAGTCTACTTTTCCTAATGATTTTATAGTTTGGCATGATCGTCTCGGACATCCCGGATCTATAATGATGAGACGAATAATTGAGAATTCACATGGCCACTCATTGAAAAATCAAAAAGTATTAAGAGCCAATGAATTCTCTTGTGTTGCTTGTTCTCAAGGAAAATTAATTATTAGACCATCACAAGTTAAAGTTGGGACAGAATCCCCTGCATTTCTAGAACGAATTCATGGTGATATATGTGGGCCTGTAGATCCACCATGTGGACCATTTCGATATTTTATGGTGCTAATTGATGCATCAACTAGATGGTCACATGTATGTTTATTATCTACTCGCAACCTGGCGTTTGCGAGATTGCTTGCTCAAATAATTAAATTGCGAGCACAATTTCCAGATTATCCAATAAAGAAAATTCGTCTAGATAATGCTGGTGAATATTCGTCACATGCTTTTGACGAATATTGTATGTCCATTGGAATAACTGTTGAACATCCTGTAGCTTATGTTCACACAC
The DNA here is from genome assembly GCA_023065735.1 of Coffea humblotiana. Taxonomy (NCBI): domain Eukaryota; kingdom Viridiplantae; phylum Streptophyta; class Magnoliopsida; order Gentianales; family Rubiaceae; genus Coffea; species Coffea humblotiana. The sequence goes on along the minus strand of JACYVW010000086.1, from coordinate 91,876 downwards.
AAAATGGTCTAGCCGAATCATTTATCAAACGATTACAATTAATTGCTAGACCATTGTTGATGAGGTCTAAACTTCCTTCATCTGTTTGGGGACATGCTATTTTACATGCTGCAACACTTGTGAGAATTAGGCCGACAAGTTATCATACTTATTCTCCCCTACAATTAACTTTTGGTTATGAGCCCAATATTTCTCATTTACGAATATTTGGTTGTGCGGTTTATGTTCCAATTGCACCGCCCCAACGTCGTAAATTGGGCCCCCAAAGAAGATTGGGGATATATGTCGGATATGAATCACCTTCAATTATTAAATATATGGAACCATTGACAGGTGATTTATTTACTGCGAGATTTGCGGATTGTCATTTTGATGAATCACATTTTCCGACATTAGGGGGAGATAAAAATCAACCGAGAAAGGAAATTATTTGGAACCACCCAAAGAAGATTATGTAAAGGAAATTATGTTCCAATTGTACCGCCCCAACGTCGTAAATTGGGCCCCCAAAGAAGATTGGGGATATATGTCGGATATGAATCACCTTCAATTATTAAATATATGGAACCATTGACAGGTGATTTATTTACTGCGAGATTTGCGGATTGTCATTTTGATGAATCACATTTTCCGACATTAGGGGGAGATAAAAATCAACCGAGAAAGGAAATTATTTGGAAAATATCATTGAATTTTCTTGATTCTCGTACTAAAGAATGTGAACTAGAAGTTCAAAGGATCATACATTTGCAAAAAATTGCAAATCAATTACCGGATGCATTTAATGACTCTAGAAGAGTTACTAAATCACATATTCCTGCTGAAAATGCTCCGATTAAAATTGATGTTCCTGAAGGACAAATTACAAGTGCTAATGAGTCTAAAACACGCCTGAAGCGTGGGAGACCTCTTGGTTCCAAAGATAAAAATCCTCGAAAGAAAAGAGAAATAGATGAATCAACAATTAGTGACAAAATTCAACCTCCTGAAGAGGTCGCTCCTAAAGAGCCAATTATTGAAGAAAATGAAATTATAGAAAATTCAATAAATTTTGTCACTTCAAGAAAAAGTTGGAACCGAAAAGAAATAATTATTGATAGTATTTTTGCATATAATGTAGCACTTGATATTATGGAAGAGGACGAGGATCATGAGCCTAGATCGGTTGATGAATGTCGACGAAAAAATGATTGGCCAAAATGGAAAGATGCGATCCAATCTGAATTGGATTCACTGGCTAAAAGAAAAGTTTTTGGACCTATAGTCCAAACACCTGAAGGTGTAAAGCCAGTAGGATATAAATGGGTATTTGTGAGAAAAAGAAATGAGAAAAATGAAATTGTGAGGTATAAAGCAAGACTTGTAACCCAAGGATTTTCACAAAGACCTGGATTTGATTATGATGAAACGTATTCACCTGTAGTGGATGCCATCACATTTAGATATCTTATGATTTTTGCAGTACATAAAAAATTGGATATGCGTCTAATGGACGTCGTTACTGCATATCTATATGGAAATCTTGAAAATGATATTTATATGAAAATCCCCGAAGGATTCAACATGCCTGAAGCATGTAAATCAAATTCTAAAAATATTTATTCTATTAAATTACAAAAATCTTTGTATGGGCTCAAACAATCTGGACGTATGTGGTATAACCGTCTCAATGAATGTTTAACTAAAGAAGGTTATACTAATGATCCAATATGTCCATGTGTTTTTATCAAGAAAAATGGATCAAATTTTGTGATAATTGCTGTATATGTTGATGATCTAATTTAATTGGAACTCCTGAAGAGATTCAAAATAGTGTTGAATATTTGAAAAAAGAATTTGAGATCAAGATTTTGGAAAGACAAAATTCTGCCTTGGTTTACAAATTAAGCATTTGGAAGGTGGAATTTTTGTCCACAAACTGCTTATACCCGAAAGGTATTAAAGCGATTTTATATGGATAAGGCACATACGTTAAGTACCCAATGGTCGTCAGATCATTAGATCCTAATAAGGATCCTTTTAGACCACGAGAGGAAAATGAAGAGATACTTGGTCCTGAAGTACCATATCTCAGTGCAATTGGTGCACTGATGTATCTTGCTAATTGGTACAAGACCTGATATATCATTTGCAGTGAATTTATTAGCAAGATTTAGTTCCTCACCTACAAGACGACATTGGAATGGTATTAAACATATTTTTCGCTATCTCCAAGGAAACAATTGATCTTGGTTTATTTTATTCAAATAAATCCAAATCTGGATTGATTGGTTATGCTGATGCTGGGTATTTATCTGACCCGCATAAAGCAAGATCTAGACTGGTTATCTATTTACATATGGAGGTACTGCTATTTCTGGCGATCTACAAAACAATCATTAGCTGCTACCTCATCGAATCATGCTGAAATAATAGCAATTCATGAAGCCAGTCGAGAATGTGTCTGGTTAAGGTCAATGACCAATTATATCCAGAAGAGTTGTGTGTTATCCTCCGAAAAAGAAAATCCTCCAACTATATTATATGAAGATAATGCAGGCTTGTATAGCCCAATTGAAGGAGGATATATTAAAGGAGATAGGACGAAACACATTTCACCAAAATTCTTTTTTACTCATGATTTGCAAAAGAATGGTGAAATTGATGTGCAACAAATCCGATCAGATAATAATTTGGCGGATTTATTTACCAAGGCATTGCCAACTGCAACATTTGAGAAATTGGTGAAGAGTATTGGTATGCGACGATTAAAAGATCTCAAATGATATTTGTATCAGGGGGAGAAATTGATACACAGGAATACTGTACTCTTTTTCCTTCATTAGGGTTTTTTGTCCCGATGGGTTTTTCCCTAGTAAGATTTTAACGAGGCATATTCTTTGTGTAATGGACATCCAAGGGGAGTGTTATGAAACAACTAAAAGTGTGGATGTCTCTTTGTATTCCCAAGAGGATTAATTCATGATTTTATGACTACATTATGTATAGAAGTTACAATCCATAATGATGTTCATGTAGTGGAGAAACCGTTTCATAAGTTTCTCCATGTTCTTGTAGTAGTGGGTGTTTAATAGGATTAATGTATTTTAATCTTGTAGTACCTATAAATAGAGGTACATTGGCACCCTTTGGGAGTACTTTTGTACTAGTTGATATAATAAGAAAATCACTCTCCATTTCTCTCCACTTTCTCCAATATTTCACTTGATATTATATTAGTTTATTTGATTAGTTTTATAACAATCCAGAATTAATCTACCCAAAAGACTACTTAAAAATATAAAAGGATGATTAAAATTTAAAAGGGTGAAATTGGTTCAATTGTAAAAGTTTTGGGCCATAGTGAAATTAATTAAAACTTGGGGGGAAATGCAATTTTTTGGAAAACTATGCAAGAACCCACAATGCATCATCTTCATTCTTTCTACTACAACTTTTCCTTCTGCAACTTTCTTTCTTATTCCACCCAGGTATGTTCAAGCAAAACCCTTTGATTTATCAACCAAAAACCCAACGCAATAACTTCAGTCCATTAACAAAACCCAACTACAGATTTCATTTCATGAGGATCAAACGAAAAAGACAAAGAAACAAAGTCAGCTCATGGTGTAACCAAGGAATAGATCCACCGAATGCTAAAGTTTTTCTGATCAACTCATCGGAAAATCTTCAACCCATCAAACAAACCTCTCAATCATGGCACAAATTACAAAAAATCTAAGAACTTAGTTCATGCAAACCAACTCACATAATGACCCAACAATTTCATGAAATAACGTTAAATGATTTTAGAGGAAAAGCTATCATTACCTTCAAATGATTGGATCTCGAATCGATGTGGGAAAGGCTAAAAAGATCACCAAAAGCTGCTGAAACAAAGCCCAAAAAAGTTCCGTTGCTGGCGTTCCAAGGTTGATGATCTCATGATTTTGAGCTCGAATTCGAAGGGGTTAACGGTGTTTTTTGGGGAAAGCTTTAAGAGAAAAGTCGTTGCCCTACAACTCTATATAATGCAGAAACGAAGAATTAATTTAAAGGATTAAAATCAAAGCGAGGATATGGATCCAAAGAGGGCTGCTGCATCAACCCGGTATCAAATTTTCCAGAAATATTTCCTTCCTTCTTTCTCTCTGATTTTTCGCTCTTTTTCTCTCCTATTTTTTGTGTTTCCGCCACCTCTCTGTGTTCCCTTCTCTCCTGGCTTCGTTTCTATCCCTTTTATAGGAACCCATAAGCCCAAAACCCTCACCTCAAAGATGAGAATGAAGGCTGGATTTTTCTTCAAAAATCTTGAGCCATTAGATGGCAATTCTTTCGAACCAATCTTGATTGAGATAAAAAAGATGAGCTGGCAAATGGTTGGGGAAGAGAAAAAAACAAAACGAGTGGAAATGAAGGCCAAGAAATGGCCTCTGCAACTTCCATCATGACCCTGTTCATGGCTTCGTACCAGGTACGAAGCCATGAAGATGAAGTGCGCGTGCGTGGCAGCTCCCTTTTTTTTTTCAAACCCAATAAGATAAAAACAGTTAGTGGGATAAAACCCAACCCTGTCGAAATTAGTGGGATAAAACCCAACCCAACAAGATAAAAACGGTCAGTGGGATAAAACCCAACCCTATCGAGATTGGTGGGATAAAACCCAAACCCAACAAGATAAAAGCGGCCAGTGTGATAAAACCCAAACCTGCCCAACAAGATAAAAACGATTAGTGGGATAAATCCAAATCTGTCGAGATTGGTGGGATAAAACCCAAACTCAACAAGATAAAAATGGTCAGTGGGATAAAATCCAAATCTGCCGAGATTGGTGGGATAAAACCCAAGTCTGCCGAAATTGGTAGGATAAAATTCAAACCCACCAAAATAAAAGTGGTCAGTGGGATAAAATCCAAACCTATCGAGTTTGGTGGGATAAAACCATGCCCAACAAAATAAAAATGGTCAATGGGACAAAAACGGTCAGTGGGATAAAATCCAACCCTGCCGAGATTGGTGGGATAGAATCAAACCTGCCGGGGTTGGTGGGATAAAACCCAAGTCCAACAAAATAAAAACGGTTTTAAAATTGTGACAGCCCCACCTTACCCTAAGGCGAACCAAAGGGTTCGGCGGACCGCCTGCCCAGCTCTCGCCAGGACTCGTTCACTCACATCAAAGAAAGTAAGATAAAGCCTCGAGAATAAGCGGAAACGAAACCCAATCTTGAACCATAAAATTACATTCACCTCAAGCTCAACCAAAAATACAGTCCCACATATATACATAAGCTTTTAAATTCTTAGTACATTCCAGCCCTAATCAAGCACTAGAACGAGATCAAAAGCCAAAACAATACCAAAGGCTAAACTATACTATACAGGTCTCTCGCCCTTGCTCGCAACCCCTGTTAAGGAAAACAAAAGACGTGGAATGAGCTAGAAGCCCAGCGAGGTTCTATATACATAACCAAACAATTAAACAAGGACATTAGCACGTAACAACAAGTAATCCAAATAAAATTTACGATATAAAGCAAGAATAACACATTCATTAAAAGGATACATGGAGTCATTCGTTCATTCGTTCGTTCATCGACCATCCATTCCTTCAATCATTTAGAAAATTTCATTTGACTTTGAAAACCCCTCCATCATTCTTGCCATTCATTCGTTCATTTGATTCTCCCCATTCTGGCCAGCGCACTGTCCAGTCCACACCAAACCACGTGGTAATACTCGAGTATACCAAACATTCACATTCACCCAGGGTCACTAATCGCCCGACCGAGTCCGCTTCTGGCTCGAGTCGACCAATAACCAAGGGCAAGGGCCCAGTTCAGCCCAAAGGCTTACATTCATGCACAAGTAACGTTTAATCATTCAATCATTGAAAATTTCACGTTCATTTAGGTCGAGTGCGATAAAGTACACACTCGCCTAGCAAAATTCATTTTAGCAATCATTGGGAACATTAACATTCAATGCCTGGAAACATAACATACTTCACTTGCTTATTAAAGTAACAATCCAAATAGTCATAACAATTCATCTAATCATTAGAAACAAATCGTATATAGAACACTCACCTAATTAAGCAAAATTACGTCCAAAGTATCCCTCCGGATATCAACTTTGGTCACCAAGAAACCCTAATAACAATCATGAGAAAATATTATGGCTCAACCATCAAAATGTCCCAGTGAATCAAAGAAAATTCGAATAAAACGAGTACAAGGGGGAAGTATGATTTTAAAAGTAAAAGAGTACATTTTGATCAAAGGAATTGAGTAACTAAAAGTTTTCTCAAACCAAACATAGAATTAACCTCAAAAGAGTTTTAGAAAATTTCATCGGAAAATTCGGAACAGTGGCCACGTCAGAATCCGGCCAGAACTTGGCCGGATATCCGGCCGGATTCAAGGCAGTGAGCAACTGCAAATTTTTTTTCTTCTTCCCCTGTCAATCCGGCCAGCAATCCGGCCAAGAGTTGGCCGGATAGTGAACAGTAGAATTTTTCCTCTTTTTTTCGTAAAACGTGTTTTTGGGCTGAAAACTAACACATTTGCAAAGAATTAATGTATAACAAGTATCTTGGTTAAAAACATATGAAAAAGGTAGTCAAATACCTTGAATTCACACTTTAAAACCTTGCGCGTTAAAATTAGGTTTTGTGGCCGAGAAACCCTAGGCCACTCTTGTTTGTTTTGGAAGGAAAATGAATAGGTATTTGAAGTTCAAACTCAACATTTGAAACTAAAGTATCATGATTAAAATGGAATTGTATAAGTGCAAGAAAAATCCCTTTAAAGTGGAACTAAGTATGTCTAAGCAAGGAAGTTCAATCGCATTCCAAAATCACATTTCAAACCTCATTTCCATTCACTCAAGTTCAAGAAAATAAACGGACAGCATTTCCCCTATATTCCTTCACTTTTCCATGCTACAACCCAACCACCAAATCATACCATTCAATCACAATTTCATATACAAATCATGAGCTATCAAACACCCTTAAAATGCAACCAATTGAAGCTTTACAACCAACCACAAACAGGCCCTGATATTCCATCATAACTCAGCACACACAACTCCGATTCAGTTGATTCCAAAGCCATTTGAAAGCTAAGATACAAGGATACAATTCTTAAGAAGGCATCAAAAGCTAATTCATTCATCTTCCCAGCCAAAAGAGCCAATTACAGAGGTTGATTATCATTCTCGGACAGAAACAGGGCAGCAGGGGTAAAATAGTCATTTCACAGGCTACAGTGCTCCGATTGAGCTGAACTTTTACAGGCATAATCTAAACTCAATTCTCTACAACCTTCATGTTTTGAGCTAAGTCCAATTCGGCCTCCATCATGGCCGAACAACACTGGTCAGAACAGGGCAGAAAAATTCACTATAAACTAAAAATCCACATATCACTACTCATAACCAAGAAATAATGCACAAAACCACCAAAGTGGCAACCACAAGCCACTAATTTCCATCTATTAGAAGCAAAGAGGGGTGTTCTTAGCAAATTTACCTTAGAACCTCAAGGAAAGTGGTAGCTTAGTCTTTCTCCTCCAAATCAACTCCACCAAAACCCTTAGTTTCCCTTAGTGGTCACTTGTATGGAAGGGTTTGCGATTTGGTCGGTTGGAACTCAAGATTTGAGTGAATTTGGAAGCTAGAAATGGAAGAAGCTCTCTCTTGTTTTCTTGTCAAGAGGGCCGGCCAAGAGAGTGAAAAATGGGATGAATTTTGGGTCAAAATTTGGTTTTGGTAAAGGTTAACATTCTTAGTCAAAGTCCAACTCCCAATCGGTTTGCGACACTTGGCCCTTTGAATGGTTTTAAGCTTATCTTCTCACTTCCAATAATTCATCTATCTAGCTAACCTCTAATCATCTCCTAGTACCATGGAAAATAATATCACTTAATACTTCAGCGCCTAATCGGCAAAATTATATCGCACTAGCAGGTCCCACGTCAAAAAATGCACTTCGAATTAACGTACACTAACTTGTACTAGGAAAATGATTTAAAAATTATACTTACTTGTAAAATGTATAAAACATTTAATATTTTCAAAGGACAGTATAAAATATAGGCACAGAAATAAAATAATACTTGAAAATGTGAAAATTTTCGGGTTCTCACACTCTCTCCCCCTTACGAAATTTCGTCCTCGAAATTTTACCTTCCGTTTCCTCATGTGATCCCGGAGCTTGTTGCGGTTCTATGGCATATACCTGAGCTGGTGTTGTTGTTCGGTTCCCTCGTTCGCTAGTCGGTTTCGGTTTGGCTCCACTTATTTGTTGAGTACCAGCCTCTCGTGGCTGCTTCCTTGGACAGTTACTCAGCTGATGCTCACCACTCCCACAGATCAAACACTTTCGCCCTTTCATCCAACAGTCATTCTCAGTGTGGTTTGCCTTTCCGCAATAGCCACAAGCCAAGCGAGGAATTACGGTTTTGGCTTTCGCGAAAAGTCTTCTCAGGTACTATCTGACTTCCTTTGGTAGATCCCTCATATAGTGCTCCAAATGTCCAGGGTGGATGAGGGAAATGGTTCACTTTTGGCACTTTGGAGGGCGTTGTCTTTTCCCCAGATTCTTCCGGTATGCTACTAGGTGCGCCCCTTTTCCGCACTTGAAAAGCTTTTACTTGCGCTTTTGCATCCTCAATTCTTTGTGCTTTCTCAAGAGCTTCCGTAAAGGTGTTAATTTGAACCGCCGCTAAAGCTTCTTGAATTTCCAAATTCAAGTTTTGGATGAACCGCCTTATCCTTTTTCGCTCAGTAACCACTAATTCAGAGGCGAACTTGGATAGTTTAGTGAATTTCGTCTCATATTCGGCCACGCTTTGAGTTCCCTGACGCAATCTAATAAATTCTTCCTCCTTCCTTTCTTGGACCAGAGGTGGGAGGTATTTCTCGTAAAATTCCCGTGTAAAGTTTACCCATGTCCAGGTAGTCTGTTCTCTTTCCCATTTGGTCCTAATAACATTCCACCATGCTCTGGCTGGTCCTTCAAATTGAAATACAGCAAAGTTCACTTGTCTTTGATCCGTGTAGTTTAGGGCCGCAAGATGTTGATCATTACCTCCAACCACTGCTCAGCCACATCTGGATCAGGTCCTCCAAGGAATTTGGGAGGATTAAACTTTTGAAACCTTTCCAAAGCCCTATCTTCTCCTACCTCTCTTATCTCAGGGTTCTGGGGTTGATTTACTGGCAATTGGCCTTGTTGATCTACCAATCGCGCGAGGATACTAGTCATTTGTTGTATCGCCGTCGCCACTTGATCTCCGGCCTCAACCCTCGGCCCACGCTCTTGCTCAGTTACTGTTGCTCTTTCTTTACTGGGTTCTCGAGCTTGCCTAGCCCCACAGCCACGACCAGCTCCACGTCCGCGTCCACGACTACGTCTCCCTTCCATTCCTTTTTTGTCTCTCTCCTCTTTTTTTTTTTTCCAAAAGCCGTTTTAGTATGCAAATAAAGTAAGTCGACTAAAATGGCAAGATATAACACACCCAATATGCAAGAAAACATATCAAGTTAAACAAATTAAGCCAAATTAAAAGTCACAAGTTAAATACACACAGTAGTAACCAAAGATATACAGTGGCAGTACAGGGCAAAACAAAGGAAAATCACGACGTGCCATACCACACTCGGCTAAACACTTCCCCATCCGATCTCTCACTTCCCTTACTATCCGAACTATACATCCGTTAACACTTTACACTTACTCTCACCAAACATTAGCCCAATCCTGTTTCCCACGAAAGATCGCAAATCCTTAGTACTACCCGCGTACTCGGGTACAAGAATTCGAGATAATTCACCACTCGAGCTGGCCAGTCCCAAGAGTCAATTATCTACAATCGAGATTCCTACCGGACGTACATTTCTATTGTCATCAAGTACCCTAAAAAGGATGTAAACCTACAACATGCACGATTCATAGCTTATGCTCAAAAGAGCACTTAGTCCTTCACACTTATTCACGGAATCAGGACCATACACCACTTGGCCCAAGCTCACTCCGCGCAGAGACCACGCGAAGCTGCTCTGATACCACCTGTGACAGCCCCACCTTCCCCTAAGGCGAACCAAAGGGTTCGGCGGACCGCCTGCCCAGCTCTCGCCAGGACTCGTCACTCTCTCCGAACCAAATAAGATAAACCCTCGAGGAAACGAAGACAAATCCCAAATTTGAAATACAAATTTACATTCATTCCAATCGTAATCAAATATACAGTCCCAACTATAACCAAATCTTTAAATTCTTAGTACATTCCAACCCTAATCAAGCACTAGAACGAGATCAAAAGCCAAAACAATACAAAAGGCTAAACTATACTATACAGGTCTCTCGCCCTTGCTCGCAACCCCTGTTAAGGAAAACAACAGCGTGGAATGAGCTAAAAGCCCAGCGAGGTTCTATATACTCAACTAAGCAATTAAACAAGGACATTAGCACGTAACAACAAGTAATCCAAATAAAATTTACGATATAAAGCAAGAATAACACATTCATTAAAAGGATACATGGAGTCATTCGTTCATTCGTTCGTTCATTCATCGACCATCCATTCCTTCAATCATTTAGAAAATTTCATTTGACTTTGAAACCCTCCATCATTCTTGCCATTCATTCGTTCATTTGATTCTCCCCATTCTGGCCAGCGCACTGTCCAGTCCACACCAAACCACGTGGTAATACTCGAGTATACCAAACATTCACATTCACCCAGGGTCACTAATCGCCCGACCGAGTCCGCTTCCTGGCTCGAGTCGACCAATAACCAAGGGCAAGGGCCCAGTTCAGCCCAAAGGCTTACATTCATGCACAAGTAACGTTTAATCATTCAATCATTGAAAATTTCACGTTCATTTAGGTCGAGTGCGATAAAGTACACACTCGCCTAGAAAATTCATTTTTAGCAATCATTGGGAACATTAACATTTCATTCCAGAATCACACTAGTCACATAGTCAATGGAAACATAACATACTTCACTTGCTTATTAAAGTAACAATCCAAATAGTCATAACAATTCATCTAATCATTAGAAACAAATCGTATATAGAACACTCACCTAATTAAGCAAAATTACGTCCAAAGTATCCCTCCGGATATCAACTTTGGTCACCAAGGAAACCCTAATAACAATTATGAGAAAATATTATGGTTCTATCATCAAAATATGTGGGTGAGTCAAAGAAATCCGAATAAAACTAATACAAAGTAAAAGTATGATTTTAGAAGTGGAAAAGTACATTTTGATCAAAGGAAATGAGTAACTAAAGGTTTTCTCAAACCAAACATAGAATTAACCTCAAAAGAGTTTTAGAAAATTTCATCGGAAAATTCGGAACAGTGCCACGTCAGAATCTGGCCAGAACTTGGCCGGATAGGCGGCCGGGATAGTGAACAGTAGAATTTTTCCTCTTTTTTCGTAAAACGTGTTTTGGGCTCAAAACTAACACATTTGCAAAGAAATAATGTGCAACAATTGTCTTGGTGAAAACCATATGCAAAAGGTAGACAAAATACCTTAAATTCACACTTTAAAATCTTGCGCGTTTAAAATTAGGTTTTGTGGCCGAGAAACCCTAGGCCACTCTTGTTTGTTTTGGAAAACAATTGAGTAAACATTTTGAAGTTCAAACTAACCTTTGCAACTACGCATCATGGTTAAACGGAAATGTACAAGTGCAAGTGAAACAGCTCATATAACTCTACTAAAGTGGCACTAAGCTATTCTAAGCAAAGTAAGCAAATAAGTCTAATGCATCACAAAACTACATTCCAATCTCATATCCATTCACTCAAGTCCAAGAAAATAAAACGGACAGCATTTCCCCTTGTTTTCCTTACTTTCCACAACACAACCCAACCACCAACTCATATCATTCAACCACAATTTCAAATACCAACTATAAGCTATCGAACACCCTTAAAATGTAACCCATTAAAGCTTTACAACCATCCAAAACCAGGCCCAAATATTCCATCATAACTCAGCACACACAACTCCAATTCAGTTGATTCCAAAGCCATATGAAAGCTAAGATACAAGGCTACAATTCTTAAGAAGCATCAAAAGCTAATTCCGTAATCTTCCCAGCCAAAAGAGCCAAATACAGGGGGCTGATTATCATTTCCGGACAGAAACAGGGCAGCAGGGGTAAAATAGTCATTTCACAGGCTACCGGGCTCCGATTGAGTTCAAATTTTACAGGCATAATCTACACTTAATTCTCTACAACTTCATGTTTTGAGCTAAGGCCAATTCGGCCTTCATCATGGACGAACAGAACTGATCAGATTAGGGCAGAAAATTCACAATAAATCAGAAATTTAACCAACTCTCCATTAATCCACAAAATCATCCCTTAATCATGTTAGCAAGCCACCATAGGCCACTAATTATCATCTATTGGAACCAAAGAAGGGTGTTCTTAGCAACCCTTACCTTCAAACCTCAAAGAAAGTTGGTAGCTTAGACTTCCTCCTCCCAAAACAACTACACCAAGGCCTTCAATTTCCCTTAGCTAGTACTTGTATGGTGTAGTTTTCAATTTGGGTTGGTTAAAACTCAAGATTTGGCCAAGATTAGAAGCTAGAAATGGAAGAGGTTTTCCTTGTTTTTCTCTCCATGAAATTCGGCCAAGGCAAGGGAAATGAGAGGAAAATTGGTCAAAAATTTGGTTTGAAGAAAGTTAATCCTCTTGGTCAAAGTCCAACCTCCAATCCAAACATGACATGTGGCCTCTTGAAGTTTCTAAGCTTATCTCCTTCCTTCCAATGATTCAAGTAGCTAACTAACCTCCAATTATCTTCTAACACAATGTAGAATAATATCACTTAGTATTTCATCACCTAATCGGCAAAATTATATCGCACTAACGGGGCCCCACATCGAACAATTGCACTTCAAGTTATGTACACTAACTTGTACTAGGAAAATGATTTTAAAAAATTGTACTTACTTGTAAAATGTACAAAACATTTAATATTTTCAAAGGACAGTATAAATATAGGCACAGAAAAAATAATACTTGAAAATGTGAAAATTTTCGGGTTCTCACAAAAATAACCTTTGAAATCACAACTTTTCAAAACTTGCCCCAGCGTAGGGCTCTTTTTTTCCTTTTCCCATTTTTTCTTTTTTCCTTTTTTTTTTGTGATCAACCTTCCAATTCGTAAGATTCTGACTTAAGCTTCTTCATCGATTTCAACCATAAATACCTGCATATGGGGGCTTACCAAAGTACAACATGAATTTGAATTTCTTATTTTATTTTAAAAATTGATGCATCTACTACTCATGAAAAGAGCAGCATTATTGAAGTCAAGTTTTGGACGATTGATTCGAAAGTATATTACTTGACTCTTGCGCGAAATTCTCAAATGTATTTACAAAAAATTTGCCCTAATGTGGGCCTATTTTGCGAAATCTCACAAATAAAAATTTGCCCCTATGTGGGCCCATTTGGTTGCAAAAGTTTTGTTCGGATGGCCTTCCATTTATTTGAACAAAGTAAGAGACTGCGTCTCCTAAAATTCAGAAAATAATCACATACTAACATACAATGTAAAGAAATTTAAACGTCGTGTTTAAATTCATGCAGAAGGTTTCATGATGAATCTCTTAAAAACAATACCAAATTACAAAAGATTTCTTCCTCACTTTAACATCGGTGCTTAAGGGGAATGATAATTTTTCTCATTAGTTCATCCTTCAGGACAAAGCAAATGGGTATTATTCATGATTTTGATCTGGTTTAGGGAAATAGTATGTCAGGATCTGTCTTGCTTTTCTGTCCAAATTGTATCTAAAACGTTCAATATCACATCTTAGTGAAAGCAAATAGTTTGTTACTCTTATTTCTTGAGAAAACTCAGTCAACATATAAGCTCTATAAGCTTGTAATATATGAGTAGAACCGATAGTTAAACATATGAAAACAGGTTATGGCCTTATGAATACGAGTGATTAGTAGATTCCTTAAGACGCATGATCTTATTTCGAATTGTCATGAAAGATAAGTTAGCGATGGAATTTATGATCTCGTAATGTGGCTTGAAGCGATAATTAAAAAATAAAATTTTTCAAGGACATTGCACTGAATATCGCCATTTCTTCCAAAAATTGCCCCCAATTTTGGATTCAAAGATTTTGGACTTTATTTGACTTTTATCATCACTCACTAGGGTATTCAGTATTGAATCTCTTTGCAATTTTTTTTTTTTTTTTCTACTCTTTTTTTTTCACATTTTCCTTTTTCTTTTCTTTTTCTTCTTTTTTTTAATACCGAGATACCAAAAATGATGGAATTGAGAATCCCCTAACTTCTTAGATTATAGATCCCCCTCTCTTCTTCTTTTTTTTTTTTTTCAAAATTGGAGTCCAAATGTTAATGGTAGAATCAAATTCCCTAACTTGTGGTTCCCTCTCCTCTTTTTAATTTTAGCATTTTTGCTTTTTTTTTTTGAAAAATTCTCCAATCTCCTTCCCTAATGCGAGGTGCAATCATAAGTGCTTTTAAAAAGAACCACTCATTTTAACTCAAATGAGGATGCAAGGGTTGTTTAGATTGTAGAAACGATGGCCAAAGCATCATTCTTACGCCTCATGACAACCAAAGTAAAGAATAGCTCATTGAGAATCTATTCCCTTTTGATATTTGAAAATTTTCCCAATGTAGGGTAATGATCATTAAATCTCTTATTTGAAACGAAATTATTCCTTTAAAAGCTCAAAGAGAGCAAATGATAAAATCTGTATAGATAGAGAAACGAACGCCTAAAGTATCATTCCAAATTCTCAAAATAAACAAGAGTAATGTACATTTTTACTTTCACTTAGATGTGAATTGAACCTGGTTAAATACAGTGGGCATTTTTCAAGCAAAGATTGCCCCAATTTGCAGTTTATTCCTATCTCAATTAGAAGTTCTTAGATGGAGCTCGTTCACTTTTTCCTTTTACAAGGATTTTACAAGGATAATATTAATTAGTCTATTTCAAATCATAAATCGCACCAGCAGCCATTACTAAGAGACATCCCGCTATATATATATTTAGTCATTTGAAAGTTAAGTTTCTTTGATTATTAATAATAAAAAAAGAAAGAGGTATATTTTGTACTCTATTTTTGTATCCCTTTTATTTATACCTACGAAATACCAGATGAAATAGAGTGTCACTCAATGTGACTGATTTTTGGAGGGTTAATAGAAGTGGGCAAAATATGAAGAATGAAAGGGAAAAAGGTATCCAGTTGGTCTTTTGAGACAAATCCTCATATGTGAGTGACCTCTTTTGATTTTGAGTGCTTTTATTGAATAATCTGGATCGCAAATCTAGTGTATGCAAAGATTTTAGAAAATAAAACATACACTTGTGAATTTTCAGGCAAGAGGTTGAAAAATCTCAACTTAGTCTTATTTTTAAAAATCCATCATGAAATCTCCCAATGAGCAGATAAATAATGAAATGTACATGAATATATACAAAACAATAATTGTCTATATCAAAAATTTTATTGTTGTAAATATTTGAAACAAAAATTTTTTTTATACCTATAATACAAATGAGAAAAGAGAAAATTCTAAATAACTCCCTTACACACGTATACACACTTTTTCTCTCTCTCAATAGCTTCTCTTCTTCATTTTTTTTCTTGAACAACTAAATCATGAAATCTCTTAAATACTTTAAACTAGTGCTTCCAGATGGATTCTTCAAATTTTTACATAGCAGGATCTGCTCAAAACTCAAGTAATATTTGTAATTTTCAAGATTTATTAGACAAAAATCGTTACCAGATATAGAAAAATATTTTCACCTTATTGAAACATCTTTTATAAATGCAGGAGAGGGGGAAAATAAAAGAAAATACCCAAAGTTAGTAAGCAAAATTGTAAAATCGGTATGCATGTCCTATGAGGGGAGCCCTTTTATGCCAAGGGTTGGCCTAGAATGATGCAACACCTCAAAGTGGGACCCGTTTATCAAAACTGTTTTGACCACCATTTCGCACAAAAGAGAAGTCTTTTCAAATTTTCATTTCTATAACATTATTTATATCATTCCTCGGAGACGGTCTCGTACAAAGTCATTAAACCTTTTTTAACCTATCTATTACAGCATCTTTGGGATCTCTGGCATAGGGATTTCTCATGTGTTCCACTTGATCATACAGTTCCTCACATTTCTTTTCAAATCTTGGTGTTTCTCTCGCATCTTTTCACGTGCCTCCTTATGTTTCTCTGCTATCTCTTGGTGAGTTTTGACGGACTCCTTTAGTTGCAAATTTTCTGTCTTTGGCTTCAATAATGGCCCTCAATCTCTTGACCTCCTCGGATGGTTCGTTTTGCGATTCTTGGGTACCCAAACCCTTAAGCCAATCCTCATATTGTGGAGTTACTAAACCCTTTTGCTTGAGTTCCGGATGTACTTGACATGCTCGTCGTCGGGACAATGTCCCCCAGGTCTC
Source organism: Coffea humblotiana (assembly GCA_023065735.1). NCBI lineage: Eukaryota > Viridiplantae > Streptophyta > Magnoliopsida > Gentianales > Rubiaceae > Coffea > Coffea humblotiana. The sequence continues at coordinate 75,393 of JACYVW010000086.1, read as the reverse complement.
AATGATAGGATCTTCTTCAGAATTTCAATTGGACACATCCCTTTGTCAAAAACAACGATGAATTCGGTCAAATCAAATATATGCGGTAATTCTTGAATATGGCCCAACTGTCGAAGAAACCTCTTCGGATTATATGCCATGATACCCTGCGTGCCTAGCATTGGAATAAACTCGGATGCTTTACTATGAAGTATGGGTTTAACATAATTAGTCCAATTTAAAACCCATCTAACATTCTGATAGGCAAATTCTTCAAGAAATCCACATACTCGGATGTATTACTCGGCGAACTACTTCCATTAAACTCCGTTGTGATGCGTGACTACCCAATTATAACCCAGATATTGGCAGACTATCAAGAATAGTCGATCGTCTCATGAAGCTGCTCCATAACCCATATGTGCAAAACAAAATTTGATCCATGAAAGAATTTTTTTCCTCTTTTGCAGGTAGTGCAAGCTATAAAAGATATCGACTAAGATAGTCAGAACAATAAAGCATTGCCTATCTTTTATCCCTAGAAACAGATCAACATGACTTTGCGTGGAGTATAAAAGCTACCTTTTTGTCTTTTCTCGGGAAAAGGTAAGTTTCGGTCATAACCAATCCATACACCCCACACTCTTTTACATTCCCATATTGCCTTGGGCCGTAAATGAAAAATCTCCTAAGTGTCTCTCAAAACCATCCCTCAATGCAAATCGGTCGAATAAGAACTTCACGTCGATGCTTTGGTCAAATCCCTGTTTTACGAATTCCTTTACCCAGTGAAATGGCCGAAACTCGGCTTTGTTAGACACAAACGAAAATATTACGACAGTACCATGAATCGGTAAATTAAGAAGTCAGAAACCTCCTCAATTGTCACGGTCATTTCTTTCTTGTCTAGTCTAAATGTGGAGCAAAATAGGGTCCCACAAATGTATCAAAACTTCTACTAAATAGTCGTCTGATTTGATATCTTTAAAATCCCCAATTGGTCCTAAGTGAGAGGATACTTAGTTAATTTCACTAGGTGAAAGCAATGCGGGTCACCTCTGTACCTCAATCGGCGCTACTAAGATTTGCTGGACTCGTCGAGGGCGTTCCATCTAAAGACAAGAAGTTGGTGTCAAATACCTTACCTACAGGTCTCACTTTTCCAGTTAAACTGAAATTTAAACGTGTAAATTCCCAAAATAAGGTTAAATATCCATGGGAATATAGGGTTGGCTTATTCTTAACATGGGATTCCCTAAATGGCATTCCCTCTAAAGTTTATGAATGATGCCAATTTATCAAAGCAATTAAATATACAATTTGAAATGAAAACATGACCTAAGAGACCCTTCGCATGCAAGGGTGAGCCTAAAAATGATGTGCAATTGTTAACCTACGAATGCGATACATCGGAATTTAAACGTGCAGTAACCTATCTAAGAGGGTAAGTTCTAAGAGTATCATTCCAGAACTCTTATTTTCTAGCGTTTGTGAATGCAATAGACGAGAAAACAAGGAAATGTTAGTTCAACAAATAACACATAACACGTTGGGACAATTTACATGATACAAAAGGCGAAAAAGAAAATTAAGGAAAGAGAGGTGGAATCCCTCCCTTCATGCCTAGTGTTCCTAGTTGAGTACGGTTGACTCTATCCTAGGTAATTTCTAATATGGATGCATGAGGTTGGGCTCACTAATACACCTAAACTCGGTAAGGTTTTCAGGCTCCTAAACCTTCAGACCAAAGGCGAAAGGTCATCAATCCCAAGGTCTAAGAGTCGGTGGTTCGAGTGATCCCTCGGACATTGCTACGTGCATGTCGTACTATGGCCACATGTCCAAGTAGATCGATCATAATCCTAACAGGATGGAGTGACTTGACAACCACTAAAAGTAAAAAAGAAATGAGGGGTTGTAAAGTAAAACGTATGCACGTATGAAGTTCTCCTTTTCAAGGGAGGGATTAAATACCATCAAATGCGGGTGAAGGTTCTAGGATGGCTACCCCCCCAAGATGCAAGCGCGATATATAAATATAAGTGAATGAAATAAAACACTTTATTCATCACATACACAGATATCGAGACGATTGCGCGTGTTAGATGCAAGAAACCCTAAAAAGGAAAAAATGTAATCTAAAACCTCCAAATGTGATAGATAAGAAGGTTAAAAGAAGAAAATAATTGATTAAATCAAATGCTCAGACTCTCTAAGTCCCCAGTGGAGTTGCCAGCTATCGCGCCCCATTTTTGAAAAAATATGAAACTCACGAGTTTATAAGAATGAATTTTTGATTAATTTTGAGTAAAATGAATTTTTAATTTTTAGAGAATAAATAAAGAAATAGGCCTAAAATGGGACTAAAAAGTTTGACGATTTTGGCCCAAATAAAAAGTTTGAAAGGGTTTTGTTAAGAAAAAATAGGAGTCGCCACTTGGTATTGAATTAAAGTGTACCAAGTCATCTAGAATGGATTTTTAAATAAAAAGTAGAGAAAACCTTTTTTAAACGATTCCAAGTTTTCGAAAATCAAGAGAAAAGGCTCGGGAGTTACGGTTGAAGAAAGGGAAGGCAAGGATAAAATCCAAAGCACCCTTTCAACCTAACCAAAGTTAGTTGCGTGATTTAGTCAAAAATTTTTCTTAATTTAACCTATAAAATTTATCACATTTTGAAGGTTACTATATGGATGCAAATCTAGACCTAATGGATATTGGGGGGTCGAAATATCTCTTCAAAGCTTGATTTGGTGAAAAATCACATTAATTGTGATGCCCAAAGGTGACTTTTTGAAGAGGTCACGAATATACAAAATATGATACTCGAAGAAAAGAAAATAATAATATACAAATATACATGACCTAAAGGAATGCATCATAACGGGTGCGGGGAGCTAAGATTCGTGAGTAGATTTTCCTTTTTATAGAGGAGATATGTGTGTGTTAAGGTTAAAAGTCATACTCGTCCATATCTCATATTTAAAGGGTTAATTTCTCCTAATTTTGGTCAAGCAAATGGTCTAACCTATTTCTAATTTTTCCTAAATGAGATGCAAATCTAAATGTTATATTTTATACATAGGGATAAGGGATATTTATTAGGGGGAATATCATGCAAAAATGATAAGTATCCTAAAAAAAGTAGAAAATATGCATGAAATGTAATGATTTGTCACACAAACATGATCTAATGCATGGTCGGTTCCTAAGAGTTTAGCGTTGGACTTACCCATGTCTATAAGTTCCCACTAGCATTGGACTAGTGAAAAATCGGAAAAGAGGGCCACAACTAGAGTTGGACTAGTGTGGAATCGGAAAAAAGGGTCACAACAACCAACGTTGGACTAGTGTGGTGACGTCATGCATTTATTATAATCAAATAAATCATATAAATATAATAAAAGCAAGTAAACACATAAATCATATAAAGCACATAGCACATAAGCATGATATCTAGATGCAAAGACCCTAAAAAAGCGAGTAAACATGTAAACATACAAGCAAATAAAAGCAAATAGAGACCTAACTATTACATTCGGGGGTTTTAACTACAATCTAAAGGGGTAAAGAATGAAATAAAATAACAATTTGGCATTCAATTGCTTTCAAATAATCATCAAAAAATAAATTTATAAAACTTAAAATAAAACAAGTAAATAAATAAATAAATAAAACACTTAAGCCATGCAATTACACATAAACACGTAGGAGCACAAAAAAGATTTTAAATTATGAAAGAAAATACCCCCCTTGAAGTAATAGTTAATTGGGTTTGGATTTACCCTATTTAACTCCAAAATTAACAAAAATCATCAAGGCACCAATTTAATTAACAAATAAATCATAAAAAATGGAAATAAACATGAAATCAATCAATTGAAATATTCAAATGGAATATATGTGAGAACTCAAAAAAAAATTCTTTATTTTAGGGTATTATCTAATTTTGTGCACATGTTTTCTATATTTTCTTTATTATATTACTTTTATAGATATTTTTGCAAGTAAATATAGTTTTCAAATCATTTTTCTAGTATAAGTTAGTGCATGAGATATTAGGAGCGAATAGTGGATGTGGGACCCGCTAGTGCGTTAAGTGAGAGAAATTCGGCCAATTAGGTTAAGTTTTACATAAAGGGATTAAATTACTAGGTGTTAGGAGATAATTAGAGGTTAGTTAGGTATTTAACCATTGGTAAGCAAGAGGATAGGAATAAAACATAAAAGGTGCCACGTGTCGCGTGCCGATTCGAGGATGGACTTGCCTAACTTTCTTACCTTTACTAAAAGATCAATTTTGACCAAAAATCATCTTCATTTCACTCCTTCTTGGCCGAGCTTCTTGAGAGGAAAAACAAGAGAGAGCTTCAACTTTTATCTTCCATTTCTTGCTTATATCTTGAAATCCAACCGATTAAATCTTGAATTTGTCCATAAAAGTGACTTGCTATGGAAGCTTGAAGGTGTTGGTAGAGTTGTTTTGGAGGAGATAGCCCTAAGCTACAACCTTTCTTGAGGTGTTAAGGTATTATGCTTGGAAACTCATTTTTGTTCCTAAGAATGGTAAATTAATGACTTGTGGTGGTTAAGTAGGTTGTTTTATGGATAATTTCATGGATTAAAGTGAAGTTAGATAAATTTCTTATTTTCTTGGGAATTTTTCTGTTTTCATGTGATGGTTATGGTTGGCCTTGGATTGATGGCTTAATATGGTGTAAATTGGAGCTATTGTGTGTTAATTGTGGTTAATTGCGAAAAATTTCAGCTTTGTGCGGAAAATTTCAGCTTTAGGGTTTCAAATTGGGGCTTTACTATGGATGATTGTTGAGCTTCTAATTGGCTAAGATTGAGGGGTATTGTGACCCTAATGACGTGTATTGACTAGCCTATGATTGATATGTGTAATTGTGGTTGTTTTGGATGAATTTAAGTGGTTGTTTGTAGGATGGAAAAGCTGAAATTTTAGGGGAAATGCTGTCCGAATGTTGAGGATATTGGGGTCTTGTGAGTTTAGGTTAAGGTTGCGTAAAAGTGAAAGGCTTTGGAGTTTGTTTATACTTTTAGCCTTAAATTTGATGTATTTTCCATTTTAAGCTATATTTGAATTTTACTTTAGTGGTTCATTTAAGAGGTACTCGACTCGTGTTTGAGTCTCAATTGTGTTCTCTTGATTGTTATAGGACGTGTCGGTGCTCCAAGGCAACCGTCGGACGGAAACTTGTGAATTTGCTTGTTTGAAGTGGTGAGTGTACTATTGCATGATTAAATGCTTAAATGATTACTTATCCTTGGATCCTTGAATTGAACGAATGTGAACTTTGTGCATAAGACGAGAGTGTACTTTATCGCTCTCGTTCTCTTACTTGCATAACTGATTACTGATTACCTGTGAATTTGACTTGTGCCTGGCTTAATGTCATGTGGGGGCATGAGCCCTACGACTTTACTGTGATATCTGAGCTCAAACCTTAGTGGGAGTTAATCGAGCCGAGCCGGCAAGGGCCGGTCGACTAGATAACAACCATAGGGTTACTATTTATCGAATGGAGTATTATCTCCTCGACCCTGTGGTACTCGAGTATTACCTTCTTGGTTACTGTGAGGTGTTCGGTGTGACAGCCCCACCTTACCCTAAGGCGAACCAAAGGGTTCGGCGGACCGCCTGCCCAGCTCTCGCCAGGACTCGTTCACTCACATCAAAGAAAGTAAAATAAAGCCTCGAGAATAAGCGGAAACGAAACCCAGACTTGAAACATATACTTACATTTATCCCAAACTCAACCAAAAATACAGTCCCAAATGTATACATAAACTTTAAATTCTTAGTACATTCCAACCCTAATCAAGCACTAGAACGAGATCAAAAGCCAAAACAATACAAAAGGCTAAACTATACTATACAGGTCTCTCGCCCTTGCTCGCAACCCCTGTTAAGGAAAACAAAAGACGTGGAATGAGCTAAAAGCCCAGCGAGATTCTATATACTCAACTAAGCAATTAAACAAGGACATTAGCACGTAATAACAAGTAATCCAAATAACATTGACGATATAAAGCAGGAATAACACATCATTAAAAGGATACGTGAAGCCATTCGTTCGTTCGTTCGTTCATCGACCATCCATTCCTTCAATCATTTAGAAAATTTCATTTGACTTTGAAAATCCCTCCGTCATTCTTGCCATTCATTCGTTCATTTCGTTCTTCCCCTTCTGGCCAGCGCACTAGTCAGTCCTTCCCAAACCACGTGGTAATACTCGAGTATACCAAACATTCATTCACCCAGGGTCACTAATCGCCCGACCGAGTCCGCTTCTGGCTCGAGTCGACCAATAACCAAGGGCAAGGGCCCAATTCAGCCCGAAGGCTTACATTCATGCACAAGTAACATTCAATCATTCAATCATTGAAAATTTCACGTTCATTTAGGTCGAGTGCGATAAAGTACACACTCGCCTAGAAAAGTCGTTTTGAGTATTCATTGAAACATTTAAAAGTTCAATAACTATAACAAGCCACGTAGTCAATGGAAATATAGCGTACCTCAATCACATAACAAGGCAACAATCCAAATAGTCACAACAATTCACATAGTCATTAAAAACAAATCGTATATAGAACACTCACCTAATTAAGCAAAATTACGTCCAAAGTATCCCTCCGGATCTCAACCCTAGTCTCCAAGAAACCCTAAGAGTAATCAAGAGAATACATTATGGTTCTATCATCAAAATATGTGGGTGAGTCAAAGAAATCCGAATAAAACTAATACAAAGTAAAAGTATGATTTTAGAAGTGGAAAGAGTACATTTTGATCAAAGGAAATGAGTAACTAAAGGTTTTCCAAATCAAACGTAGAATTAACCTCAAAAGTGTTTTAGAAAATTTCATCGGAAAAATTGGGACCACGTCAGAATATGGCCAGAACTTGGCCGGCTACACGGCCGGATAATGAACAGTAGTTTTCCTCATTTTTCGTAAAACGTGTTTTTGGCTCAAAACTAGCACATTTGCAAAGAATTAATGTATAACAAGTATCTTGGTTAAAAATCATATGAGAAAGGTAATTAAATACCTTGAATTCACACTTTAAAACCTTGCGCGTTAAAATTAGGTTTTGCGGCCGAGAAACCCTAGGCCACTCCTTTTGTTTCGGGACGAAAATGAACACGTATTTGAAGTTCAAAACTAACATTTAGAACTAAGCATCATGGTTAAAACGAAATGGTATAAGTGCAAGTGAAATAGCTCATAGAAATCTACTAAAGTGGCACTAAGCTACTCTAAGCAAAGTAAGCAAAATAAGTCTAATGCATCACAAAACTACATTCCAATCTCATATCCATTCACTCAAGTCCAAGAAAATAAACGGACAGCATTTCCCCTTGTTTTTCCTTACTTTCCACAACACAACCCAACCACCAACTCATATCATTCAATCACAATTTCATATACAAACTATAAGCTATCAAACACCCTTAAAATGTAACCCATTAAAGCTTTACAACCATCCAAAACCAGGCCCAAATATTCCATCATAACTCAGTACACACAACTCCAATTCAGTTGATTCCAAAGCCATATGAAAGCTAAGATACAAGGCTACAATTCTTAAGAAGGCATCAAAAGCTAATTCAGTAATCTTCCCAGCCAAAAGAGCCAATTACAGAGGCTGATTACCATTCTCGGACAGAAACAGGGCAGCAGGGGTAAAATAGTCATTTCACAGGATACAGTGCTCCGATTGAGCTGAAATTTTACAGGCATAATCTACACTGAATTCTCTACAACTTTCATGTTTTGAGCTAAGGCCAATTCGGCCTCCATCATGGACGAACAGAACTGATCAGATTAGGGCAGAAAATTCACAATAAATCAGAAATCTAACCAACTCTCCACTAATCCACAAAATCATCCATTAATCATGTTAGCAAGCCACCATAGGCCACTAATTTGCAACTATTGGAAACAAAAAGGATGTTCTTAGCAATCTTACCTTGAAACCTCAAAGAAAGTTGGTAGCTTAGACTTCCTTCTCCCAAAACAACTCCACCAAAACCCTTAGCCTTCCTTAGCAAGCACTTGTATGGTGTAGTTTTCAATTTGGTTGGTTAAAACTCAAGATTTGGGCAAGGATTGAAGCTAGGAATTGAAGAGCTCTCTCTCTTGTTTTCTCCTCCAATGGTTCGGCCAAGACAAGAAAAAATGGAAGGAAAATTGGTCAAATTTTGGTTTGAAGAAAGTTAATCTTCTTGGTCAAAGTCCAACTTCCAATCAAATCATGACATGTGGCCTCTTGAAGTTTCTAAGCTTATCTCCTTCCTTCCAATGATTCAAGTAGCTAACTAACCTCCAATTATCTTCTAACACAATGTAGAATAATATCACTTAGTAGTTCATCACCTAATCGGCAAAATTATATCGCACTAGCGGGCCCCACATCAAACAAATGCACTTCAAGTTATGTACACTAACTTATACTAGAAAAATGATTTAAAAATTGTACTTACTTGTAAAATGTACAAAATATTTAATATTTTCAAAGGACAGTATAAAATATGGCCAAGGAAATAAAATAATACGTGAAAATGTGAAAATTTTCGGGTTCTCACATTCGGGCCCGGTAAGGGGAATGTATGGTGAAAGGTACTGGGTGTAAAGTGGGATCTACGGTCATGCTTTTCCTTCGAACGTTGACGGAGGGTCAACAGGATGCGATCAAGAATTGCAATGGGGAAACTGGCTCCCGAGAGCCACCCGTATCCTTTTACTTTTGAACTTGTTGTGGTGCTTTTATTTCCATGTTTGATGGTCGTGTATAACTGAGCATGGTTGCATTCGTGAACTTGGGTCGTATGACTTGTTAGTACCTCATTGGGCGAAAGCTCACTTTCGTTATTTTTGTTTTCTTTACAGGAACACTTTTGGAATCATGGGTTTGAGAAGCGAGTTGAGCTAGTTAGTTATTTTTGTTCCTTTGTTTAGCTCCTCGACCGTTAGAAACCCTAAATGTACCTTAAATAGATATTCCCTTTTGAATTGTGAACTTTTATAATGTGTATGTGTAAATGTGTACTCGTGCATAAATGATATAATTGCCTGGGATTGTATCTTTTCTAGCGCTATCTAAAGGTCTCTTGTACTTGGTTTGGCGTGTGTGATCGGTTTAGTAGTTCTGGCGAGAGTTGGGCAGGCAGTTCGCTAACCCTTAGGGTACGCGCTAGGGGAAGATGGGACTGTCACAATATAATTCACAATTAAAGAGGAAAAGCAACTTCTATTTAAGAAATTAAATCTGTTAGGGATCTAATTACAAAAATTAAGAAAATTTTAGGTGTCAAATTATAATTATACAAAATTTAAGGGTCAAAATGAAAGAAAAATAAAGCTCAGGGACCTATTTGCAATTAAATTAGGGATCTAATTGAAAGAAAATTAAAATGTTAGGGTCACAATATAATTATTCAAAAGTCTAGGGACTGAGCTACAACTTTCACTACCAGATTCTTAGCCAAGCGGGTCATTGGGCCTTTTTATTTCTTTTCTTGGGCCAAAATCACTTGGCTTGACCGGAAGTCCAAGAAAATGAAGCGGATCAGCCCACTTTTGACCCAAAATAAACCAACAAAATGGATGGGCTTTAACCTCCAACCGAAGCCAAAAACCCCAAAAACATAAACCAAACCCACTCATAAAAACCCAACCAAATATTATTTCCCAAAACCTAAACCATACTACTAAACCCAACAAGATAAACAAATCAACTAACATTATTAAGCCACAATTATAACCTAAAATCCAGAATTAATTTATCCAAAAGACTACTTAAAAATATAAAAGGATGATTAAAATTTAAAAGGGTGAAATTGGTTCAATTGTAAAAGTTTTTGGGCTATAGTGAAATTAATTAAACCTTGGGAGGCAAAATGCAATTTTTTGGAAAATTATGCAAGGACCCACGATGCATCTTCTTCATTCTTTCTACTGCAACTTTTCCTTCTGCAACTTTCTTTCTTATTCCACCCAGGTATGTTCAAGCAAAAAACTCAAGCAAAACCCTTTGATTTATCAACCAAAAATCCAACGCAATAACTTCAGTCCATTAACATAACCCAACTACAGATTCCATTTCATGAGGATCAAACGAAAAAGACAAAGAAACAAACAAGAAGAACATCAAGTCAGCTCATGGTGTAACCAAGGAATAGATCCACCGAATGCTAAAGTTTTTCTGATCAACTCATCGGAAGATCTTCAACCCATCAAACAAACCTCTCAATCATGGCACAAATCACAAAAAATCTAAGAACTTACTTCATGCAAACCAACTCACATAATGACCCAACAATTTCATGAAATAACGTTAAATGATTTTAGAGGAAAAGCTATCATTACCTTCAAATGATTGGATCTCGAATCGATGTGGGAAAGGCTAAAAAGATCACCAAAAGCTGCTGAAACAAAGCCCAAAAAAGTTCCGTCGCCGGCATTCCAGGGTTGATGATCTCATGATTTTGAGCTCGAATTCGAAGGGGTTAACGGTGTTTTTTGGGGAAAGCTTTAAGAGAAAATTTGTTGCCTTACAATTGTATATAATTCAGAAACGAAGAACTAGCTTAAAGGATTAAAAACAAAGCGAGGATATGGATACAAACAGGGCTGCTGCATCAACCCGGTATCAAATTTTCCAGAAATATTTTCCTTCCTTCTTTCTCTCTGATTTTTCGTTCTTTTTCTCTCCTATTTTTTGTGTTTCCCCCACCTCTCCTTGTTCCCTTCTATCCTGGCTTTGTTTCTATCCCTTTTATAGGAACCCACAAGCCGAAAACCCTCACCTCAAAGGTAAGGATGAAGGCTGGGTTTTTCTTCAAAAATCTTGAGCCATTAGATGGCAATTCTTCTGGAACAATCTTGATAGAGATAAAAAGGATGAGCTGGCAAATGGTTGGGGAAGAGGAAAAAACAAAACCAGTGGAAATGAAGGCCAAGAAATGGCCTCTGCAATTTCCGCCATGACCCTGTTCATGGCTTCGTACCAGGTACAAAGCCATGAAGATGAAGCGCGCGTGCGGCAGCTCTCTCTTTTTTTTTTTTCAAAAACTGATTTTGGTTCTTTTTTTTTTCTTTTCTGCCTTTTCTTTTCTTTCCATTTTGATTTTTCTAAAAATGATTTTTTTTCAAAAGATAGAAGTAAAACAAATAAAAATAAAAATAAATTTAACTAAAAATAAATAAAATGGTAAAATTTTTAAAATAAAATTTAACTAAAAATAAATAAAAATGTTAAAATTTTTGGTGTCTACAATTCTGATGGAGTATTCTTTAAACCAAAAAGCATTACTTTTCACTCATAATGTCTAAAAGGAGCGGTGAAAGCCATTTTATATCTGTCTTTTTCTACAATTATTATTTGCCAATATCCTGATTTTAAATCAAATTTTGCAAATATTTTTGCTCTAAATAATCTATTTAATAAATCTCTTCTATTAGGGATAGGATATCTTATCCATCTTAATGTTTTATTTAAGGGTTTATAATTTATTACTAATCTAGGAATTCCTCTTTCTTTTTCAACTTGATTCATTATGTAAAATGCAGCACAACTCCATGGTGATTTTGAATGAGTAATTAATCCCTTATCTAATAAAGTTTGTATTTCTTTTTTGCAATATATGCTAACAATTCAAAATTCATTTGGATGGGTCTTTCTTTGGTAGGAATAGCTTTTTTTGAAAAATCCTTTTCATATGGCAATTCTACCATTTGTTATTCCTATTCCAAAATGCATTTGGTAGATCAGAACATACCTCAACTTTATTAGGTTCTTCTATTTCTAAAATTTTCTTTTGAATAATATCATTTTTGAAGTTGTTCATCTATGTGAATATATTTTTGTTCTTTTACATAATTTATTTGTTTTTAATATATTGTATACGATTTACTGTTTTACAAATAGATGAGGATTGTAATAGTTTAAGTTTTCTTTGTGTCATTGGTGTCAAGAATTTAGATGAAATAGTCTCTCCCATTATTTTGTATGAACTCCTTCAAAATCTACTGAAAATGGATAAATTTGAATAAGAAGAAGAGTGCCTAATATTATATCTAGAGCTATTTTTTCTACTATAATAAAATAATGTTTTGTACAATAATCATTATTACATATAACAACTTTTGTAAATTTGTAAGTGACATGACAGGGTTCTCCATTTGTCACTTATAACTTTTCATTAGTTCTCTCACAATATTTGTTGGTATTAATCCTTCTTTAATGCAGTTTTAATCTGCTCCGCTATCTAAAAAGGCTCTAAATGTTTCTTTAAAATTTTCTACTATGATAGTAACCACAACATACTATTATTGAAATTTTTTTTTACACCAAGGCAAGCCATTTAATTAATTTCATGACATAAAAGCTAGATTTAACAAAGAAAAACCTAAATCGCATGCTTTTTTTTTTAAATACATAGCTCATGAATCCTAAAATAAGGAAAATGCATCCTATCAAGATTAACCATTATTGAAATCTTAATTGTTCTATTAATTGTAAATATTGTTCATTATTAGGTTTATCTTTTGCTATAATTATTTCTTGGTCTTTTTGAGGATTTGAAGTTGAAGGTTTAGATGTTGAAGCTACTGTTAATTTTGTTTCTATTTCTAAGTCTTTCCTTTTTAATTCTAAAATTTCATTTTGTAGTTGTCTTACCTATTTCTTTAAATTATTTATTTCTTCTTGAAGATATTTTTGTATCTTTTGCTATAATTATTTTTGGTCTTTTTGAGGATTTGAAGTTGAAGGTTTAGATGTTGAAGCTAATGTTAATTTTGATTCTATTTCTAAGTTTTTCCTTTTTAATTCTAAAATTTCATTTTGTAGTTGTCTTACCTATTTCTTTAAATTATTTATTTCTTCTTGAAGATATTTTTGTAGTATATTTTCTAATATTAGTAACGGATGAACATTTATCTAGTAATTTTGAAATATTAAAAGGCTCTATTATCTATTGTAATATTTCTTCTTGAAGTATTAAATCTTTTAATCTAATTAAGTATTCTTTTTTAGTTTCTGGACCTGTTATTTTTTCTATCATATCTAGTAAAAATTCTTCATCTTCTTATTACATTTAAATATTTTGTAGGAGAAGTACAAGAAACTTCTTTTTTTTTTTGGCTAACTCCATACACGGGGAGGGACGCCAATCCTTATTTTATTAGATAAAGCACCATAGAATAGTGAGTTAGGGCAAAGAAAGTAACAAGATCCACCGCGGAAATAGAAGTAAAAATAAAGAAAGAAATAAGGAATACTACACCCTTACAACAGAATGCCTAACAAAAGGGACGGACTGCTTGTCTAAAAAATACCGCTAACCTGATCGTAGGCGAGAGAGATGCCTCAGAAGAGAAAATGGTGTCCGACGTGAAACTTAACAAGGCTAATGCATCCGCTACTGAGTTTGCTTGCTGATAAACATGTAATACAGATACCCCCAAATCTGCCAATAGAGACTTGATGCGCCTAATAATGCTACAAAGAGGCCAACGTGCTAAATGAATCAGAAGTACAAACTTCTGATTCATTTGAACTACTCAAATCATTATAATTATTTTCTATTGAATAATTTTCTTCTTCATTTACTAATTGTGCCATTAATTTATCCTTAATTTCATTATCTTCAAATAATTCATTAATTTTTTGTTTTAGCTTACAATCGAATTTTCCACATTTCCAACAAGTATTATTGAATTTAATCATTTTCTTTCCCTTTTTATAGTATTTATCTTTACTTCCTTTGTTTGTGGAATTCTTATATTTTACGTATTGAACAAGTAATGATACATATTAGTAGAGGTCTTGAATTTTGATGGACTTGGTTATACCATACTATATTGGAATAAATCAAGAAAAATGATAGACAATACCTAACCATCTTAATAAACAGTTAAATTTTATAATTAAGAAATGTAATTGACCGTAATTTTGGAGTACTCAAAACCTGTTTTCCAATTCTCAAATCAATGGCACTGTATCCTTTTCCAACACAACGGAATATTGTTATTGCATGTGTGGCCATCCACAATTATCTTCGAAGAAGTGGTGTCATGCATATTTGGTTCTGTGATTTTGAGAATGAAGAAATTGTGGTACAAAATGAGCAAAATGTTGAAGACAACACAGAAAATGTAGAACACGAAGGAAGATCTCAACAAGCTGATCAAACTTTCATGCTCAACTTACGTGAGCTAATTAAAAATCAACATTTTTAGCATTTTAGATAAATTATATTTATAGCATTTGATAGACTAGCATTTTGTATTTTGTCAAATAAATTTGTTATATTGTAATTTTATTTTCATTTTTGGTTCATTCTTTTTCTAATAAGTTATTCTTATTTTAAATAAAATTAAATCATATGTACTACTAGTCAAGTATACTGAAATATTATCATCATTTATGAATAAATCAACATAAGGACAAAATTGTAAAATACAAGAAATTCGACATTCAGTTGTCTATAATTATCAAATAGATATAAAACATTTAGGGTTCAGATTCAGACAAAAGTTGTATTAGATTCACCACTTAACAATTCAGTGACTTAATGAATTTAGATTTCACATTTCAGATTTCAATTTTATCAAACTATCCTTTGTCTCAAGCTATTGTAGAACAATAAAAATGAAAATTATAATTGATTGGAAATTAATAGCGCTATGATGACCAAATAATCAAATTTCTCTCATTATTCTTTTAATGAGAATAATCCATTGACCCAATTTTAATTGGAATGTGTATATGTGTGAGAAAGAAAGAGTGGAATGCGTATTTGTATGAGTGTTAAAAATGTGCAAGTGCAAGTATATTTGCATGTGGAAGTGTGTGAAAATGGTGTTTATTTGTGTGTGTGAGAGAGAGAGAGAGAGAGAGAGAGCAATGACATGTAAAAAATAGTTTACTAGTATTTTTCCAATAAAAGTGTATGAAAATGTGTGTACACAGATACAAATAATTAAAAGTTCAGAAGCAAATGAGAAAATATGTTGAGTCGTAGTTAAGTTTATAGGATTTTTAAGTTGACCGAACCAGACCCAATCTGTAGTTAACCCATTCAATAGTTGGGAGAATTGAACAATAATCCATTTGATCAAAATGCAAAACCCACCCAATAATAGCTCAACCCACCCAATGACCACCCTTAATAGCAACCAAATGGATCCAAAAGCTATTATCTCATTTAGAACATTTCAATTACCTTCTTTTACTCTTTCCTTAATGTGACTTTAATTGATTGATTCATAAATTTGTTAATGTTGCTAGAAGTTGAATAATCTTTGATGAGAAATCTACAGAGCAAATGTTTTATTACAATTTAAGAACTGTGTTTGTACTTGAATTGTACTAAATTTTCATGTAAATTACGTGATTTTGAGGTACCATTGTTCTTGTTAATTTTATTCAGATTTTAATTTGGAAGTCATTTTGAGTCCTTGGACTATTTTAAGGAGTAGAACCAAAACAAGAATAACACTAGTTATATTCTACTTAGAAGAATGCATACGGAAAGCAAAAGAAATTACTTTACGAGTTGACAATAAGATTAATGGAAATACCAACTCTAGCATTGCTTGATAAATCTCAAGATTATTCACTTCAAACAGCACTCTCTGGCTAAGCACATATGAAGATCATGCTCTCACAAACTACAAAGCCCAATGTCCAGAGGCAATATATATAAGATAATACCGCAAACAACCAAAACAAAAAAGAAACATGGAATTTTGGACACAAACAATTCCTTGATAAGTCGTACATAAAACCTATAATAGTCTAAGATATCCAAACCCCAGAAAAAGGAGAACAAATAATTAGTTGTTCATATACTTTTTCCCAGGAAGGTCACTGGTGCTTGGTGATCCTTTGAGCCATTTAAGCTTCTGTCTAACTAGGGGAAGATCACCATGTAAGCCAAATACTTACATGAACTAGGCCTATGGACATGAAGTATGAAAAAGGAAGAGACCTTTGGGGGTAAAATAGCCAATGCACAAAGAGATTTCTTCTACTTTGTCACCGAACCAGCATGAGATTCCCAAGGCCACAGATCTGCCATGCAGATCATTGCGTCATTTGTAACTCCATTCTTAAGATCGCCATTGAAGTTGTCAACATTTCCCATTCGAGCTGCAGAATTTTGTACTGAAACTCCCACATCAGGATATGTAGGATCAACCCCACGGACTGTGACAATTGTAGAGACATTCTCCCCTCGGCACATGTTGGCATTGTTGAGAGACTCTGGAGTGCTTAAATAGTTTTGAAGAAGATGGCTTAGACTGGAGGTCAGTGAACCCCGTGTGACCATGTCTTCAGCCAGCTTTACCTGAAATAGAGTGTGAACTACATGCTTCAATTCCATTTTACTTTAAGAAGCTAAGGTTCAGCGTTAAGTGAATGATGGAAGGGAAGATTATCATAGCAGATTCAAATGACATAATAACAGAAAAGCCAAGGGAAATAACTGTGATTGATATCCAACATTATGCAACATTTCACTTCCTGTTCTTTCCCCAAGTCATCCACCAGTGAACAACGTTCAGCTTACTATTCTGATTCCCATGAAATAGATAATTAATGACTCTTATATACATCCATTAGCCTACCCTGCTGTTTTGCAGGATAGTTACAGTGAAGCAGGCAAGCCATCACAATTAGCTGGCTGGTGGGAATTGAAATGAGTGTTAACATTAATCATGATAAATCCCTCCCTTCCCTGCTTCTTGAAAATTCTATCCATTAAAGAGGCCCTCTTGGATATAATAAACACGCTCACAGTACACAGACACCCCTGCTTTCAGTGTTTTCAGAAATCCAGAGGACCTTGGTAGTGGGAACTGGGAAGGAATTTTCCACTACTTAATTTTAATCAAGGCAAATGAAAGAGGTAAAAATCTGGTACGCCCTTCCTTTCCTCTATTTTGTTGTGCAGTTTGACATGGCACTTTTACATCAATTAATCATTTCATTCCAAAACTACTTTAACTTTTTCACAGAAGAATAGCCATCGCAGACAATTATATTAATACCTTGGCTCTCAAAGCCTCCACATCAGATTTAAGCACTCGATTATTGGTGGATGCATCTTTAAATTGTTGACTAGCATCTGCAAGTTGCTTGAACAAGGAGCCATTCTCTCCTCGTAGTTGCTCAACCTGAAATTAAAAAATTAATATGTCAAAAGCACTAAAAGCAGCCCAAGAACTGTTACTCAATTGCAATTTCTTTGGTTGCAGTGAAGCAACCACATCAAATTTGAAGAGACCACAATTATTGACCTAATAAATGCTTTGGGATGCAATATACCTGCTGCTCAAGATCTGCTAAATGAGCTTGCTTTCTTCTTCTGGAACGTCTAGCAGACTCCCTATTCGAAACCATCCTAAAGCATAAACCAAAGGTTCAGGCAAGCAGCAGGAGTAACTAGCATATCTGGTAAACATTCCAACAGTTATGCTCTTCTTTATACCTTTTGATACGCTTCAGATCCATAGGATCAGTGCTTTCCTCACATTGACCAGCTTCAGTCTCTACCTCATCATCATCTGATTGCTCAGGTGAAGAACCACTAGTTGCAACCATGGCTCTTTTATCTTTTCCTTTTGACTTAGTGGCAGATGTTGGACTGCCAACTGATAAAATATTATCATGGTAATTCACCCAGTAGAGCATTATTTAAAAGCAATCTGATGGTAAACCTAATTCAGTAAGATAAGCGGAATTTTCATCTGCCGAACGAAGCCAACACAAGTTAATAACCTTTGCTCTACAATTTTTTGATTGTAAAATAGGATTTTCTGTTCACATTTATGGAATTAGCGTCTTTTCCCAGACAATCTGTTGATTGGGTTAGAAATGGAGTTTGCACTGCCAAATTTTCATGAATATAAATGGTGCCCTATTTGGATATTTCTCCAGTGAGAGGGGTTTAAGGCAAGGGGATCTCATCTCCCGTTACCTTTCTCTTCTTGCTATGGAGGTACTGTCTATCACGATAATTTATGCAGCTCACAGTCCTACTTTTGAATATTATCCGATACATAACATATTGGTGTCCACATATTATATTTTGAGATGACCTATTTCCGCTGTCAGCTGTAAATGTTTCCCATGTTAGTGCTATGTATGATCTTTTACATGAGTTTGCAGAAATGTATTGCTCACATCCTAATCTGAGCAACAGAGAAATATTATAGCAGGATGTAGTGCCAAAGTTGCTCTTGGACGTGTAATAGGTTGGGAACAAGACAAGGCTGCCTGCTTTGGGGTGCCATTGATATTAGTATACTAGGTTGACTGCTCCTGATTCTGTTGCTTTGCTTGAAAAACTTGAGTGTAGGATCGAAGGGTGGCGTACCCAAATGCTCTTATATGGGGGCAGATTGCAACTAATAGAGCATGCCTTGTTAAGCCTTCACATGTACTGGAGTAGTGTTTTTTCACTGCCTAAGGCTTTGATCAAGAAACATGAAGGAATGTTTTTCAATTTGACTGCTATTTTGTGGAGAGGAACTGATTCAGCTAGATCAGGAATGAAATGAGCAAGCCCGTTGAAGCAGGACGTTTGGGACTTGTGAAGCGTTCTCAAAGCAGCATTCTCAAAGCAGGAGGTCTGGGCTACTGCTTTGAGAAAGAAGCCTTTTTGGGTAGCATGTGAGTAATCTGTCAAGCTTAAACACCTATGCTTTTGGAATATGTGGCTGTTGAAAGTGACTGCTCCTGGTTCTGGAAAAGCTTTTGAACTCAGGTCACTGGCTTAAGATCATATCCATGGTGTTGTTAGTAATGTGAACATCTGTTCTTATGGGATATGGTGCTGTTAGTAATGTGAACATCTGCTCTTATTGGCATCCTAGAGGCCCTTTCTTGTAGACTTCTGGTCCTAGCTTTATTGAACAGTTTGCAAGCAATTCTCAAGCAAAGGCTGCAACTATATTATTTGATGGGAAATAGAGAAAGCCAGTAGGCAGATAAAGCAATGCTGTTGTTGAAGAAATTATACAAACTCTTCCTCCATCAGAGTGCTTAAATGCATTAGCTCTTCAATCTGTGAGATGGCTAGCAGATAAGAAAGGTGTCTTTCCTGTCAAATCTGCTCTGGAAATTCTGAATCCAGTGGACTGTGTCTCTTGGCATCACTAGGTATGGTTCAAGAAGCAGATTCCTATCTTCTGTACTGTGGATGCTCTGTAAAATCAGCAAACGCCAAGGATAAACTATTGTGGTAGGTATGGTTTCTGATTCTTGGTATCCTATGTATTATTGGCTATGAATCTTGTAATCATTTGTCCTTTCAATGTGGGTTTTGTGCTTATATCTAGTCCAGAAATTACAGAGTAGTATGTTAGTGTGGCTACAGCATCATCTTATGAAGGGATCTTTCCATAATCAAATGCGCGAACTGGAATAAGGGGTTGTGCTTTACCATATTTGGAGGGACTGGTGCCGAAGTTCTCACCAAAAACATTCTCAAAGAGATTTGATCTTATGTTGCTTCTTGGAGAAATGTACCAAATACACGAGGAAAGTGGGAACTCATCTTGGCGTGGGATTTTACGGATAAATTTTTGTTGGGGATGCAGATATTGGCCAGTGCTTTTGTTCTGCTATTTTAACTTAGCTTCGGTTTGAGCTGCAGCTTCGCTGCAGGTGTAAATTCCAGCGCTATTTCTAATAAAAGCTTACATGTTTAGGTACCAAAAAAGATTATTTAAGAACCTTTCTTCCAGCTTTCCTTGCCACTTATCTTTCTTCTATGATGGTATACAAAACTCGATGCCTTCAAAATTTGTGCAATAAGAAATATTCAAGACAAAAAGCTCATGTACGTACCACATATTGATGACTGGGAATCGATGGTAGCTGAGAGGCTAGAGTGCCTGGAAGCAAGATTGTGAGACCAGTGAGGATTATCCATTGATGCATCAGATCTGGTTAAGACATTACTAATTTCCTGTTTTTCATAAAAGAAGAAAACGTAAATATTTCAAGGATGCAAAACAAAAGCATCTCCATGCTGCAACAGTCATTTGACCCAAAAAATAAAGAAGTATCCCTGAGATACTGTGGCTAGCAACATAAACGAATAAAAGAGAAAAGCGTTAGCCTTAAACGTTGTTGAAAACTATATCCGACTGGTTACAAATGTTGTATGTGGGATATGGATAGACGGGTAATTTGAATGCACAAATATGAAAGAGGACACATAGTGAAGACATTTATTAGTGATTGCAACAGAATCTGAAGTTGCAGGGAAGAACAAAAATCAGTTCCCCACCTTGGACGGCTACTTCTTGGGGAACTGCTATGGTGTTATGGTATTCAAAGGACAAGCATTTGACAACTTACTGACATGCGCATATTGTCTAAGAAAATGTTTATTTATCTATTAAATGCACAAAATGATGAGGTAACCTAAAGAAAGAGCGACCCAATATACCAACAAGATCCCCACTGAAGATTTGAATAAGATCATTAGAATTGATGTGAGTTTTAGAATAAATCTTGTAAGTCATGGTGGTGGTAGGGAAGAGAGGAGTGTGATTTGTGGTGGGGGCGAAGGGAGAGGAGGCGAGGGGAGGGCTAGGAAGGTGGGTGGATAGTGCGGAAGGGTGGTAAGGAGGCCCCATTAGAGGTAATGCCCAAATAGTCATGGTTTTCAATACAAGACAAATTCGGCTAACAACTGTTGAAGCCCGGAAGTCACAAGGCATTTGGCTTGTGGTCACCATCAGTCTTGATGCCGTGGGAGGACCAATTTGTCATTATATATGATAGTCTTAATTAATTTTTTCGATGAAATTTCTATTTACATTGACTTTCTCTCCTTTTTTTCATAGATTAGATTAGATTAGGTTATATAAATTCTAACGTTGCGATAAAAAAAAAATTGTTAAAGCCTAGATCTTGCGACAAAAAATTTGAACGTGGCTTCTTTTTTTTTTTTTTTTCCTGCATTCATCAGAGTACTTGACATCACGGATTTCTCCGTTGATGAACCATTTTTATATCCAAGTATTTTCGTCAAGTTTTGTGTGGGGAAAAGAAATATTTTATTGCAAAGTCTTTGACCAATGAAATAATGGGTTTGTTTGGATTGTAAATTATTTATCAAAATTTATTTGTTTGTATCATCATCATATTTTTAAATTGCTTTTTATTTCACATACATCACATAAAAAAGTATTATATTATTTTTTAAAAATTTTATTTCAAATAATTAACTCTCCAATACTTATTGGAAGCATAAAGACCCCACAATCTTATTTGGACTGTTTTTAATATAAAATTACTGGCTCATTTATCTTATTTGGAACATTTTCTTGGTTGAAAATTACCGATTAAATATGTCAGAGTTGGTCTTGACGGTGATAAAATTTCTTGGAAAGAAAATAAAAGAAGTGAGCTTTCCTTAAAAGGGCCAAAGCAAAACAGGAGACCGTGGCACACAGTTCTATTATTTGCTTTAGCCAGGAGGTTTAACTGTTTCGTAACTCGAGTATTGGGCAAAGCAACTGGAAATCTGAGTATGTACCATATCGACTTCAGTGACTCGGTACTTGAAGGCTTAAACCAAGCAAAACAATTACAAAAAGTCCTCAAGATTTCAGAGAATTTAGGCTTCTTTAATAACTCAATTTAACACTTAAATTTAATAGATTCACATATTCATATGTTTAAACATGTTTGCTAAAGAAAAATTGACCATTTGAATTAATTAAGTGCCACTGAATTTTGTAAATAAAACTTGCTCCCAAAATAACTTATTACTTGGCACTTAAAATGTATCAGATTTAATATTTAACGATTCAATAACTTAATAGATTTCAATTTCAGATTTCAGTTTTATCAAACATACCAAATAAGCAAATTTTCTATCAACGGATAAACTCGGGTACTAATTCGAAATCTAAACTCTTAAAGTAAAAAATAAAATAAAAATGTTGAATCATGGTTCCCGTATACCAGAATGTATTATATATATATATATATATGTTTTCTCATAGATTACATATACTTTTCTTTTCGTGTAATTACAACTAAGAGAACCTTTGTTTATGAAACCTAAACTACCTAGATCTTTTTTCCTTTTTCTTTTGTTTTTTGGTTCCTGAGATTAAACAAAGTAGATATTGTAATTTATTCTACCAATCTGCAAGAGTTAATACTTATAAGCTTCATTTTTCTTCTCAATCTTGTCTAGTCCGTAGTTGTATACTAGCTCAATCCACACCAAGTCCAATTTATAGCAATAAAAAGGAAAAAATCAATTTCAACAAGAGAAGCTAAGAGTTTCTAATAACCTGGTTTCCGATCAAAGGAAAGGTTGGATTGCTAGAAGTGGTATCAGCAAAACATTTATCACCACCTAAAGCACAACGATAAGCTTCTGTTCCAGCTTTAGCACTAACTTTCTGGTCATCCTTTGGGTTCTGATCATCTTCAGCAGCCCTTGTGTGCTTGAAAAACAACTCAAAGGCCAACTCAGAAAAGCTTCTTTTCATTTCACTGGATGCAGAGATGGGTAAAGGAGTTGGCTTTTGTGCAGCTTTTTTGTTCATTGATGATGGAAGGTGATCAGCTGCGAGGAATGTTACTTCGCTTACCAAAGAAATGAAAGGCAAGTGGAAGAGAGAGGGAGAAAAGAATGTAAAGTTGATGAATGATTTGTATAATAAAGGTTATGAAGAAGCAGACAAAAGAAAGTACCTTCGTGGGAAGACTTGAATGGAAAAGTTAGGAATCATCGCGTCAGATTGCTAAAAGTTGGAGTGTAATTTAGGTGAAAATCTGATGTGAAATAGCTGTAATCATGTGTTGCATGCCCCAATCAAAAGAAACGGTAAAAGGTTGGACTTCAAAAAAAAATTTCACCAAATTGGAAAAACGCCCTCCTAATTTTAGGTGATATATAAATCAGTCAGTCAGGATAATTTTAGGTGGTAAAACGGCTCAGATGAATATTCCAAAGTGTTAACAGTAAATTATAAGTAAGGTAGCTCAAGCAAATCCGACGAAGGGATAGAGCTGTTTAGCACACTCGACTCGAATGATTGTGCCCGAACCTCGCATGTTACTAGGCTAGATAGAGCTTGAATATATAGACAAGGCTCGATTTGATTTAATTTGATTTGATTTGACTGTGAGTTGAGTTTGCGTTTAGCATATTATTTGGAGCGATAATGTTGATACTTATTTAGGTTATCCTTTTAAGACTTGAAACAAATAAAAACATGATTCAAAAGTCAATTATGATTCAACCATTCTTAAGAGTTACGAGATCAATTGACTTGAAGGATAAAATTTTGGGCCAGGGCAATCTTCATAATGCTTGCTATGGATTCTGTAAGGAAAGGAAATAAAAAAATGTATAAATGCTAATGATAATCAGGTACATGATGTCCCAATAGCAGGACCATCAATCGGGTTTAAGTCGGACTTCCCACAAGTTTAAACTTGAATTAGAGAGATATTGAGGTTTCGAACTACTTTGAGCTCAATTCAAATTAATAATTGGTACATAATTATTATTGATATCTTATTGATGCATGTATAGGTAAACCCATAATCTTTATTAACTCCTTTCCCAATTTTTTAACAAGC
This sequence comes from Coffea humblotiana, assembly GCA_023065735.1. Taxonomy (NCBI): domain Eukaryota; kingdom Viridiplantae; phylum Streptophyta; class Magnoliopsida; order Gentianales; family Rubiaceae; genus Coffea; species Coffea humblotiana. The sequence goes on along the minus strand of JACYVW010000086.1, from coordinate 51,750 downwards.
TAGCACAGGTCTAGGGAGCATATTGGATTGGATGATAAGGGGGATTGCAAGTTAAAGATTGTGAATTCAAAATCCCCTAATTATCCAAAAAAAAAAAAAACTAGTGTGGAACCAGCTTCAACGGTTGATACCATGTTTCAAAAGTGACTATAGACAATGAAATTTTTATTAAATTTATCTAATCACGATAAAATTAGTATTAATTAAATTAAATATATTGAATTATGTCAAGTCCACATGGGCTTTAAAATAATGGTGTAATGTTGATTTAAATTAAAGCGATTAAATTAATTGATTGTCTACCGTTCCTAGTGTTCAAGGTCCGATTTACCTTCTCAAGTTTGATTGTTCACAAGTGATTAGCATATATTAGACATATTTTTAGTTAAATTTTAGCATGTGTTTTTAGTGTATTTTTAAGTTAAAATGGAAAAATTGAATTCCTTTATAGTTATTTTTCATACAAGTAGTGTTTCTTAATCAAAACATGTAATTTTATTAAATTTATCTAATCACGATAAAATTAGTATTAATTAAATTAAATATATTGAATTATGTCAAGTCCACATGGGCTTTAAAATAATGGTGTAATGTTGATTTAAATTAAAGCGATTAAATTAATTGATTGTCAACCGTTCCTAGTGTTCAAGTTCCGATTTACCTTCTCAAGTTTGATTGTTCACAAGTGATTAGCATATATTAGACGTATTTTTAGTTAAATTTTAGCATGTGTTTTAGTGTATTTTTAAGTTAAAATGGAAAAACTGAATTCCTTTATAGTTATTTTTCATACAAGTAGTGTTTCTTAATCAAAACATGTAAAAGTGTGGGTTAATATACAAATTTGTATTGTTTTTATAGGTTTTGGTATTTATGAATTGATTCAAATAAAAAAGAGTTTGACAATTTTGACACACTTTGATATTGTGGCTCTATTTTGAACTAAAAGCATCAGATTGAGATGGTTCTTTAGCCATTTTGAACCTAAAACATAACTCCACATTTTTTATGAGATATCAAAATCCAGTTCATGCATATTCCTATTCAAAAAGTCAAAATACAGTCAGACAAATTTATTGTCGAAAGTTGAAACAAGGGATTGACTAGTTAGAAGTATTTTGGTTATTGAACAACCTACAAATATCCAAATGAGATTATTCTTGATACGTTGGAATACTAACTCAAAGAGTTACAAATTCTATGCTCTGTGCAAGAGCTAATCTGGCTTTTAGCATTCAGAAAATTGTAGTTGAAATTATGTGACGCTCCCACTTCTCTCTAAGGCGAACTAAAGGGTATCCGCGGGACGCCTGCTCAACTCTCGCCAGGAGTCAAGGCAAAACAATTCAAACTTAACTATAAATATCCAACATTACAAGCCTAATTAAGAAAGTCGCTTCCATAACCAATATACAATGGTACACCATGAGTACAAAATGTATCAATCATCCCAATCTTACATTAAGATCTCAAAAGTTATATCAAATCCCCAATTTATACAACAATCCCAAGTCCCGCCAAGTACATTACAAATCCCAATACAAAAGTACATCAAAAAGGGATTTTCCTTAAGTTCACTCCGATCCATTCCTGTTAAGGAAAACAAATCTAAAGGGTGAGCAAAACGCTCGTGAGGCCAAGAAACACATATGCAAGCACACAGTCCAAGTAACAAGCCCAAATAATGAATAACGCAGTAATATGCAAGAAATTAGTAATTCGAGCAAGAATGTGTAACAGAAACAATTCAACGATATAGGAGCTCTCAGGAACTATTTTCCACTTGCGCGATCCAGAACCTCCACGAATTGACATTCCGTCAATCGGGTAGGCTTAGTCCGTAGAACTTCACTTATCATGTCCCCTTTCACTTTACATGCCCCTGTTATGGACCCGCCTGTCGTTTGTATTGGGCGATACTGCTTCGAGTATGCCAAGCAAGACCTCTCAATAGGCCAAGCATTTATTTTTCTCATGGTTCGCCAAGGAGCCCGACCAAGCCCATGCCGACTCGAGTCCGAGGTTAGCCAGTGAGAGTTGGGCGTCCCCCAAGCATGTTTGAGTGTCGAGGAGATTCACTCCAACGACGTATGCAGCCATAGCATACAATTTCATATCAAGCAAGCATTCAGCATATTCAAGCATTTGATAATTTCAAGCATTTCAAACATGAGTCATGTATTTTAAAAGAAAGCGAGTGCGATAAAGTACACATTCGGCTCCATTTTCAAAATATCAAGTCATGGATAACAAACAAGCATATATTAATTTCATATGAGTTCAAGTAGGCATGCACTTGACACTCACCAAGTTTCTCAAGTAGAAATGTCACTAGAGTTTCAAACGTTCACCGTTGGATCCTCTTGAAGGTCCTCGTGGGTGCCTGAGCAATTAAATAGTAATCCATCATTTAACCCTAATTATCAAAGAAGATCGTACACTTGTACAATCTAAGAAAATTCTCATGAAAATGGGCCCGATTTATACGTAAATCAAGGCTCAAAGGCATGGTTTCAAAGCATAAGAGAAATCAGGATTTCACCTTTGAAATCAGGTGTAAAACGTTCAAGTGTTATCGAGGAGGAAAGGAGAAATTGAAAACTCCATTTCCTTAAGTTTCAAAAATTTCAGATTTAAGAGGTATTCTTGCAAATATCATAACTCACTTTTCGTAAATCCAAAATTGGGAAACATTGGTACCGTTGGAAACTTCTTCCAATGTGCTAAAAATTTCTAGAAGACATTTTTCTATGATTCCTAACGGAAGATATTAAAAAATTAGCTCAAAATTGCTGTTCTAAGCTCGCAACGCAGTTTTGAGGTTGGTTTTTCGCCAACTTTGGAAAATCGGCAAAAAACACAGAATTCGATCTAGCCTTTGACTTTTGGAAATCAATTAGAGTTGCAAGCAAGGTTTAAAATCCAACAAATGGAACAAGAATTGGAGTTTTGAGTACCAAGATATAGTAGCTCAAAGTTGCTGAAAAATTGAGACACTTAGACAATTTTCCAGGTTGAAGTCATGAACTTTGGGACCTTGTTTGAGCATTGAAATGAACTCAAAATGACACCAAATTTCACAGTATTATACTAACATATGAGGGCTATCCCTTTACCAAATTTCATGGAAAAATTCGTTTGGGAAGCTAGTGAACAAAGTCAATAAAGTTTGCAAAATTTCTAAGGCAATCTGCCTTGCATTTGTGTTTTTCCCTTTTCCAAACATTTGGCCAATGAAAATTCTCAAACATCATCCCATTTATGAAGAAAAGGTCTAAGAAACATCCAAGGTGTAATTTGGTAGGTGATTACCACCAAGAAATTCGAATTAACAAGTCCCAAATCGAAGCTAAAGCTTTAACTAGCCAAAAGAGGGTTTTCTACCTCTGAGTCAGTTTTGGACGGCCACAAATCACTCAATTCAACTCAGAATTGAGCGTGGTCAGTGGCGTTGAAAACTAGATTCATAAGGCTACAATTTCTTGGAAGATATAATTTTAAAATAAGTCCACAACTAGCTCACATTTGAGCATTAAGTTGCTGCTCAAAACAGAGTTCTCTGTGAAAACGTAGAGCAGGACAGTTAGGTTCAGATGGTTTGTACGGATCACTCGGGTGGAATCAGAACGTGAATTTTATACCGTTGGAAATCTGGGAATGTCTAGTTTCCAGTGCCGCAAATGGAACTCAATTTCGACGTTGGAGCAAAAAGATATGGCCGAAACAAGAACACTGCCAGGGTATGGACGTGAAAATTTTCCAGGTTTACTAGCTTACGAAATTCCAACTTTTGGCCAACCAATTCATGGAATTTTTCAACGAAACTTTCTACACATCTCATACAACATGTAAACATCGTAACTAAGCCATTAGATCCACAAAAATTTGCCTTAAAGCTTACGAAATTCCAACTTTTGGCCAACCAATTCATGGAATTTTTTCAACGAAACTTTCTACACATCTCATACAACATGTAAACATCGTAACTAAGCCATTAGATCCACAAAAATTTGCCTTAAAGGTCACGAACATCAAAAGGGCAGAATCAGAAAGTTTCTCCCTTTCACTACCTTTGATCTTTCCTTCATAAACTCACTTAGTTCTACCAATTTAAGCACTAAACCAACATGAATATCATTAAAACTCATCAAATCAGCCCAACAAGTCAAAGTGGGAATTCATAGAGCCCACACAACAAATTTCACCATAATCCAAGCTACCCACATGATCAAATGAACTTATAAGTGCAATAGAACTTCTATAATTCAAGATTTGAAGGTTTAATCGTCACTTACTTTGCTAGATGTTCAAGGCAGAATTTTCGGCCCTCTTGAACGCTCAGAAAATCCGTGGAAAGTGAGCTCCTTTCTTAGCTAGATGTGATCTCCAAGTGATGAGTTAAGTACGGTTAAATTTTGGAGTGATTTGGTGAAGATTTGGATGAAGAAATGAGGTAGAATTTTGGAGAACTTTGGAGAGTTTTTTCTCTCCTTCTTGGCCGGCTGTTCTAGTGAGCAAGAGAGAGGGAATTGTGTTGAAATTAAGCTTCCTTAAGAAGCTAAAATGAGTGGCTAAGAAAGCTCCAAAAGTCAACTCTTTCTAGCGCGCACGCGCGCGTTTCGTGCTCGATTCCTCTCGAGTTCGTTTTACTTGTGCACTAAACCTCTAATGCACTTATATTCATACTCATATTATTCACTCTTAATAGTTTAGAAATAATTTCTAAAGTCCTCCAATTAGTCGCGCGCGCGAAAACTCAAACTTCCGATTTGCGCGCGATAAGGCGAAATTTCTAAGAAATTCTTATAACGATAGTATAACTAACTATCACTTGAGTATTTAAACTTAAAATTAACCACTTTAGGGCTAATGTACAAGTTTCCAATTTTCCAAACTTATTGTACTCTCGAATCGATTATTATATCCAAACGTGCAGTCACTATTTCACACTTAACGAGCTGTCAAAAATTAAATTTTGAACGAGTCACTTTAAAAATATAAGCAGCCATAGTTCAATGTATTTAGGTATAGAAAGGGTTAGAAAATAATATTTGGAATATTTGGCCAAATAAATAATTAAAGAAGCTAAAAATTTAGAGTTCAAAATAAGAAAATTTGCGAGTCCTCACATCCTCTCCCCCTTAAGAAAATTTAGTCCTCGAAATTTTACCTTGATTGGTGAACAGGTCTGGATACTTTTCTCGCATTGCTTTTTCAATCTCCTAGGTTGCCTCCTCTATTCCATGATTTCTCCAAAAAACTTTTACCAATAGTAATCTGTTTATTTCGTAATTCCTTCACTTTCCTATCTAGAAGCTTCAACCGGTTTTTTCCTCATAGGTTAAGGTCTCATCAATCTCAATACTTTCCGGTTGCAAAATGTGAGAAGAGTTTGGGATGGTAACTTCTTAAGTATAGACACATGGAACCCATATGAATTCGTGACAAGCTCGATGGCAAATCCAACTTATAGGCCACATTTCCTACACGTTAGTAACCGTATAAGGCCCCTACAAACCTCGGTTGTAATTTCTTTCCTTTCCCAGACATCAGACTTGGCCTTTAAAGGTGTAATGTTTAAGGAATATTTGATCTTCAATCGCAAATTCTAAGTCCTTCTCTGATTATCTGCGTAACTCTTCTGACGACTTTGAGCGGTTTGGATCCTTTGACGTACCAACTTTAATTTCTCATTAGCTTCCTCAATCCAGGTATGGGTAGTCGGATCTACGATCTTACGTTCACCAACTTCATCTCAACAAATCGGTGATCTACACTTCCGACCATACAGTGCTTCATACGGAGCCATTTGAATAGAAGAATGGAAGCTATTATTATAGGCGAATTCTACCAATGTCAAAAATTTACTCCAACTTTCCCCAAAATCTAAAAATACAAGTCCTTAACATATTTTCAAGAGTTTGAATTGTCCTTTCCGACTGTCCATGCGGTCTGGGGATGGTAAGTGGTACTAAAATTTCAATTTAGTCCCTAACACCTCTTGCATCTTTTGCCAAGAACTCGAAACAATATCTTGGATCTTTATCAGACACATATACTCACAGGTAATCCCATGTAACCTAATGATCTCATCCAAGTACAACTTAGCTAATTTCTCCAATGGGTATTTCATGTGATCGCAGAAAGTGAGCCGATTTGGTCAGTTCTATCCACTATCACCCAAATAGCATCATGGTCCTCTTTGTGTCCTTGGTAACCCTCGATACAAAATCATTGGTGACATTCTCCCATTTCCACTCCGATATCTCCAGAGATTGCAAAAGTCCCGATGGTCTCTGATGTTCAGCTTTTCACTTGTTGAACAAGCCAAACAAGTTTGGACAAATTGAGCAATTTCCTTTTTCATACTCTCCATCAATACATCTCTTCAAATCTTGGTACATTTTATTCCCTCCAGGAGTGTACCGTAAACTTCGATCGGTGTGCCTCTTCTAGAATTTCTTTCTTAAGCTCTTCATCTTCGGCACCATATCCAATTTCGAAACCTCAAAATACCACTTGATCCCAAGTTAAAATCCAACTTTTCTCCATTTTCGACTTTCTCCACCCAATTTTGCACTTCAGGGTCCTTTTCTTGAGATTCCTTGATACCGTTCCAAACAAATGACATTCACTACAATAGTTTCCCCAAAATTACTTTTTCTCGGACTCAAGTTTAGGATTCCAATAACTAATTTCCTCCAACAAGTGTAATTCCTCAGTTCATCAATGCCGGCCACTTGTACTTGTTTGACTCAAAGCATGCGGCCACTACATTAACTGTTCCCTGGATGGTACTTTATCGTAACAATCAATAGTGTTTCAAAAAATTCCATCCATGCTACAGTTGTCTCAAAAATTCAAACTTCCCTTGTTGCAGAAAACAAATACTTAAGACTTTTGTGATCGTAAAAAACCTCAAATATCACTCCATTACAGGTAATGTCCTCCATTTCTTCAGAGCAAATACTAAGCTGTTAACTCCAAATCCATGAGTCGGATAATTTCCTTCAATGCGGTTTCAAAATTTCCTAAAGGCAATACGCTTATTACTTTTGTGCTATTTTTGCATTAAAACACATCCTAAGCCCTTCTTTAGATACATCTGTGTAGACACAAAACTATCCTTCCCATTCGGCAGAGCTAACACAGGCGCTCTTGTCAAACGTCTTTTCAACTCCTGAAAACTCTCTTCACACTTAGAACTCCAAATAAACTTTCCATTTTTCTTGGTCAACTCAGTCATGGGTCCAGCAATTCTAGAAAAATCTTGGATAAATCTCCGGTAATACCCTGCTAGTCCTATGAAACTTCGAACCTCAGTAGGATTTTCCGGTCGTTTCCACTTTGAAACAGCTTCAACTTTGGCTGGATCCACTTTAATCCCATCCTTAGAAATTATGTGCCCCAAGAAAGTCACTTCTTTTAACCAAAATTCACACTTACTAAACTTGGCATACAATTGGTGTTCCCTCAGGGTTTGCAAAACAATTCTCAAGTGTTTCTCATGATCCTCCACATTTTAGAGTACACCAATATATCATCAATGAATACTACCACGAATTGATCCAAATAAGGCTTAAAAACCCTATGCATTAGATCCATGAAAGCAGCAGGGGCATTCGTCAATCCAAATGGCATTACTGCAAACTCAAAGTGTCCATACCTCGAGTTAAAAGCAGTCTTGGGTATATCTTTCTCCAAAATCCTCAATTGATAATAACCCTGTCTCAAATCCAACTTGAGAATACTACCGCCCTTGCAATTGGTCAAACAATTCATCAATGTGGGGCAACGGGTACTTATTCTTAATGGTAACATCATTCAAGCCTCGGTAGTCTATACACAACCTTAAACTCCCATCTTTCTTCTTAACAAACAAGACTGGGGCTCCCCAAGGTGAATCACTTTCCCTTATAAAACCCCGTTCCAACAAGTCCTGCAATTGTAATTTAATTCCTTCAATTCGGCTGGAGCCATCCGATATGGCGTCTTAGAGATAGGTGCTACTCCCGGATCACATCAATCTTAAAGGCTATTTCCCTTTCCGGGGGTAAAGACTCTAATTCCTCAGGAAAAACATCTGGATAATCTTTTACTACAGGCATGTCCTCCAATCTCACCTTATCACTAGGAGTATTGAGAAAAGCCAAATATCCTGAGCTCCTTTACTTAACATTTTTCTAGCTCGGATTCCTGAAATAAGTGCAGATGAAGCTAATCTACCCCGTATGTCCATTTCAAGGTTGCCTCTCCCGGAATGCACAATTCTACTATCTTTGTCCTGCAGTTCAATTGGGCATTATAACGGGCTAGCCAATCCATTCCTAGATCGCATCATATCCCTTAATCGCCAAACCTATCAAATGCCAATAATTTCGTTCTCCAACCCAAATTTCACAATCTCTATACATCAAGTTAGCGATTAGACTTTGATCCCCAGTAGGCGTTTTAACCTCCAAGTCATATGGTAACTTAATTGGCTTCAATTCTATCCCATTCATGAAATTAGGGTTTACAAAAGAGTGTTGCACCCGGATCAATTAAAACCCTAGCTAAACGGTGAAAAATTGGAATTGTACCTTCACCACCTCAGTCGCATCCGGTATCTGCTGATGATCCAGTGCATAAACCCTAGCCGGTACTTTGGTCGGCTTCCTCCAGCACTGGTTTGCTTAGAAGTTGACTTTTCTGGTCTTGAGTGTTACCTCCTATCCTTGGCGCCTTTGGACAACTTGCAACTTGGTGTTCGGTACTACCACACATCAAACACTTTCCAGACTTCCTCCAACAGTCATTCTCAGAGTGATTGGGTTTACCACAATACCCACAAGTGACTTGAGGGGTCACAGCCGAACCAGTAGAAGGCTCCTTTTGGGTCGGCCCACTACGACCTCCTCTAGATAAAGTCCCTCGAACTCCAGCAGTCCTTATTCCTCCCATTCCTCTCCCAGTTTTGGAAGGCTGAGTATTCTTACTAGTCTGTCCAGAAGTACGACTAGAAAAGTTCCTCTTCCTATTGTGAAAGTCTCTCACTTGCATTCTTGCACTTTCAACCCTTTGCGCTTTCTCTAAAGTCTCAGTAAATGTAGAGATTTGGGCTGCGGCCAACCCTCCTGGATTTCCACATTAACCCTTGTATAAATCGCCTTATCCGTTTTCGCTCATTTATCACCAATTCAGGGGCATATTTGGAAAGTTTAGTGAATTTCCCTTCATACTCCGCTACACTAAGGGTCCCTTGTTTCAACTTAATGAATTCATCCTCCCTCTTTTCTTGGATTAAGGGCGGAAGAAATTTCTCATTAAATTCCCTCGTGAAGTTCTCCCAAGTCCAAGGGGTTTGGTTCTCTCCCACTTTCCTTTATCAGATCCCACCAAGCACGTGCTATTCCTTCAAATTGAAATGCAGCAAAATTCACTCGCCTATCCTCAGTATAATCTAAGGCAGCAAATATATTAGTCATTCTCTCCAACCAATTCTCTGCTACCTCAGGATCGGGTTCACCAGTAAACTTAGGCGGGTTGAATTTCAAGAACCTCTCTAAGGCTCTATCCTCTCCTCTATCCTGTCCCCCAGGTTGGTTGAGCGGTGCAGGACCTTGCCTATCCGCTAAGCGTTCTAGGATATCAGTCATCCTATTAATGGCAGTAGCCACTTGATTTCCCTCTATATTTTCCTGTCCCTGGGCGGTCTAGTTGCCGATCCCTGGTCATTCCCATGAGGTTGGGCTTATCTAGTTCCTCGCCACGGCCTCGACCACGTCTTAGTCCTTCCATTATTCTAGACGTGCATAGTGCAAGAAATAAATCAATTATATAAAAGAAATCGGAACAAGAACCAAGCAAGCAAACATTGGAGATAATAATAATTTACATTCATTAATACTTCAAGTTCATACAGTTAGCAGGTAAAGGGGGCAATCACAAAAATATACCACGTAAGTGTCATAAGAGTACTTTTAGTCATACAAGACTAAAGTAAAACAAGTGCCTCAAAAAGAAGGCCACACAGTCATGCAAAATATAATGGTCTCAGCACTCACATCACCCCAACTAACCTAGCTATCCCAGTCAAAAGGGTCAAAAGAGTCAAAAGAGGGTCAACCACTAGAGCCTAGTCCACAGTAGGACTACCAGAGGGAACCTCCTCCTCAGGATCCTCCTCTGGATCCTCCTCCTCATCAGAGGTCTAGACTACATCCATCACCTCGTCCACTAGCCTAGTGGCATCAGTTAAGATCCCGGAACCCCGATCACGGACCTCCTGACCTAGACTAGTAAGTCGAGCCCTAGTACTCTGGAGCTCCTCACGAACAACGGCAGCAGTAGCCACCTCTGTGAGAACCCGAAAAATTTTCACATTTTCAAGTATTATTTTATTTCTTTGCCTATATTTTATCCTATCCTTTGAAAATATTAAATGTTTTGTACATTTTACAAGTAAGTACAATTTTTAAATCATTTTCCTAGTATAAGTTAGTGTACGTAACTTGAAGTGCATTTGTTCGATGTGGGGCCCGCTAGTGCGATATAATTTTGCCGATTAAGTGATGAAGTATTAAGTGACATTATTTTCCAAGGTGCTAGGAGATGATTAGAGGTTAATTAGGTAGACTAACCATTGGAAGAGAGAAGATAAGCTTGGAACATTCAAGAGGCCACGTGTCGCGATCCGATTGGTGGTTGGACTTGACCAAATTCTTTTCACCTTTACTAAAACCAAATTTTGACCAATTTCATCCCATTTTTCCTTGCTCTTGGCTGGCCCTTTGGAGGAGAAAAACAAGAGAGAGCTTCTTCAATTTCTAGCTCCAACCTTGGTCAAATCTTGAGTTCCAACCGATCAAATCGCAAACCCTTCCATAGGAGTGCTAACTAAGGAGGATTAAAGGCTTTGGTGGAGTTGATTTGGAGAAAGAAAGTCCAAGCTACCATTTTCTTTGAGGTTTTGAGGTAAATTGCTAAGAACATCCTTCTTTGGTTCCAATAGTTGCAAATTAGTGGCTTGTGGTTGCCACTTTGGTGGTTTTGTGCATTAATTCTTGGTTATAAGTGGTGAGGTGTGGATTTTCGGTTTTCTTAGAAAATTTTCTGCCCTGTCTGACCAGTGTTGTTCGGCCATGATGGGGGCCGAATTGGACTTAGCTCAAAACATGAAAAGTTGTAGAGAATTGAATGTAGATTAAGCCTGTAACATTTCAGCTCAATCGGAGCACTGTAACCTGTGAAATGACTATTTTACCCCTGCTTCCCTGTTTCTGTCCGAGAATGATAATCAGCATCTGTAATTGGCTCTTTTGGCTGGGAAGATGAATGAATTAGCTTTGGATGCCTTCTTAAGAATTGTAGCCTTGTATCTTAGATTTTGAATGGCTTTGGAATCAATGGAATCGGAGTTGTGTGTACTGAGATATGACTGAATAAATCAGGACTGCTAGTTGAATTTCACAGTGAGCTTTGAACTGGAATATCTGGGTTTGTTTGGGTAAATTTGACTAGGTTAAGTTGAGAACTGGGTTGCGGTATCTTCATAAGAATTGTAGAGCTATGTTTTAGCTTCGAAATGGTATAAAGTTTACCTCAATCCGATAGGTGTAGCTTCGGTTGTGACCAATACGCTAAAAGATGTCAAACCTGTCATTTTGTTCCTTGTCTTAAACCATAATCCCGATTCCTTTTCTAGTTTGGTTTTGTAATTGAATGACTTTTAGCCTTTTTAACGGCTATTGTAATGAGATTATTTGTATGTGATTTTGGGGGCTGATTGAGGAAAATAATGAAGCCATAAATGGCTGGAAATTTGGTAAATACAAAGGGCGTGCTGCCCAAATTTGCACTCAAATGGCGATTTCAAATTTTAAGGGCAGACACAAGTTTTACAGCTATTTTACTCATGTATTTTGGACTAAATGCACTCTTTTTATTTCCAAAATCATACTTATACATTGTACTATTAGTTATTCGGATTTTCTTTGATAAATCAAACATTTTGATGGTTGAACCATAATACTTTCTCATGATTATTTTAGGGTTTCTTGGTGACTAAAGTTGAGATCCGGAGGGATACTTTGGACGTTATTTTGCTTATTTTGGTGAGTGTTCTATATACGCTTTATTTCTAATGACTATGTGAACTATTGTGACTATTTGGATTGTTGCTTTAATACGTGATTGATGTATGTTATGTTTCCAAAATGATTTTTGCTAGGCGAGTGTGTACTTTATCGCACTCGACCTAAATGAACGTGAACTTTCAATGATTGAATGATTAAATGTTACTTGTGCATGAATGTAAGCCTTCTGGCTGAACTGGGCCCTTGCCCTTTGTTACTGGTCGACTCGAGCCAGAAGCGGACTCGGTCGGGCGATTAGTGACCCTGGGTGAATGTTGGTATACTCGAGTATGACCACGACGTTGGCGGAGCGTGGGAATGAAATGAATGAACGAACGACAAGAAAATGAAGGAGTTTTCACTCACAAACAATGTTTTAATGATCGGAGAAATAAGGAAAATATTAGGCGAATGAATGAACGAACGAACGAACGAACGAACGAATAGCTCCTCGTGAGCATGTATCCTTTTATTGTATGTGTTACTATTGCTTTATATCGTAAATGTTATCTGGATTACTCGTTATAACATGCTTAATGTCCTTGTTTAACTGCTTGGTTGTGTATATAGAACCTCGCTGGGCTTTTAGCTCATACCACGCCTTTTGTTTTCCTTACAGGGGTTGCAAGTATGGGCGAGAGATCTGTATAGAATAGAATAGTCTAGTTTTTGATTTTGCATTGTTTTGTTTTGGCTTTTGCACTCGCTCTAGTGCTTGGATAGAGTTGGTTGTATTGAGAAAGTTAGATCTTTGGTTACATTTGGGACTGTACTTCTGGTTGAGATTGAAATGAATGTAAATATATGTTTCCAGGTTGAGAATTGTTTTCTGTTTATCCTCGAGGTGTTATCTTTTTGTTTGGAGTGAGTGATCGAGTCCTGGCGAGAGCTGGGCAGGCGGTCCGCCGAACCCTTTGGTTCGCCTTAGGGGGAGGTGGGGCTGTCACAACCTCACCCTTAATAACCTTCTCAAGCTCAGCGATTTTCTCACCTTGAGCTCCCACCATCTGCCTAACTCATCCACCTCAGCCTGCAAGTCTCGGTTAAGGTCTATCAACTGACGACGCTCGTCGTCCAAGGCTAGCACCAAATAGCTCGGGTAGGCAAAAGTCAACCTACACGGACATCGGGGATATCTAGTGGCAGGTGAGTATCGCACTCGAGCTCCTCCACCAAGAGTTCGGTAGTAAATGGGTCTAAGAGACTCTACATGTCCGTTACCATTAGCATGACCATTCACATGGCCATTCCCATTAGCTGCGGGACCTCCATTTCCATTTTCCATCCCTGCAAAACAATTACACTTTTCAGGTTAGAAACTTAATCAATAACTCGCATGAATGTCGCTTACGGCATGCCTAACTTAACCACTAACTTGCCCAAGTATCACTTGATATCTCACTAAGTCATTCTATCTCAAGTCTTAAAGGTAGAGTATCTAGTAGGTCTCCCATATAGATCTCTAACCTAGTGCTCTGATACCAACTGTGACGCCCCCACTTCTCCCTAAGGCGAACCAAAGGGTATCCGCGGACGCCTGCCCAACTCTCGCCAGGACTCAAGGCAAAACAATTCAAGCTTAACTATAAATATCCAACATTACAAGCCTAATTAAGAAAGTCGCTTCCATAACCAATATACAATGGTACACCATGAGTACAAAATGTATCAATCATCCATCTTACATTAAGATCTCAAAAGTTACATCAAATCTCCATTTATACAATAATCCAATCAGCCAAGTACATTAAAACCCAAACAAAAGTACATCCAAAAGGGGTTTCCTCAAGTTCACTCCGATCCATCCTGTTAAGGAAAACAAATCTAAAGGGTGAGCAAAACGCTCGTGAGGCCAAGAAACACACATGCAAGCACACAGTCCAAGTAACAAGCCCAAATAATGAATAAAGCAGTAATATGCAAGAAATTAGTAATTCGAGCAAGAATGTGTAACAGAAACAATTCAAGGATATAGGAGCTCTCAGGAGCTATTTTCCACTTGCGCGATCCAGAACCTCCACGAATTGACACTCCGTCAATCGGGTAGGTTAGTCCGTAGAACTTCACTTATCATGTCCCCTTTCACCTTACATACCCCTGTATCGGGCCCGCCTGTCGTTTGTATTGGGCGATACTGTTTCGAGTATGCCAAGCAAGACCTCTATAGGTCAAGCTTTTGTTTTTCTCATGGTTCGCCAAGGAGCCCGACCAAGCCCATGCCGGCTCGAGTCCGAGGTTAGCCAGTGAGAGTTGGGCGTCCCCCAAGCATGTTTGAGTGTCGAGGAGATTCACTCCAACGACGTATGCAGCCATAGCATACAATTTCATATCAAGCAAGCATTCAGCATATTCAAGCATTTGATAATTTCAATCATTTCAAGCATGAGTCATGTATTTTTAAAAGAAAGCGAGTGCGATAAAGTACACACTCGGCTCCATTTTCAAAAATCAAGTCATGGATAACAAACAAGCATATATTTAATTTCATATGAGTTCAAGTAGGCATGCACTTGACACTCACCAAGTTCTCAAGTAGAAATGTCACTAGAGTTTCAAGCGTTCACCGTTGGATCCTCTGAAGGTTCTCGTGGGTGCCTGAGTAATTAAAATAGTAATCCATCATTTAACGCTAATTATCGAAGAAGATCGTACACTTGTACAATAATTAAATCATGAAAATGGGCCCATTTATACGTAAATCAAGGCTGCAAAGCATGGTTTCAAAAGCATAAGAGAAATCAGGATTTCACCTTTGAAATCAGGTGTAAAACGTTCAAAGTGTTATCGAGGAGGGAAAGGAGAAATTGAAAACTCCATTTCCTTAAGTTTCAAAAAATTTCAAGATTTAAAGGGGTATTCTTGCAAAATTCATAACTCACTCTTCGTAAGTCCCAAATTGGAAAACTTGGTACCGTTGAAACTTCTTCCAATGTACTAAAAATTCCTAGAAGAATGTCTATGATTCCTAACGGAAGATATTCAAAAATTAGCTCAAAATTGCTGTTCTAAGCTCGCAAGGCAGTTTTGAGGGTTTGTTTTTCGCCAACTTTGGAAAATCGGAAAAAATCACAGAATTCGATCTAAGCCTTTGAATTTTGGAAATCAATTAGAGTTGCAAGCAAGGTTGAAAATCCAACAAACGGAACAAGAATTGAAGTTTTGAGGCACCAAAGATATAGTAGCCTCAAAGTTGCTGAAAAATTGAGACACTTAGAACAATTTTCCAGGTTGAAGTCATGAACTTTGGGACCTTGTTTTGAGCATCTAAATGAACTCAAAATGACACCAAAATTTCGCAGTATTATACTACCATATTGAGGGCTATCCCTCTACCAACTGTTCATGGAAAATTAGTTTGGGAAGGCTAGTGAACAAAGTCAAATAAAGTTTGCAAAATTTCTAAGGCAATCTGCTTGCATTTGTGTTTTCCCTTTTCCAAAACATTTGGCCAATGAAAATTTCTCAAACATGCATCCATTTAGTAGAAAGGTCTAAGAAACATCCAAGGTGTAATTTGGTAGGTGATTACCACCAAGAATTCGAATTAACAAGTCCCAAATCGAAGCTAAAGCTTTAAACTAGCCAAAAGAGGGTTTTCTACCTCTGAGTCCAGTTTTGGATTTTCGGTCACAAATCACTCAATTCAACTCGGAATTGAGCGTGGTTGGTGGCGTTGAAAACTAGATTCATAAGGCTACAATTTCTTAGAAGATATCATTCTCCAAAATAAGTCCAAAACTAGGTCACATTTGAGCATTAATTGGCTGCTCAAAACAGAGTTCTCTGTGAAATCGTAGAGGCAGGACAGTTCAGGTTCAATGGTTGGTACGGATACTCGGGTGGAATCAGAAATGTGCATGTTATACCGTTGAAATCTGGGAATGTCTAGTTTCCATTGCGATGAACAGAACTCAATTTTGATGTCGGAGAAAAAAAGATATGGCCGAAACAAGAACACTGCCAGGGTATGGACGTGAAAATTTTCCAGGTTTACTAGCTTACGAAATTCCAACTTTTGGCCAAACCAATTCATGGAATTTTCAACGAAACTTCTACACATCTCATACAACATATAATAATCATAACTAAGCCATTAGATCCACAAAAATTCGTCCTTAAAAGGTCACGAACATCGAAAAGGGCAGAATCGGAAATTTTCTCCCTTCACTACCTTTGATCTTTCCTTCGTAAACTCACTTAGTTCTAACCAATTTAAGCACTAAACCAACATGAATATCATTAAAACTCATCAAATCAGCCCAACAAGTTAAAGTGGGAATTCATAGAGCCCACACAACAAATTTCACCATAATCCAAGCTACCCACATGATCAAATGAACTTATAAGTGCAATAGAACTTCCATAATCAAGATTTGAAGGTTTAATCGTCACTTGCTTTGCTAGATGTTCAAGGCAGAATTTTCGGCCCTCTTGAAGCTCAGAAAATCCATGGAAAGTGAGCTCCTTTCTTAGGCTAGATGTAATCTCCAAGTGATGAGCTAAGTACGGTTAAATTTTTGGAGTGATTTGGTGAAGATTTGGATGAAGAAATGAGGTAGAATTTTGGAGAGCTTTGGAGAGTTTTGCTCTCCTCCTTGGCCGGCTGTTCTAGTGAGCAAGAGAGAGAGAATTGTGTTGAAATTAAGCTTCCTTAAGAAGCTAAAATGAGTGGCTAAGAAAGCTCCAAAGTCAATCTCTCTTTCTCGCGCACGCGCGCGTTTCGTGCTCGATTCCTCTCGAGTTCGTTTCACCTTGTGCACTAAACCTCTAATGCACTTATATTCATACTCATATTATTCACTCTTAATAGTCTAGAAATAATTTCTAAAGTCCTCCAAATTAGTCGCGCGCAGCGAAAACTCGAACTTCCGATTTGCGCGCGATAAGGCGAATCTCTAAGAAATTCTTATAATGATAGTAATACTAACTATCAACTTGAGTATTTAAATTGAAATTAAACCACTTTAGGGCTAATGTACAAGTCTCCAATTTTTCAAACTTATTGTACTCTCGAATCGATTATTATATCGAAACGTGCAGTCACTATTCACACTTAACAGAGTTTTCAAAAATTAAATTTTGAAACGAGTCACTTTAAAAATATAGACAAGCCATAGTTCAAAGTATTTAGGTATAAAAGGGCTAGAAAATAATATTCGGAATATTTGGCCAAATAAATAATTAAATAAGCTAAAAATTTAGAGTTCAAAAATAAGAAAATTTGCAAGTCCTCACAAATTAATCCAAAATAAAGCAACATTAAAGAATGATGCAAAAAGTGCAAAGCTGCAAAAGAAGTAGATCCATGAGGCAATATACCAAATAAACCTCACGAATCCCTAAAGTATTGTTGCAAGTTGTTCACAACTCACACTCGTTTTCACACTATTTTGTTGGACAGATTTCTCTAAAGAAATACCGCCGGTTCCAGCTAAACTTGCCTTGAAAAAGTGAAGAACAACATTATGAGTACATTTCTTCTCAAAAAATATCTATAAATATCCCCTTTGTATCTCATTGATTGTAGCATATTGGAGTACAGGATGATGAAATAGAATAAAATAGAAGTAGAGGTAGAACTGGTTAACTCCAATTTCATATTGTGAGTTTCTTTATTAGTTTAAAAGCTTTGAGAAGAAAGTGAGAACACTCTTGTGCTTTGCTTATTTGAGAGATCAACTTGTGAAGAAATTCCAGGAATTCAATCCTCAAGACATTGAATATGAATTATTCTTCCTAAATTTTGTTTCTTGTTCTTAGTTGTCATGGTTTGTTACAAGTTTGTTTCATACTTAGATGTTTTTAATATAATATCTAACTAAATTTTTTTTACCTTCTAGGGAGAAGACGAACTTCTTGTAGTTTTGATATGAAGTAGTTAAGGAATGATTATACTTTTTTATGATTTATTAGTTTGAGAACTTGTACTTATACTTTATAGTTGTTTGGCCAGCAACTATGAATGATGTTGTAATTAATGAGCAATGAAAGTTGCTTTTAAATAGATCTAAATTCTTAAACACTAACCTTATTCTCAAGAAAGTAGTGAATAATGGTTGGTTGGATTCATGCAATAACTTTGTTCAACTTATTTAATTTGTTTCGTACCTTTTCTCTATAAAAATAGGTGAAGGATCATTCAAGAAGATTTCTCTTAAAAATAATCATTGGCGAAAGCGATGACATGTATTGGAAGTTATTGCTTGACAAATCATGGAAACATAAGCATAATCACCTTAACAAATTTCTAATTTTGACACAACAAAGGGATTCTAATCCCTAAGATTGTCTCATTTAATCTTTAAACAATTTTAATCTGACTTATTCTTTACTTTTATTTCTTTTCTTGTGACCTACCGCTTATATGTTAGTTCTACCATCGAATAGCCAATTTTATATTTATTGCTTATACTATATAACCAGTCGTACCGCCTAACTAACTTCCAAGTTCCTATGGGATTGCCAACATATTATCTCTATACTCAATAAACTTATGTGATTGCCACATCCTAAGTTCCTATAGGATCGACACCTATTATCTCTATACTCAATAAACGAATCGTACACTTGCGCAAAAAAGGGTAATTAGTTTTTAAAATTTGTAATGAGTACAAAAACCCTAACAATTTTTTGGCATCATTGTCGGAGATTTAAGTGCAACACTAGAATTAAAACTGTTAGACCCGAAAACAATCTAAGAGGGGGGTGAATTAAGTTGATTAAAAACTAATCAAGTTAAACGGCACTTTTTGTTTAATATGAAATTTACCCTCTTTTCTAAGTGATCACACAGTGAATCAATCAATAACAAAGCAATGTCACTTGAGAGTAGAAAAATAAACAATTAAGATTCACAAGATGTTAAGTAAAAAGGGAAGAATTGCAAACCAATTGACTACCAAGCTCTTCTTGAACTTGAAAATCAAATAACAGAACAAGTTTCTTCAAATTGATGAAATACAATCAATCTTGTGTACAAAGAAAGCCTCACTTCTTCCTTAGCCCAAGTTACACTCGGTCAAATTAGGAAATTTTACTATCTCTCAGGATAACCCGTACAAATCTATACTATTGAAGTATTTTCTCATAAATGAAAAGTTTACACAAGTCTTACACCATAAAGAGTACAAATGTTCTTTGAAGAGTGTTTTCTCACTAAAACTACTCTTAATCTCTAGTATTTTTAGAGTGTAAATGTTCTTTTAAGTTTCTCACCATGCACTATTTATATGAGACGAAAAGTTGCTTCATTAATATTTCCCAACGGATAGAAGGCAGTTGAAGAGTCAACTAGCCGTTGGGCGTGTCAGACATCCGATACTTCCGATACTTGCGTCTGAAAGCGGGTAAAGAGTTTGAAAATCTTTTTCAATTCTTTCGGACATACGGTACCTTTGATGCTTGTGTCCGAAAGCAGACCGAGAGTTGGAAGAAATATCTTAATTCTTTCAGACATCCGGTGATGGAGTTCTTCGTGCGTCTGAAAGTAGGCAGAGAGTTTGAACGATTATTTCAACTCTTTCGGACATCCAGTGAGGATGTTCTGTGTCCGATATGATCTGCACTGTTTATCGGATATCTGGTATTGTTTTTGCGAGCGTCCGACAGCTTTCATCTTCCTTTATCTCTTTCAATTGCTCTTGTTCTTTGAATCAAGTTGCTTCATAGTTGAAAGGATTTCTTATTGAAAAGATATTAGTATTATCCAATTATTTTGTAAACATCAAAAGACAGGGACCAAAATCAACATTCTCCCCCTTTTTGATGATGACAAAACAATGGATGAAAAGAAAGGAAAAAAATGAGCATAAGCTCCCCTTACTCATCGCATCCAAAACCTTTAAGTACCAACTCATATCAGAAGAGCTCCCCCTCAGAAGAACTCCCCCTTATACATAACATCCATTTCTCCCACTTTTTGTCATCATAAGATGAGAGAGTAAAATTCAACAACTAAAATCCATTACATAGCAGTCATAACACTAAAATCCAGCAACCAATATCAGCCAAAAAACAGAAAATAATACCAAAATCCAACAATGTCAATCAAAATACATTAGCCATTCCATTAGAATCCATCAATGTCAATCAAAATCAGTCAGATCAATTAACATTCATACCAAAAACACTAGAGAGATCTATTAGTACAGAGCACTAGAAATATCAAAAGAAAAATTACAAAAGACCAAGTAAATGAATCTTAATATGAAGTGCAAATGCCCCTAGAGTGTCTAAATTGTGATCTTAGATGATCCGGGTCTTCTTCTTGCAAGACGAAACTGAGAGGAATCCAACTCATTTTCAGTCTCTTTATCATCTGCTTCACAGTCCTCAGTAGCTGGAGTCTTACCTTTGTCTGAAGTCGAGGGATCATGAGGAGTGGGCTGAGAGTTGGAGGCATGGACTTCAGCAATGGGAAGAGTGGACTCAGTTTGTGACTCCTGTTGATGTGTGTGTTCTTTCTCTTGTGGGACAGGAGTGGACTCAGTTCATGGCTCCTTTTGAATATATGTTTCTTCCTCTTGTGGGACTGGAGGCATAAACAGATTTCTTATCCAAGAATGTAACTTGTTGGTCAAGTGTCATGGTCATTATTAGACCATCTTCAAGGAGAACGACATGTTGTTTGAGTTCCTCAAGTAGGCAAATGACTTCATGATTGGAGGAAATGGGTTGAGTGGAGGATTTTCGAGAATGAATGGAAAAGGGTGAAGTGACACGAGACTTTTTGGAAGGTTTAGGAGTGACTGAGGCTTCATGATGACTTTTGGTTCTAGATTTCAAGACAGATTCCTTATAACACAAGTGGCCATCAAAAAATCTGATATTTTTTCTCTCAAAATATGATTTGGTGAAAACAGAAGATGAACTTTCTTTTGAAGATATTCCAGTGAAAGGAATTTTGAAATGAGCAAAAATTGGAATTAAAAACTTTTCATAGGAGAGTTTCCTATGCCTGTCAGTGCTTAGTTTTAGCAGAAATTTGCACATGACAAAATCAAAATCAATTTTGATTTTTCCAATAAAGCAATAAAACAAATAAAGTTCCATTTTTTTGGCATCAGTCCTATGACCATCAATAGGAATCAGCAGATTTGAAATGATTGTAAAAAATAATCAGATTTTGAGAACTAAAATTCTCCAATTTGGCCTTTAGTTTTTCAACATGAAAATGGTGATAAGTAGTTGGAAATTTTTCATACGAAAAATTTTTATAATTTTACTACGACAGCCATCTTCAATTTTTGGTTTTCAAAACTAGATTGACAACATCAGGAGTAAGAAGAATGTTAATGCCATTGACACGAGAGACAATTTTAATATGAGAACTACCTTTCTTAAGATTGACAAAGAACTGGTATAGCATTTCAAGGTAATATATGTTGGGCAGAAATAGAATATGAGACCATTTTTGAAATTCGAAAAGCTGAAGAACAGAGTCTAAATCAAGCTTACGGAATTCAGAGGGAATGATGGTTCTTTGCGTGATGAAGTTTTTTTGTGAAATCCATTCAAACATGTTTCTGGCATCATCATCGATGAACTTGGACAATGTGATGGGCTGTTACTCAGTTTGATCAATACGTTTTCTTTTTCCACTGCGTTTCTCAGACTCACGAGCAATGTTTTTAAACTCGGATCAGCCAGTGAACCGGAGAGGGGGCCGGTTCGCCGTTCGACCGGTCCGACTGGCCAGTTCATTGGTTCTCTTTTTTTTTTTTGCAACTTGATTGCTAAATACTTCATGGGTCTTCACTCTACAATTGCATTTGACAGCTGATGTATAGTCTAACATGGTTATTGATAACTTAAGTTCCTAAAATGCATTTACCAACATAATTTAAAACTAAATTTAAATTGAGATAATAATAAATTTTCTAAAAGTTATACATGAAACTCCAAAAAATTGTAAAATTATAATAGTAGATAGTACAATTATCACAAGACAAACGACATCTCTATCATGGACTAGTTGAAAATTTTCTTTTGATAAAATTTTTCGAATATTTGTACTAAATCATTTGCAAATAGAAATAGAAACAAAAATTTTGAAAAGGAAAAAAATTAAACTCATCAAAATGAAAAACTCTTATGAAAGTTAAAGCTTCCAACTTGCTTATAAATTAACTGAGATTTATAACTTGATGATAATGGGGAAGGCTTGAGAAAGATTTTGTCATGGGTATTTGATTTGGAGGTGGAAAGGTTACAATGAAAAAAATGAAAAAAAAAAACAAGAGAAGAAGTAGAGACAGAGAATCAAGGATAAGGAAAACAAAAGCAAAATGTGTTGTTTGGTGTCCGTGTCTTAGTGCTAGAGTTTTCTTTTGTTTAATTAAATTTTAGTTTTTAACTTAAGATAAATAGCATTGTACACAAGAAAAAGCTTGTCCTGTGAACATAGTCCAATGGTAGCAAGCCTTTGATGTGATTGTGGAGACTTGGGTTCGAATCCCAGGAGCTCCATTCTTATTATTGGTTTAAAATTTGGGTGAATATTTGAAAATTTTAAAAAATCGCCAGTTTACGGTTCGAACGGTTTGCTCGGTTTTCAACGGTTTTTCATTACCTTGTGGCTTTAACATTAGATCGGACCAGTGACATGTTCGGTTCGCGGTCCAACCGGTCGAATCGGCCGGTTCAGTCAGTTTCTGAAAGCACTGCTCACGAGTCGATTTTCTAGTGGACGGCGCCACAGTTTCTTCATCTCTGAATCTAGTTGTACGTCCGGTGCCAGAAGAACCACCTCTCAATCATACCATGGTGAAATATAGGATGATTTTCTTGGCAGAATATGATGAGAATGTGGATGAGATGGACTAAGTTTGCTATTTAGGCTAAAATGAATGCTCGAATCTACCAAAAGTGGGTGAGTTTTTGAAGTTAGAGTTTCTGGTGAAATTTGGGATCAGGTGAATTCTTAGCAGTTGGAAAAGGATTTTGATGCAAATCAATTTGCAAAGGGGTTGTGAGACGGTTTGTAGAATCAATTTTAAGACATTTGTCTTGAAGGGACACGAATTTGAATTTTTGCAGTGAGAGTAAAGATAAAGGGTGCGTCCGAGACAATGGTTAGCTCTGAGTCAAATGAAGAGAAAAGCTTCTTTATAACACGCCATTTTTGAGTGTCGGACGGCCGAACGAAGATAATCGTCCGACACAACCGTCCGATGCAAAACTTTGCTGGAAAATAGTTTAGAACACTATCGGACGTCCAATAAAACTTGAGCAGAAAATTTTTTGAAAAGTCTTTTCCAAAATACCCAATTTTATTCTAAAAAATGTAAATTGATCCAAAGGTAAATCTTTTGTAAGGATGTCAGTAATTTAGTCTTTTGAACAAACATACTTTACACATATTTCACCCTTTGAACAAGATCACGAATGAAATGATGTTTTATGTCTATGTGTTTTGTTTTAGAATGTTGAATGGGATTCTTTGTCAAATTTATGGCACAGTGTTATCACAATACATAGGCACATAGTCATACACTAGTCCAAAGTCATTCTAGGTATTTTTCATCCATAACAATTGAGTACAACATGTACCGATGGCTACATATTCCGCTTCCGTCGTGGACAAAGAGATAGCATTTTGTTTCTTGCTAAACCATGATACTAAACAATTATCAAGAAAATGGCATGTACCACTAGTACTTTTTCTATCTATCCTATACCCACCAAAATCAGCATCCGAAAAATCACACAAAATAAATTCATGATATTTTGGATACCAAAAATCATAATTTAAGATTCTCTTTAAATATCTAAAAATTCTTTTAACAGCCATTAAGTGAGATTCTTTAGGGCAAGATGAAAACAGGCACACAAGCAAACAACAAATATAATATTGGGTCTACTTGCGGTTAAATAAAGTAAACTACCAATCATACCTCTATACTTTTTCTCATCAATTTTCATACCTTCTCCATCTTTGTCAAACTTGGTAGATGTACACATCGGTATTCCTTGGAGCCAAGGAAGAAATTCAATTCTCTCATCATACTTATCTTAAACTCATTTTGCATAATAGTGAAAAAATCCTTGCACAAACACTCATTAGTAGCACCAAAAATAATATCATCCACATATATTTGTACAATTAGAAGATCATTGAAACTTTATTTAGTGAAAAGAGTGGTATCCACAATACCCCTTTTAAAATCATTCTCAACTAAAAAATCACTTAAACGTTCATACCATACTCTTGGAGATTGTTTTAACTCATATAAAGTCTTTGAAAATTTGAACACGTGATTTGGATATGTTTCATTTACAAAATTGGGAGGTTGGTCAACGTAAACCTCTTGATCAATAAATCCATTTAAGAAAGCACTTTTAACATCTATTTGAAACAATTTAAAGTTTTTGAAACATGCAAATGCCAAAAAATTTTAATTGATTTAGTCTAATTACGGGAACAAATGTTTTATCAAAATCTATTTCTTCTTCTTGAGCATACCTTTTGGCCACAAGTCTAGCTTTATTTCTCACAATTTCACATTTATCATTCATTTTATTTCTAAAGACCCATTTTGTACCAATAATAGGATGATTTTGAAAACCTTTCAACTAGTGTCTAAATTTTGTTTATTTCAAATTGATTTAGTTCCTCTTGCATGGCTAAAATCCAGTTTTTATATTTCAAAACATCAACAACTTTTTTAGACTCAAAATGCGAGACTAAAACAAAATTATCCATTAATTGTTTAAATGAGGATTGAGTTATTACCTTTTCGGATGGATCACCAATAATAAGTTCTTTGGGATGATTTTGAACAAATTTTCAAACTCTTGAAAGATCTTTAGGTGTACCAACATCCTTTTCATTCTCTTCTAATACTTGATTCTCTTCAAAATTATCTTCTTTTGAATTTTCTTCTAATGGAGTATTGTCTTGATCATGAATCGTGAGTTTCTTAAATCTTTCTTGAACACCTATATCATCATCTTTACAACAATTCTTGGAAATATCGTCATTAGATTCATCAAATGTAACATGTATGGTTTCTTTTATGACAAGAGTCCTTCTATTATAGACCCTATAATCTCTTTTGTTTTCACAATAACCCAAGAAAATATCTTCATCGGATTTCTTATCAAAATTTTCAAGATGTTCCTTGATGTTTAAACTAAAGCATTTGCAACCAAAAACTTTGAAATATCCACCAAATGACTTTTTATCAAAAAAATAACTCATAAGAGATTTTTTTTCAAAATTAGTCTCAAGAGAACTCTATTCATTGTATAACAAGTCGTATTTACAATTTCGCCCCAAAAATATTTTAGTAAGTTACATTCACTTAATATGGTTCTTGCGATTTCTTAAAAATTCTATTTTTTCTTTCAACAACACCATTTTGTTGAGGGGTTCTTGTAACTGAAAACTCATATGTGATTCCATTGTGATTACAAAATTTTAAAAATCTGTAAAATTTAAATTTCGAACCATTGTCATTTCTTATTTTGATAATATTCAAACCAATCAAATTTTGAGTTTTTGCAAATAGGGAAACAAAATTTTTGAAAGTGTCATTCTTGTGAGTAAGAAAAACCACCTAAGTGTATCTAAAATAATCATCAACTATGACAAGACAATACCTCTTACCACCCAAATTAGCAATTTGTATAGGACCGAACAAATCAAGATATAAAACCTCCAATGGTCTTGAAGTAGAGACACGTTTTTTGGATTTAAAAGAGACTTTGATTTGTTTTTCGAATTGACAAGTATAATAAATTTTGTCTTTTTCAAACTTAATTTTTGGCAAACCTCTAATAAGATCTTTTTTGAAAATTTCTTTTAACAAATCCATGTTGAAATGGTAAAGTCTTCTATGCCACAACTAAGAGTTTTCATTTGAAACTTTAAGACATTGAAAGTTAGAGGAATTAATGTTTTCAAGAATCACAATATAAATGTCATTGAATCTTTTTTCCTTTGAAAATGATGTTAAATTTTGAATCAAGAACTAAACACTCATGCTTTTTAAATAAGACAAACAAATTTTTATCACATAATTGGCTAACACTTAGCAAGTTATAATTCAAATTATCAACCAAAAGAATATTATGAACAAAGGTCTCACCATTCTTGCCAACATCTCCTACTCCAATTGTTTTAGCCTTCATATCATCTCCAAATGTCACCTTGCCACTTGATTTTGAATTGAGTTTGATGAATTGTGATGGATCACCAGTCATGTGTCTTGAACATACACTATCTATGAACTATTTTGATTCCTTAATGATATTCACCAAATTCACCTACATACGAGTTTACGAATAATATTTGGTATCCTTTAATTTTTGAGTTCTCGAGAGTTAGTATCATGTCTAACTATTCACATGTATTTCATGTCTTTTCTCATGTTCTTCCTCACATAGTAATTACTTTTCATGTGACCTTTTTTATAACAAAAATTACACAAAATCGACAAGTTATTTGCATGAATAGATTTAATAAATCTTACTTGTCTTCTCTTGTAAATAGTAAATTCATTTGCACTAGAATTTAATTTCTTCTCATGAGTGCCAAAATGAGATTTTGATCCATTCCCTTGAAAACAATTTTATTTTTTGTGTTGGGGCAACTCATTTAAGTTATCCATTCTTCTCTTCAAATAACCTTGTTCCCTTTTAAACATTTCACAAAGTCTTATTTTCTAACAAACTCATTATGTAGATCAGTCTCTCCCCTTTTTAAGTAGTCATTTTCGATTTTCAACTTTTTGTTTTGTTGAAAAAGATTTGCATTAGCTTGAAAAAGAAAGTTAATTTTTTGTTTTAATTCCTTGTTTTTAACATAAGATTCTTTCAAACTATCATGAGTTTCTCAATGAAGGATTCATGATCATTTTCAATTTTATTATCACTTACAAGTTGAGAGTTACAAGTAGTTATCTCATCATCACCAATGGTCATAAAATCCATTTGAACAGATTATTCCTCCTCTTCAATGTCACTATCGCAGTTGCACTCACTCCATGTGATTTGAAAGTTGTTGAATCTTTGGTTTCTTTTAGTTTTTCCTTCTTTCTTCTTCTTCATTGGGGACTCACTCATGCAGTGTCCAAGTTGGCCACATTCATAACATTTGTCACCTTATTTTTTATTAATCTCTTGCTTTCCTTTGTTTTTTGCAATATTGAATTAGTTGGAATTCGAATTGCTAGGTTCTCCTTTTCTGAATCTCCTTTTATTGAGGATTCTCTTGAAACTTTTTATGATGAGAGTTAGATCATTGTCATCCACATCTTCATCATCCAGTGAAACCGAGTCATCTTCATCTTGAAATGCTTTTAGTGCAATACTCCTTTTAACTTTTGTATCTTTTTCTTCCTGTACCTTGAACTTAAATTTCAACTCATAAGATGTTAGAGAATTTATAAGAGATTTAATAGGCATAGAATTCAAATTTTTAGTCTCTTCAATAGCAGTAACCTTACCCTCCTAATGTTTGGACAAAACATTCAAGATTTCTATTTTTCTCTCCTAAGGTGTATTCCTTTTCTAGAACCTCTAAATCCTTAATAAAATCATTGAATCTACAATACATTTTATCAATATTTTCACGAGTTTCCATCTTAAATGACTCATATTTAGTAACTAAGATAGATTTCTTTTATTATCTAACATTCTCACCACCTTCATGAATTTCTTTCAGTTTGTCCCAAATTTCTTTAGTTGACTTGCAGCTTTTGACCCTAATAGATTCATTTGAATTTAAAACACTATATAACACATTCATAACTTTTGCATTTAAGGTGAGGTGAGATCTATCATCACCAGTCAATTCATTTCTGATTTTTTGTCTAGATCTATGAATATTTTCATCTATTATAGAGGCATCATATGGAACTTCATTAACAATAAATCACCATTCACTATCAATCGATTGCAGAAAATAATCATTCTTTCCTTCCAACTCACATAATTTGACCCATTAAACATTGGAGGTTTAGTGACAGATTGTACTTCAAAAAA
Organism: Coffea humblotiana; assembly: GCA_023065735.1. NCBI lineage: Eukaryota > Viridiplantae > Streptophyta > Magnoliopsida > Gentianales > Rubiaceae > Coffea > Coffea humblotiana. The sequence goes on along the minus strand of JACYVW010000086.1, from coordinate 23,647 downwards.
TATGACATTGTTAGTTGTCATTTTTACTCCTAACCCGCTTGAATTTAATCTATAAGAAATCAAGTTCTGATACCAATTGTTAGACTCGAAGACAACCTAAGAGGGGGAGTGAATTAGATTGATTAAAAATTAATCAAGTTAAAGGGTACTTTTTGCTTAATATGAAATTTACCCTCTTTTCTAAGTGATCACATAGTGAATCAATCAATAACAGAATAATGTCACTTGAGAGTAGAAGAAATAAGCAATTAAGGTTCACAAGATGATAAATAAAAAAGGAAAAAACTGCAAACCAATTAACTACCAAACTCCTCTTGACTTTGAAGATTAAATCACAGAACAAACTTCTTCAAGTTGATAAAATACATTCAATTTTGTGTACAAAGGAAGACTCACTTCCTCCTTATCGCAAGTTACACTCGGTCAAGTTCGGAAGTTTTACTATCTCTCAGGATAACTCACACAAAACTACACTATTGAAATATTTTATCACAAATGAAAAGTTTACAAAAGTTTTACACCACAAAGAGTACAAATGTTTCTTGGACAGTATTTTCTCACTAAAACTACTCTTAATCTCTTGTATTTTTAGTGTGCAAAAGTCTTTTTTAAGTTTCTGACCATGTGCTATTTATATGAGACCGAAAAGTGTTTCATTAATGCTTCCAATGGATAGAAGGTAGATGAAAAGTCAACTAATCGTTGGGCGTGTCAGACATCCGGTACTTCCGATGCATGCGTTCGAAAGCAGGTAGAGAGTTTGAAAAATCGTTTTCAATTTTTTTCGGACGTCCGGTACCTCTAATGCTTATGTTCGAAAGCAGACAGAGAGTTTGAAGGAATATCTTAATTCTTTCGGACGTCCGGTGATGGAGTTCTTCATACGTCCGAAGCAGGCAGAGAGTTTGAAAGATTATTTCAACTCTTTCTGTGACGGTCCCACCTTCCCCTAAGGCGAACCAAAGGGTTCGGTGAACCGCCTGCCCAACTCTCGCCAGGATTCGTTCGTTCTCTTTACACAAAATAAAATATAACCTCGAGGATAACAAAATAACAACTCCCAAACTTGAAATGTATACTTACATTCATTCCAATCTCAACCAGATATACAGTCCCAAAAACAAATAACAAAAGCTCTTATGTCCCAGTACAGTTAACTCTATCCAAGCTCTAGAGCGAGTGCAAAAGCGAAACAATTCCAAGGGACTAAACTATGCTACTCTATACAGATCTCTCGCCCTTGCTCGCAACCCTGTAAGGAAAACAAATGGCGTGGAATGAGCTAAAAGCCTAGCGAGGTTCTATATACATGACCAAACAGTTAAAGAAGGACATTAATCATGTAATAACAAGTAATCCAGAAAACATTTACAATATGAAAGCAATAGTAACACATTCATTAAAAGGATACATGCTCTCGAGGAGCCATTTGTTCATTCATATATGCTCACGAGGATCCATTCGTTCATTCATTCGCCGAACACTTTCTTTATTTCTCCAATCATTAAAATCATATTTGTAAGTGAAAACTCCTTCATTTTCTTGTCATTCGTTCATTCATTTCATTTCCCCCTTCTGGCCAGTTCACTGGCCAGTCTCCACCAGACTTCATCGTTATACTCGAGTATACCAAACATTAATTCAGGGTCACCAATCGCCCGACCGAATCCGCTTCTGGCTCGAGTCGATCGGTAACGAAGGGCAAGGGCCCAATTCAGTCAAAAGGCTTACATTCATGCACAAGTAGCATTTAATCATTCAAGCACTGAAAATTTCACATTCATTTAGGTCGAGTGCGATAAAGTACACACTCGCCTAGCAAAATTTATTTTGAGAAACATTGAAACATAACGTACCTCAATCACGTATTAAAACAACAATCCAAATAGTCACAATGATTCACATAGTCATTAGGAACAAATTGTATATAGAACACTCACCTATATAAGCAAAATAACGTCCAAAATTCCTTCAGGATAACACCCTTAATCACCAAGAAATCCTAAGAATAATCATAAGAAAATATTACGGTTCAACCAACCCAAGATTAAGTGAATTAAAGAAAATCCGAATAACTAATAGTACAATGTATACGTATGATTTTGGAAGTGAAAAGAGTGCATTTAGTCCAAAAGACATGAGTAAAATAGTCGTAAAACTTATATCCGCTCTTAAATTTTGAAATTACCATTTGAGTGCAAATTCGGGCAGCACGCCCTTTGTATTTACCTATTTTCCAGCCATTTATGGTTTCATCATTTTCCTTAATCAGCCCCCAAAATCACACACAAATAATCTCATTACAATAGCCATTCAATAGGCTAAAAGTCATTTAATTACAAAACTAAGTTAGAAAAGTGATCGGAATTAAGGTTTAAGACAAGGAGCAAAATGGCAGGTTTGACATCTTTTAGTGTATTGGTCAAAACCGAAGCTACACTGATCGGATTGAGGTAAAATTTATACCGTTTCGAAGCTAAGGCATTGTTCTACAATTATTATGAAGACACCTCAACCCCGTTCTAAACCTAACCTAGTCAATTTACCCAAACATCCCCAGATTTTCCAGTTCGAAACTCACTGTGAAAGTCAACTAGCAGTTCTGATTTATTCAATCATATCTTAGCACACACAACTCCGATTTAGTTGATTCCAAAGCCAGTCGAAAGATAAGATACAAGAATACAATTCTTAAGAGACATCAAAAGCTAATTCATTCAGTTTCCCAGCCAAACGAGCCAATTACAGAGGCTGATTATCATTTCGGACAGAAACAGGGAAGCATGGGTAAATTAGTCATTTCACAAGCTATCCTGCTCCGATTGAGCTGAGAATTTACAAGACTAATCTACACTCAATTCTCTACAACGTTCATGTTTTGAGCTAAGTTCAATTCAGCCTCCATCATGGCCGAATAACACTGGTCAGAACAGGGCAGAAAATTCCCTAAGAAACTGAAATCTACACATCATCACTTCTAACCAAGAAATATTGCACAAAACTACTAAAATGACAACCACAAGCCACTAAATTACAAATATTAGAAGCAAAGAGAGATATTCTTAGCACTTTACCTTAAAATCTCAAAGAAAATGGTAGCTTAGTCTTTCCTCCCCCAAAACAACTCCACCAAAACCTTCAATCCTCCTTAGTGATCACTTGTATGGTGTAGTTTTCAATTTGGTTGGCTAAAACTCAATTTTTGAGTAAGGTTGGAAGCTAGAAATGGAAGAAGTTTCTCTTGTTCTCCTCCTCCTCAAGAAATTCGGCCAAGGAGGTGCAAAATGAGGAAAAATTGGTCAAAAATTGGTTTTAGTAAAGTGAAATAATCCTAGTCAAAGTCCAACTTCCAATAAGATGGTGACTCTTGGCCTTTCTAGTGTTTTCTCTTCTTTCTTTTGGTCAAAAATAGTGGCTAATGTAAGATATATTTTAGGGTTAATTAAATGAAATAAAAAGCAAGGCTATTAAGGTAATAAAGTAGTATTCAGGTGGTGCACTCAACCGGTAACGAACGGTTCACGTCGGTTCAATCCGATTTTCCGTAATTCGCACGTACTAGGGTTTTAACTTATAATTCACTAACTTATTATTATTACTTCTAATCACACACATTTTCTCATCTAAAAGTCACTCTTAATCACCAAATTTAGTACACACTCCGTACCGATTACTTACACTACGAAAGGACGTGAAAACCCTAGTTTCTCTTAATGATGAAAGAAAAAGGAAACCCTTGGCTCTATGGTTAATTATAGCTAATGGGAAAGTGAATGAGTAGTACAGCTATTGTAAAGTATTAATTTTCAAATTAAAGGGAATTTTAAGAAAAATGTAAGGGATTTTACAAGTCCTCACATACTCTCCCCCTTAAGAAAATTTCGTCCTCGAAATTTTACCTTCTGTTTCCTCATATGACCCCGGAGCTTGTTGCTGGTCTACAGCATATACCTGTGCTGGTGATTTTGTTCGGTGCCCTCTTTCAATAGTTTGTTTCGGTTTGGGTTCCACCCACTAATTGAGTGCTATTTCCTCGTGGCTGTTTCTTCGGGCAATTACTAAGTTGATGATTGCCACTCCCACAAATCAAACACTTTCACCCTTTCCTCCAACAATCATTCTCAGTGTGGTTTGCCTTCCCACAATATCCACAAGCCAAACGAGGAGCTACGGTTTGGCCTTCTCGGGAAATTTCCTCTTGTCCTATTTGACTTTCTTTTGTAGATCCTTCATCTAGTGCTCCTAATGTCTAGGGGTGGTTGAGGTAAATGGTTCAATTTTTGCACTTTGGAGGGCAATTGTTTTTTCTCTAGGTTTCTCAGGTATGCTACTAGATGTACCTCTTTTCCGCATTTGGAAAGCTTTTACTTGAGTTTTTCGCATCCTCAATTCTCTGTGCTTTCTCGAGAGATTCCGTAAAAGTATTAACTTGAATCGCCCACTAAAGCTTCCTAGATTTCCAAATTTAATCCTTGTATAAACCCGTCTCACTCTTCTCCGCTCCGTAACCACCAATTCGGAAGCAAACTTAGACAGTTTAGTAAATTTAGTCTCAATATTCGGGCCACACTCTGGGTTCCCTGACGTAACTTAATAAATTCATCCTCTCTCCTTTCTTGAACTAAAGGTGGGAGGTACTTCTCGTTAAATTCTCTCATAAAGTTCACCCATGTCCATGCAGTCTGTTCTCTCTCCCACTTTGCCCTATAACATTCCACCATGCTCGAGCCGGTCCTTCAAATTGGAATACAGCAAAGTTCACCTGTCGTTGCTGCCGTGTAATTCAAGGCTGTGAAGATGTTAATGATGGCCTCCAACCACTATTCAGCTATATCTGGATCAGGCTCTCCAAGGAATTTAGGAGGTACAAATTTTTGAAATCTCTCCAGAGCCCTATCCTCTCCTATCTCAGGATTCTGGGGTTGATTCACTGGCATTTGACCTTGTTGATCTACCAATCGCGCTAAGAATATTTGTCATTTGTTGGATCGCTATCGCTACTTGGTCTCCTGCCTCAATCCTCGGCCTACGATCTTGCTCAGCTGTTGTTTCTCTTTCATTTCTTGGTTCTTGAGCTTGTCTAATCCCACGGCCCCGACTAGCTCCATGTCCACGACTACGTCTCCCCTCCATACCCTTTTCTCTCTCTTTTTTTTTCCAAAAGGGTGATTTAGTATGCAAACAAAGTAATTGACTAGAATGGCAAGATATAACACACCAAATATGCAAGGAAACATATCAAGTTAAACGAAATCAAGTCAAATTGAAAAGCTACAAGCCTAATATACACAGTAGCAATACAGGGCAAAACAAGAAGAAACATAACATGCCGTTCACCACTCAGCTAAAACACTTCCCGTCCGATCTCTCACTTCCCTTACCATCCGAACTAGACGTCCGTTAACCCCTGGCACTTACTCTCACCAAACATTAGCCCATTCCTGCTCCCCACAATAAAGATCACAAATTCTTAGTATTACCCTTAACTCCCGTGTACTCGGGTACAAGAATCCGAGATAATTCACCACTCGAGCTGGCCAGTCCAAGAGTAAATTATCTACAGGCGAGATTCCTACCTGACGTACATATCTATTGTCCTCAAGTACCATGATAAAGATTTAAAACCTATAACAATTCATGATTCATAGCTTACGCTCAAAAGAGCACCTAGTCCTTCATACTTATTCACGGAATCAGGACCATAACACCACTTGGCCCAAGCTCACTCCGTGCAGAGACGCGCGAAGTGGCTCTGATACCACCTGTGACGCCCCACCTTCCCCTAAGGCGAACCAAAGGGTTCGGTGAACCGCCTGCCCAACTCTCGCCAGGACTCGTTCGTTCTCTTTACACAAAATAAGATATAACCTCGAGGATAACAAAATAACAACTCCCAAACTTGAAATGTATACTTACATTCATTCCAATCTCAACCAGATATACAGTCCCAAAAACAAATAACAAAAGCTCTTATGTCCCAGTACAGTTAACCCTATCCAAGCTCTAGACGAGTGCAAAAGCGAAACAATTCCAAGGGACTAAACTATGCTACTCTATACAGATCTCTCGCCCTTGCTCGCAACCCCTGTAAGCGAAAACAAATGGGGCCGTGGAATGAGCTATAAAGCCCAGCGAGGTTCTATATATCGTGACCAAGATAGTTTAAAGAAGGACATTTAATCATGTAATAACAAGTAATCCAGAAAACATTTACAATATGAAAGCAATAGTAACCATTCATTAAAGAGGATACATGCTCTCGGAGGAGCCATTTGTTCATTCATATGTGCTCACGAGGATCCATTCGTTCATTCATTCGCCGAACACTTTCTTTATTTCTCCAATCATTAAAATCATATTTGTAAGTGAAAACTCCTTCATTTTCTTTGTCATTCGTTCATTCATTTCATTTCCCCCTTCTGGCCAGTTCACTGGCCAGTCTCCACCAGACTTCATCGTTATACTCGAGTATACCAAACATTAATTCAGGGTCACCAATCGCCCGACCGAATCCGCTTCTGGCTCGAGTCGATCGGTAACGAAGGGCAAGGGCCCAATTTAGCCAAAAGGCTTACATTCATGCACAAGTAGCATTTAATCATTCAAGCACTGAAAATTTCACATTCATTTAGGTCGAGTGCGATAAAGTACACACTCGCCTAGCAAAATTTATTTTGAGAAACATTGAAAACATAACGTACCTCAATCACGTATTAAAACAACAATCCAAATAGTCACAATGATTCACATAGTCATTAGGAACAAATTGTATATAGAACACTCACCTATATAAGCAAAATAACGTCCAAAATTCCTTCAGGATAACACCCTTAATCACCAAGAAACCCTAAGAATAATCATAAGAAAATATTACGGTTCAACCAACCCAAGATTAAGTGAATCAAAGAAAATCCGAATAACTAATAGTACAATGTATACGTATGATTTTGGAAGTGAAAAGAGTGCATTTAGTCCAAAAGACATGAGTAAAATAGTCATAAAACTTATATCCGTTCTTAAAATTTTGAAATCGCCATTTGAGTGCAAATTCGGGCAGCACGCCCTTTGTATTTACCTATTTTCCAGCCATTTATGGCTTCATCATTTTCCTCAATCAGCCCCCAAAATCACACACAAATAATCTCATTACAATAGCCGTTCAATAGGCTAAAAGTCATTTAATTACAAAACTAAGCTAGAAAAGTGACCGAAATTAAGGTTTAAGACAAGGAGCAAAATGGCAGGTTTGACATCTTTTAGTGTATTGGTCACAACCGAAGCTACACTGATCGGATTGAGGTAAACATTCATACCGTTTCGAAGCTAAGACATTGTTCTACAATTCTTATGAAGACACCTCAACCCAGTTCTAAACCTAACCTAGTCAAAGTTACCCAAACATCCCCAGCTTTTCCAGTTCGAAATTCACTGTGAAGTCAACTAGCAGTCCTAATTTATTCAATCATATCTCAGTACACACAACTCCGAATCAGTTGATTCCAAAGCCATTCGAAAGATACGATACCAGAATACAATTCGTAAGAAGACATCAAAAGCTAATTCATTCAGTTTCCCAGCCCAAACGAGCCAATTACAGAGGCTGATTATTATTTCGGACAGAAACAGGGAAGCAGGGGTAAATTAGTCATTTCACAAGCTATCCTGCTCCAATTGAGATGAGAATTTACAAGAATAATCTACACTCAATGCTCTAAAACTTTCATGTTTTGAGCTAAGTCCAATTCAGCTTCCATCATGGCCGAATAACACTGGTCAGAACAGGGCAGAAAATTCCCTAAGAAACTGAAATCTACACATCATCACTTCTAACCAAGAAATATTGCACAAAACTACTAAAATGACAACCACAAGCCACTAAATTACAAATATTAGAAGCAAAGAGAGATATTCTTAGCACTTTACCTTAAAACCTCAAAGAAAATGGTAGCTTAGTCTTTTCTCCCCCAAAACAACTCCACCAAAACCTTCAATCCTCCTTAGTCATCACTTGTATGGTGTAGTTTTCAATTTGGTTGGCTAAAACTCAAGATTTGAGCAAGGTTGGGAGCTAGAAATGGAAGAAGTTTCTCTTGTTCTCCTCCTCCTCAAAAAATTCGGCCAAGGAGGTGCAAAAATGAGGAAAAATTGGTTTTAGTAAAGTGAAATAATCCTAGTCAAAGTCCAACTTCCAATAAGATGGTGACTCTTGGTCTTTCTAGTGTTTTCTCTTCTTTCTTTTGGTCAAAAATAGTGGCTAATGTAAGATATATTTTAGGGTTAATTAAATGAAATAAAAGCAAGTCTATTAAGGTAATAAAGTAGTATTCAGGTGGTGCACTCAATCGGTAACGAACGGTTCACGTCGGTTTAATCCGATTTTCCGTATTTCGCACGTACTAGGGTTTTAACTTATAATTCACTAACTTATTATTATTACTTCTAATCACACACATTTTTCATCTAAAAGTCACTCTTAATCACCAAATTTAGTACACACTCCGTACCGATTACTTACACTACGAAAGGACGTGAAAACCCTAGTTTCTCTTAATGATGAAAGAAAAAGGAAACCCTTGGCTCTATGGTTAATTATAGCTAATGGGGAAGTGAATGAGTAGTACAGCTATTGTAAAGTATTAATTTTCAAATTAAAGGGAATTTTAAGAAAAATGTAAGGGATTTTACAAGTCCTCACATACTCTCCCCCTTAAGAAAATTTCGTCCTCGAAATTTTACCTTCTGTTTCCTCATATGACCCCGGAGCTTGTTGCTGGTCTACAGCATATACCTGTGCTGGTGATTTTGTTCGGTGCCCTCTTTCATTAGTTTGTTTCGGTTTGGTTCCACCCACTAATTGAGTGCTATTTCCTCGTGGCTGTTTCTTCGGGCAATTACTAAGTTGATGATTGCCACTCCCACAAATCAAACACTTTCGCCCTTTCCTCCAACAATCATTCTCAGTGTGGTTTGCCTTCCCACAATATCCACAAGCCAAACGAGGAGCTACGGTTTGGCCTTCTCGGGAAATTTTCTCTTGTCCTATTTGACTTTCTTTTGTAGATCCTTCATCTAGTGCTCCTAATGTCTAGGGTGGTTGAGGTAAATGGTTCAATTTTTGCACTTTGGAGGGCATTTTTTTTCTCTAGGTTTCTCAGGTATGCTACTAGATGTACCTCTTTTCCGCATTTGGAAAGCTTTTACTTGAGTTTTCGCATCCTCAATTCTCTGTGCTTTCTCGAGAGATTCCGTAAAAGTATTAACTTGAACCGCCACTAAAGCTTCCTAGATTTCCAAATTTAATCCTTGTATAAACCGTCTCACTCTTCTCCGCTCCGTAACCACCAATTCGGAAGCAAACTTAGACAGTTTAGTAAATTTAGTCTCATATTCGGCCACACTCTGGGTTCCCTGACGTAACTTAATAAATTCATCCTCTCTCCTTTCTTGAACTAAAGGTGGGAGGTACTTCTCGTTAAATTCTCTCATAAAGTTCACCCATGTCCATGCAGTCTGTTCTCTCTCCCACTTTGCCCTAATAACATTCCACCATGCTCGAGCCGGTCCTTCAAATTGGAATACAGCAAAGTTCACCTGTCGTTGCTCCGTGTAATTCAAGGCTGTGAAGATGTTAATGATGGCCTCCAACCACTATTCAGCTACATCTGGATCAGGCTCTCCAAGGAATTTAGGAGGTACAAATTTTTGAAATCTCTCCAGAGCCCTATCCTCTCCTATCTCAGGATTCTGGGGTTGATTCACTGGCATTTGACCTTGTTGATCTACCAATCGCGCTAAGATATTTGTCATTTGTTGGATCGCTATCGCTACTTGGTCTCCTGCCTCAATCCTCGGCCTATGATCTTGCTCAGCTGTTGTTTCTCTTTCATTTCTTGGTTCTTGAGCTTGTCTAACCCCACGGCCCCGACTAGCTCCATGTCCACGACTACGTCTCCCCTCCATACCCTTTTCTCTCTCTTTTTTTTCCAAAAGGGTGATTTAGTATGCAAACAAAGTAATTGACTAGAATGGCAAGATATAACACACCAAATATACAAGGAAACATATTAAGTTAAACGAAATCAAGTCAAATTGAAAAGCTACAAGCCTAATATACACAGTAGCAATACAGGGGCAAAACAAGAAGAAAACATAACATGCCGTTCCACACTCAGCTAAAACACTTCCCGTCCGATCTCTCACTTCCCTTACCATCCGAACTAGACGTCCGTTAACCCCTGACACTTACTCCCACCAAACATTAGCCCATTCCTGCTCCCCACAATAAAGATCACAAATTCTTAGCATTACCCTTAACTCCCGTGTACTCGGGTACAAGAATCCGAGATAATTCACCACTCGAACTGGCCAGTCCTAAGATTAAATTATCTACAGGCGAGATTCCTACCTGACGTACATATCTATTGTCCTCAAATACCATGATAAAGATTTAAAACCTATAACAATTCATGATTCATAGCTTACGCTCAAAAGAGCACTTAGTCCTTCATACTTATTCACGGAATCAGGACCATAACACCACTTGGCCCAAGCTCACTCCGTGCAGAGACCGCGCGAAGTGGCTCTGATACCACCTGTGACGACCCCACCTTCCCCTAAGGCGAACCAAAGGGTTCGGTGAACCGCCTGCCCAACTCTCGCCAGGACTCGTTCGTTCTCTTTACACAAAATAAGATATAACCTCAAGGATAACAAATAACAACTCCCAAACTTGAAATGTATACTTACATTCATTCCAATCTCAACCAGATATACAGTCCCAAAAACAAATAACAACAGCTCTTGTGTCCCAGTACAGTTAACCCTATCCAAGCTCTAGAACGAGTGCAAAAGCGAAACAATTCCAAGGGACTAAACTATGCTACTTTATACAGATCTCTCGCCCTTGCTCGCAACCCCTGTAAGGAAAACAAATGGCGTGGAATGAGCTAAAAGCCCAGCGAGGTTCTATATACATGACCAAATAGTTAAAGAAGGACATTAATCATGTAATAACAAGTAATCCAGAAAACATTTACAATATGAAAGCAATAGTAACACATTCATTAAAAGGATACATGCTCTCGAGGAGCCATTTGTTCATTCATATATGCTCACGAGGATCCATTCGTTCATTCATTCGCCGAACACTTTCTTTATTTCTCCAATCATTAAAATCATATTTGTAAGTGAAAACTCCTTCATTTTCTTGTCATTCGTTCATTCATTTCATTTCCCCCTTCTGGCCAGTTCACTGGCCAGTCTCCACCAGACTTCATCGTTATACTCGAGTATACCAAACATTAATTCAGGGTCACCAATCGCCCGACCGAATCCGCTTCTGGCTCGAGTCGATCGGTAACGAAGGGCAAGGGCCCAATTTAGCCAAAAGGCTTACATTCATGCACAAGTAGCATTTAATCATTCAAGCACTGAAAATTTCACATTCATTTAGGTCGAGTGCGATAAAGTACACACTCGCCTAGCAAAATTTATTTTGAGAAACATTGAAAACATAACGTACCTCAATCACGTATTAAAACAACAATCCAAATAGTCACAATGATTCACATAGTCATTAGGAACAAATTGTATATAGAACACTCACCTATATAAGCAAAATAACGTCCAAAATTCCTTCAGGATAACACCCTTAATCACCAAGAAACCCTAAGAATAATCATAAGAAAATATTACGGTTCAACCAACCCAAGATTAAGTGAATCAAAGAAAATCCGAATAACTAATAGTACAATGTATACGTATGATTTTGGAAGTGAAAAGAGTGCATTTAGTCCAAAAGACATGAGTAAAATAGTCATAAAACTTATATCCGTTCTTAAAATTTTGAAATCGCCATTTGAGTGCAAATTCGGGCAGCACGCCCTTTGTATTTACCTATTTTCCAGCCATTTATGGCTTCATCATTTTCCTCAATCAGCCCCCAAAATCACACACAAATAATCTCATTACAATAGCCGTTCAATAGGCTAAAAGTCATTTAATTACAAAACTAAGCTAGAAAAGTGACCGAAATTAAGGTTTAAGACAAGGAGCAAAATGGCAGGTTTGACATCTTTTAGTGTATTGGTCACAACCGAAGCTACACTGATCGGATTGAGGTAAACATTCATACCGTTTCGAAGCTAAGACATTGTTCTACAATTCTTATGAAGACACCTCAACCCAGTTCTAAACCTAACCTAGTCAAAGTTACCCAAACATCCCCAGCTTTTCCAGTTCGAAACTCACTGTGAAGTCAACTAGCAGTCCTAATTTATTCAATCATATCTCAGTACACACAACTCCGAATCAGTTGATTCCAAAGCCATTCGAAAGATACGATACCAGAATACAATTCGTAAGAAGACATCAAAAGCTAATTCATTCAGTTTCCCAGCCAAACGAGCCAATTACAGAGGCTGATTATTATTTCGGACAGAAACAGGGAAGCAGGGGTAAATTAGTCATTTCACAAGCTATCCTGCTCCAATTGAGATGAGAATTTACAAGAATAATCTACACTCAATGCTCTAAAACTTTCATGTTTTGAGCTAAGTCCAATTCAGCTTCCATCATGGCCGAATAACACTGGTCAGAACAGGGCAGAAAATTCCCTAAGAAACTGAAATCTACACATCATCACTTCTAACCAAGAAATATTGCACAAAACTACTAAAATGACAACCACAAGCCACTAAATTACAAATATTAGAAGCAAAGAGAGATATTCTTAGCACTTTACCTTAAAACCTCAAAGAAAATGGTAGCTTAGTCTTTTCTCCCCCAAAACAACTCCACCAAAACCTTCAATCCTCCTTAGTCATCACTTGTATGGTGTAGTTTTCAATTTGGTTGGCTAAAACTCAAGATTTGAGCAAGGTTGGGAGCTAGAAATGGAAGAAGTTTCTCTTGTTCTCCTCCTCCTCAAAAAATTCGGCCAAGGAGGTGCAAAAATGAGGAAAAATTGGTTTTAGTAAAGTGAAATAATCCTAGTCAAAGTCCAACTTCCAATAAGATGGTGACTCTTGGTCTTTCTAGTGTTTTCTCTTCTTTCTTTTGGTCAAAAATAGTGGCTAATGTAAGATATATTTTAGGGTTAATTAAATGAAATAAAAGCAAGTCTATTAAGGTAATAAAGTAGTATTCAGGTGGTGCACTCAATCGGTAACGAACGGTTCACGTCGGTTTAATCCGATTTTCCGTATTTCGCACGTACTAGGGTTTTAACTTATAATTCACTAACTTATTATTATTACTTCTAATCACACACATTTTCTCATCTAAAAGTCACTCTTAATCACCAAATTTAGTACACACTCCGTACCGATTACTTACACTACGAAAGGACGTGAAAACCCTAGTTTCTCTTAATGATGAAAGAAAAAGGAAACCCTTGGCTCTATGGTTAATTATAGCTAATGGGGAAGTGAATGAGTAGTACAGCTATTGTAAAGTATTAATTTTCAAATTAAAGGGAATTTTAAGAAAAATGTAAGGGATTTTACAAGTCCTCACATACTCTCCCCCTTAAGAAAATTTCGTCCTCGAAATTTTACCTTCTGTTTCCTCATATGACCCCGGAGCTTGTTGCTGGTCTACAGCATATACCTGTGCTGGTGATTTTGTTCGGTGCCCTCTTTCATTAGTTTGTTTCGGTTTGGTTCCACCCACTAATTGAGTGCTATTTCCTCGTGGCTGTTTCTTCGGGCAATTACTAAGTTGATGATTGCCACTCCCACAAATCAAACACTTTCGCCCTTTCCTCCAACAATCATTCTCAGTGTGGTTTGCCTTCCCACAATATCCACAAGCCAAACGAGGAGCTACGGTTTGGCCTTCTCGGGAAATTTTCTCTTGTCCTATTTGACTTTCTTTTGTAGATCCTTCATCTAGTGCTCCTAATGTCTAGGGTGGTTGAGGTAAATGGTTCAATTTTTGCACTTTGGAGGGCATTGTTTTTTCTCTAGGTTTCTCAGGTATGCTACTAGATGTACCTCTTTTCCGCATTTGGAAAGCTTTTACTTGAGTTTTCGCATCCTCAATTCTCTGTGCTTTCTCGAGAGATTCCGTAAAAGTATTAACTTGAACCGCCACTAAAGCTTCATAGATTTCCAAATTTAATCCTTGTATAAACCGTCTCACTCTTCTCCGCTCCGTAACCACCAATTCGGAAGCAAACTTAGACAGTTTAGTAAATTTAGTCTCATATTCGGCCACACTCTGGGTTCCCTGACGTAACTTAATAAATTCATCCTCTCTCCTTTCTTGAACTAAAGGTGGGAGGTACTTCTCGTTAAATTCTCTCATAAAGTTCACCCATGTCCATGCAGTCTGTTCTCTCTCCCACTTTGCCCTAATAACATTCCACCATGCTCGAGCCGGTCCTTCAAATTGGAATACAGCAAAGTTCACCTGTCGTTGCTCCGTGTAATTCAAGGCTGTGAAGATGTTAATGATGGCCTCCAACCACTATTCAGCTACATCTGGATCAGGCTCTCCAAGGAATTTAGGAGGTACAAATTTTTGAAATCTCTCCAGAGCCCTATCCTCTCCTATCTCAGGATTCTGGGGTTGATTCACTGGCATTTGACCTTGTTGATCTACCAATCGCGCTAAGATATTTGTCATTTGTTGGATCGCTATCGCTACTTGGTCTCCTGCCTCAATCCTCGGCCTATGATCTTGCTCAGCTGTTGTTTCTCTTTCATTTCTTGGTTCTTGAGCTTGTCTAACCCCACGGCCCCGACTAGCTCCATGTCCACGACTACGTCTTCCCTCCATACCCTTTTCTCTTTTAGTAAAGTGAAATAATCCTAGTCAAAGTTCAACTTCCAATAAGATGGTGACTCTTGGCCTTTCTAGTGTTTTCTCTTCTTTCTTTTGGTCAAAAATAGTGGCTAATGTAAGATATATTTTAGGGTTAATTAAATGAAATAAAAGCAAGTCTATTAAGGTAATAAAGTAGTATTCAGGTGGTGCACTCAATCGGTAACGAACGGTTCACGTCGGTTTAATCTGATTTTCCGTATTTCGCACGTACTAGGGTTTTAACTTATAATTCACTAACTTATTATTATTACTTGTAATCACACACATTTTCTCTTCTAAAACTCACTCTTAATCACCAAATTTAGTACACACTCCGTACCGATTACTTACACTACGAAAGGACGTGAAAACCCTAGTTTCTCTTAATGATGAAAGAAAAAGGAAACCCTTGGCTCTATGGTTAATTATAGCTAATGGGGAAGTGAATGAGTAGTACAGCTATTGTAAAGTATTAATTTCCAAATTAAAGGGAATTTTAAGAAAAATGTAAGGGATTTTACAAGTCCTCACACTTTCGGACGTCTGGTGAGGATGTTCTGCATCCTATATGATCTGCACTATTTATCGGACGTCCAGTATTGTCTTTGTGAGCGTCCGACAGTTTTCATCTTCCTTTATCTCTTCAATTGCTCTTGTTCTTTGAATCAAGTTGCTTCACAGTTGAAAGGATTTCTTATTGAAATGATATTAGTATCATCCAATTGTTTTATAAACATCAAAAGACAGGGACCAAGATCAACAAGAACAAGATTTATTAATCTCAATTTTGTTATTTTATCTTTATTTTATTAATCTTATATATTCTATCTTTTAGTTATTAATTTTAGTTATTTTTAGGTACTAAATTCTTTACCAAGGAAAAATTTGTCCTCAAATGCTAAACATGGTGAGAAGAGGACGAAGACGTGCCCAACAAGAGTAATTTGAGGTGGAAAGTATAGGTGAAACTTCAGTTGAAATGGATGATCAAAGGTTAAGACCTTTGAAGGATTATGCCTTACCAAATGCATCAGGAGCACAAAATAGCATTGCAAGACCGACAATTAATGCAAATAATTTTAAAATCAAGCCCTGGTTCATTCAAATGATTCAACAAAGTCAATTTGGAGGAAATGCAATGGAGGATCTTAATACTTATCTAACTAATTTCATGAACTTATGTGATACAATCAAAATAAATGGAGTAAGTGATCAA
This sequence comes from Coffea humblotiana, assembly GCA_023065735.1. Classification (NCBI taxonomy): domain Eukaryota; kingdom Viridiplantae; phylum Streptophyta; class Magnoliopsida; order Gentianales; family Rubiaceae; genus Coffea; species Coffea humblotiana. Next base: position 7,623 of record JACYVW010000086.1, on the reverse strand, counting down.
TCAATTAAGTCAAGATTGTTTCCTTTTCACTTTGTGATAAGGCAAAGATACGGTTTAAATTTGATCCATCTAACACTTTCACTTCTTGGGGTGAGTTGACAAAAGCATTCTTGAATAAATATTTTTCTTTGAAAAAAATGGCTAAATTTCATATGGATATCACAGATTTTACTGAACATGAAACTTAAGAGAGATTTAAGGATCATCAAAGAAAATGTCCATACCATGGCCTCTCCGATTGGTTGGTTGTTCAAATTTTCTATAATGGATTCAACTACCCAAACAATATCAATATAGATGCCACCATCGGTGGAACTTTAATGAAAAAATCAATTGAGAATGCTCAATCTTTGATGTAGAAAATGGCCTCTAGTAACTATCAATGGACAAGCAAAAGAGGTAACTCAAGAAGAACTGCTGGTATGTATGAAAGTGATACTCTCAACTTGTTAAGTGCTAAATTAGAAAATATGTTTGATTCTCATATGAATAACGCTGAGATGTTAATAAGAAAACAAGGGGGAAGTGTTTCAAATTCTCATGTAAGTATTGCATATTATTCAATATGTGGTGGTAATCATGATAGTGCTAATTATTTTCATGTGGAACAAGTTCATAATGTCAATAACTACAATTGGCCACCTCAAAATAATCCTTTTTCAAAGATTTACAATCTTAGTAGGAAGAATTATCCCAATTTAGAGTGGCGAGATCAATCAAATTCACCAAAATTTATCATTCCACCCGATTTTTCAATAAGTCCACTTGAGTCACAATTTTCAACTTTAGAGGTCAATTTTGAAAAACATATTCATGAAATAAAAGAAAAATTTGATGATATTAAAACAAGCATGAATAATATGATGACCATGATTAGGGATATGCAAGACCAATTAGGCAATATTACTAATTTCATTAATTTAAAGCAATCAAGTGATTTCTCAAGTAAAATTGAGGTGAATTTTAGAGAATATATGAATGCAATCACTCTTAGGAGTGGTAAACAACTAGAGGATAATCACCTTGGTAAAAGTGAAAAGAATGATGAAAATGGGGGTAATAATGAACAAGAAAGTAAAAGCGATCATGTTTCAAATGAATTTGATATGTTTTCTTCTTATATTTTTCATAAGAATGCTACTAACTACATTCCTTTTCCCGATAGGTTGAAGCAAAGCAATAAGGAGAAGGAGTTTAAGAAATTTGCTCAAATGTTTAAGCAAATTAGAATTAATATACCTTTTGTTGATTCTATCTTGCAAATTCCCTCTTATGCCAAAATTTTGAAGGATATTATGTCAAGAGAAAAATTGAAAATCATAAGACAATAGCATTAACAGAGGAATGCTTGGCAGGCATTCAAAACAAGCTTTCAACAAAGCTTATAGATCTGGGGAGTTTTACTATATCTTGTATCATTTGACATTTGAATTTTACTAATACTTTGCGTGATTTAGGTGCAAGTGTATCATTGATGCTACTTTCCGTTGTAAGGAACCTTGATTTAAGGGAGATGAAGCATATAAATGTTACTCTTCAATTGACGGATAAGTTCACAAAGCGTTCAATTGGTATAATTGAAAATATCATCAATAAAGTGAAATCATTCTTTATACCGGTTGACTTTATTGTATTTGATATAAATGAAAATATGCATTTACCTATTATATTAGTTAGATCTTTCTTAGTCACTACCTGAATTTTAATTGATGTTCAAGAAAGTAAATTGACCTTTAAAGTGAATGGTAAAAAGTTATCATTCAATTTTAATGATAGTAAGAATCTTGAATTATGATATGAAAAAACTTTTAAGGCTAAGAAGGTTAATGTTATACAAGAGTTGAGTAAGGAAGGTTATCATATTAAAACTTTTCATTCTCATACTTGTAACATGTCTAATATGAAGAATAAAGGAAAAGAGATTCTTAATTCTAAAGTTCAAGTGGATAAAGGTAAAAAATCAAGTAGACTTTGGGATTGTAAAAATGTTTTTCAAGAAATCCTCATATATATTGTGATAATACTAACAATTTCTTGTTTGATGATGAGGATGATTTGGAGATAGAGCAAACTCCAAATATGGTGGATGAAAAGAAAAGTTTTAGCTCTTGGAAAGAAATTAGTTCCTCTTCCTCTCCAAAGTGAACTTCAAGAGTGAGCACTTTTGAGTCAAGCCAACGATTCTAAACAAAAGCACTAATTAATTAGGAGGCAATCCAATGTTTAGGTAATTTTACTTGTTTTAATGTATTTTTTATTTATTAGATGTATTAAGTTGTGTTTGTTATATTTATTTTGTAGGTTTCAAAAGTTGAAGCAAAAAGTGACTTTTTAAAGGTTGGCAAGGAACAAGAAACATGAAGAATTTAACCCTCATTTTTCATTTTAGATGTTTTTGATTCATTATGAAGGGTAAGATTGCATGTTTAGATCATTTTAAACTTGTTTGAGGCATTGCACTTCACGAAAAAATGATCAAATTCATGTTTCTATAAATGTTGGAATTGAAGGGAATAGTGAAAAAGTGTAAAAATCGGCACTTTAAAGAGAAAACTCAGAGATATGCAAGGCGGATCCGCGAGGTGCACCTCGTGGATCCTAAAGGTGCACCTCGTGGTTCCTAGAGCCTCTTCTTTAAAAATGCTATTCAAAAAATTGTTCTTCATTTGTTCCTTCGTCTTCCTTAAGAACCCACAGCAACACACACGATACTTCACCAAATCTCTTTTTTGTTACCATTTTTCTCACTTTAATTCACCATAGAAACACCTCAAACATCCCTTAGAACAAGTTTCACCAATTAAAATCATCAAAAAAACTCTCCAACTTTTGGATTGAACTTTTGAAGTTAGGTTTGCAATTTTAAATTTCAATCATTTCGGGAACAATTTGGCTGAACTTTTTGAGGGTTTTTACATCATTTGCATCGCCAAACATCATTCTACTAAGATGAGGTAAGTTTCTTAACATAACTTGGTAGTTTGAATTCTACTTTTTGAGCATTTCTTGAATTTCTTAAGAAATTTTCAAATGGTGAATTTGTGATGTTGTTTGTTGATATTCAAGAGTTTCATTATACTTATTTAACAACTTTAAACATGTTTATATGATCAAATTTGGGAATGTAATAAACTGTGCAATGTTTTTATTTTATGCATATTTCTATATTATGATCAATATGCTAATTGGTCTTGGAATGTTACTAAGCATAATTGGATGATTCAATTTGTCAAAACGTAACTTGTTTATGATGTTGATATAAACATTCATTATATGTGACATTTTAAAAATTTGAATTTATGAGCATTGAAATGGCTAGTTTGTACTAATTTTAAAATGATGTATTGCTATGGATGTTTATGTGTTATAATGTGCTCATTATTGTGTATTCTTCATGTGGAACATGATTAATGATGAATTTTGAATATTTGAAAACTTTTACAATTGGTGAGGAATTTAGGAGTCTAAGTGTATGTTTTTCTGTTTGGTTTCACTCCTAAATTTGTTATAATATGGTGATGGTATAATTACCTAAAGAAAATTTTGTAGGTTTGGACAAATCTAAGTATATTTTGAAATATGGTGATAGTATAATTACCTAAATTTAGTTTTACATAATAAAAGGTTTGGACAATTAGCCAATTGGGAAGTCCCTAGCGTGGACATTTCTGTAACAAATGTCTAAACTTTTCCCATGTTTTAATACAACGATTCAACCTCTTGTTGGTTAAAACTAGTTATATCTATTCTATGTTTAACCGTTTTACCCAGTGAAAAATATTTATTAAAAAATGCTCTAGATAAATTATCCTATGCAGTGAAAATATTTAGAGTATAAGAATGCAACCAAACTTCGGCTTTATCACGTAAGGAAAATGGAAACAACCTTAGTCTTATAGCATCTTCACTCACGCCATTTATTTTAATGGTATCACATATTTTCAAAAATATAGCCAAATGTGCATTTGGATCCTCTATGGCATTACCTCCAAATTGAGATTGTTGAATCATTTGAATAAGTGATGGTTTAATCTCAAAATTGTTAACATTTACAGTAGATCTTGCTATGCTCATTTGTGACCCTTGTGTCCCTAGTAGAGTAAAATGTCTAACAGTTCGCCTATTTGTTTTTTCCGCCATTTCTTCTTCAAAAAGCAACTCTATAGATATTCCCTTTAGATGTTGTTGAACCTCTATCTCCTCTTGTGGTGTACGCCTTCTTTGTCTTCGTAGTGTCCTTTCAATTTTCGGATCAAAAGGAGCAACTACTCGTAAAGTCTGATGCATACATTACAAACAAGAAGGAAATAAAAAAATTAGTACTTTTACACTAAAAAAAGAACAACCGAAAATTTATACAAATAACACCCAAAAATTTTAACTAAAATTTTAAAAAAAGTCTAAATTAATTAAGCTCATTTGGTACTAATATTACTACTCTCTGGCAACAACACCAAAAATTTGACAGGATTTTTATATAAAATACAAGTTTAAATCCAAAATACACCCATTTGATTGCAAGTATACATGTCAAATCGTAGTTTAGAGCATATATCGGGTTGATCCAACAAGGAGCAACTAATGTAAGTACTAAGACCTTACTTACTCTATTATTTAGACTCTCTATGATTAAAAGCAATAGCAATCACAATACTTACTAACTATCTTAACTTTATAACTTGTAAGATAACAATGGAGAAATGTCACTAAATACTTGAGTAAGGATGTAGAGTCCACTTATGACATAATAGATACAAGTGAATACATTTACTCTTGTTACTACTCTTGTTTAACTAGTGATTTATTTCCAATATCACCAAAACTCACTCTCATGATGTAATGACTTAGATTAAACTAGTTTTCCCTATACTCATGGCGAATAACTAGATTAACTCTTATTTTCCTTCATGAAATGCAAAGGTAATTCACTTAAAAGCACCTCTATTCTCATGAGTGTACTTCTTAAGTTCTGTTTATATTGTTCCATCATTTTTACCAACTTTCGTTGAGTAATAACAACTAATAACTTGTTATTGGTGATCAACTAATAACAAGTGATAAGCATGCATAAATGGACAAGTTAGTATAAGAGGTAACAAGTATAAATTATGTTCAACTCGTATCAAGTAGCCATAAACTCATTCACTCCCTAGATCTAGAAATTAAGTTACTCATGCAATATAAAGCAAGAAAGAACGTAGTTTCATTGCATAAACATATATTAAATCACAAAAAAAGAGATAAATAAAGAAAGCTTAGCCAATACTGATGAACAAGCTCTCAAGATCTTCTATTTCTTCAACAAATGAGTTGTAAAATGAAGTCTCCAATAGTTTCTTACAAGTTCATAACTAGAGAGAATAAGAAAATGCTATAACTAAGCTCTATTGCTAGAAAAACTAAAAACTCTAACTAATGACTAAAAGACTCTCTCTTGTTCAATGATTATTACATATATAGTGTTAAGAGAGTCAAAAAGTGCTTAATGATATGACATAAAATTTTCTTTGCATTTTTCTAGAGTCTCTTGAGCAGGTATAGTCGAAATTATTTACTGAAAATTGAGCTAGAAAGTTATGTGAAAGTAGGGCAAGTTACAGAACAAGTTATAGCACAAGTTACAAAAAACAGGGGAGAATACGTAGGCTTGGAATACGCGACCTCAGCTTGCATATTCAAAGCCTGCATTTCCTCTTTTGTAACGTTTTCTTGTGTCTTTTCTGCTGCAATTCAATTCTAAGATCATAAGCAAGATGTCCAAGTATTTGTTCATGCACTGCACCAATAATACTTGCATTTGATGCTCTTCTACTTTCCAAAACATCATTGAATCAATCACTAATGAGTTCAAATGAATCCGTCTCGATCAAACACTGATAATTCTCCTCAAATTCTGCAAATATAACCAAAATTGCACATTAAATTGCTCAAACGAAACTCACAAAATTTCAAAATTTAGAAGTAAGTTACACCATAAAAATCTTAAATTAAACCAAAAATAAATATAAAATGCTACTTAAAAACACACATAACAAACTTTTATCAAATTTTCCCGCATTTAAATCATTCTTTGTCCTCAAGCAATAAGAAAAATCACCCAACAATGATTTAAAAAATGAAATGAATCAAGTGAACTTGAAATTCAATCTTTCTCAACTTGGCAAGCTTTTATTATGCAACCATTCATATCACCCACAATAGTCATCATACCATGTAAAAGAGAAATAATTATACCTAAAATTTATCCAACCAAATTTAATTTCTCTATCTCACTTAATTTCACAAATAACTAAATTATATAGTCACTTTCGAGATTTTCATCCTTCAAATTCAGATGTTAACTTCACAAACCTTAAAAAGGGAATTATTTGACTTGTCTATCTTTTATTTATTCTTAAGGTGGGAAAATATCTTTTGACGTGAAGATCAACACTTTCAGATGAAGATCACTGGTTACTCAATACTTTACTTATTACTTCTAATTCAAATACTTTTTTATGCGAAAGTCAACATTTGTAGATGAAAACTCCCGGTTACTCAATATAAGAATTTATTGAAGATTTTTTTGTGAACAATACCCTCAACAAGGTAAATATTAGGAAGAGAATAACTTCTGACAATTATATAAATCAGTTGCTTGTCAAAATAAGTAAGATGAGAGATCTCATTAGCACTCACAATTTTAGGCATAGTGTTTTCTGTGACGCCCCTACTTCTCCCAAGGGCGAACCCAAGAGTATCCGCGGAACGCCTGTCCAACTCTCGCCAGGACTCGATATAATTTCACTTCAAACTTAAGATAAACTGTGACGCCCTTCTCCCTAAGGCGAACCAAAGGGTATCCGCGGGACGCCTGCCCAGCTCTCGCCAGGACTCACTACAATCCATAATTCAAAAGTTCGAAATATATCAAATAACTTCAATATATAATTAACGTACTCCAAAATATTTCACGCTTACAAGTACTTAGCTTTCAAGTTTAATACAATCCAAAAGAGTATGTACTATAACCATCCGTTATAATACAACTTAAAGTCTTCAAAAGAGAACAATCTAGTACTATTCACGGGCATTCTTGGTCTCGAACCCTGTGAAGGAAAATAAAAACGTGGAATGAGTTACACAGCCCAGTGAGGTTCCAAGACACTCTAGCAGTTCTAATAAATCAGATAATTTGAACATACCACATATATAGTTCCAGGTTGCATATTTGGCACATTAACATGGAATAGTTATCATTGTACGAGTAATTTGAGTATAATACAAGCATGGTTCAAGATTGCATCTTGGCACATTAGCATGATACAGTTATTAATATGCAAAAATAAACACACATTGAAGGATACGGTGTTCCAGTGGAACCATTTCGGTCAACTTCACCTTATAACTCCAGTGATCCCCTCGGTTGTCTGGCCATCACCTTATCCCTCCAGTGGTAGTATTCGAGTATACCGAAACGGTGTCCCAGGGTTCCAACCTACCCGACCGACCCCAGTCCTGGCTCGAGTAGGTTAGTAACCAAGGGCAGGGCCCAGTTCAACTTAGAACTTACAACATGGACAAGTAATCAAGAAAATTGATAAACGGTAATTGGTAAACGGTAATAATTTGTCATTTTAGAAA